>OU015494.1:129778340-129875840 GCA_907164885.2 Dolomedes plantarius | reverse complement strand
TTAGTATTAAATTTCTTAAAAAGCTAGAACGTCGTAACTTTTTGGTTGTGCTACATCATACTTCAATATTGTTTTTCTAGAGGTCGTGTTGTAACCCAAGGAAATTTTAAAACAATTATGAATAAAAACCAATGCTTCACAATCTATATATATAAACAGTTCCGTAACTGACTGACTCACTGATGACTGCATACAACGCACAGACCAAACCGCTTGACCTAAAAGGGCTGAAATTTTGCATGGAGATTCTTCTTATAGTGTAGGGGTGCACCAAGAAATATTTTTGAAAATTCTTCTTAGATTTTTAAAATTAAAGTTTTAAGCTGTTTGAGTAATTTTTTGTTAAGTTTGCATTTAAAATAATAATTTGAGGGGTTATACAAATTTATATCACGAGAAAGATCATAAAAATTCCTTTAAAAAATGAAATCTTTTTCGAATCTTTACCTCTATTTTCTGACTTTGGTGAATTTTTTAGAATTTAATTATTAAATGCTGATCACGTGATTCTTTTTCTGGTACTTTAAATAAATTTATCGTCACGTGCTTAACAACAAAATAGCACAAATATATTATATATTTTTTTGCTAATGCGGCAGACGATTGGACATTATCCAAAAAAAATTAAAATACAGTAAAAGAAATGTTCCTCAAACTGTACTATATTCTTAGTATGTCCTATTCGATTAATTTTGAATATTTTCTTCTACATTATTTGTCTATAAAAATATTTTTTTTGTAAATTTTTTTTACATCAATTGTATACACATTGATCGTCGTATTATTATAAATATACATAATATATTTATTTTTTTTGCATTAATTGCATACATTGACCTTTTTATTTAATTTGAATGTACTCCGTAGCGAAGTGCGGGTTTTTCAGCTAGTTCAATATATGTTTCAAATGCACGCTTTGACTTGTTTGCAATGGCTAAGTAAAGGGCAATAATAATATAAATAACAAGCTTTAAAAAGACCTCTCTCTAATATTAAATAAGTCTCGAATACAGTAATTATTTCTACTTTGTGTGAGCTAATTAAAGGCTCCCTTAAACAGTCCCGAGTCATCAGCTTTAATAGCAGATCAAAAGGCTAAATAAAACCGCCCAAGAAAGTTCTTTATAAACATTCCCCGAAAAAAAAAATTGTTTCACATCATAATATGCGTTATATTTTACTTAGATTACCACAATAGATGCGAATATACTGTTGACAATATAAAGGGTACTGCTTAAACATCCTAAAAAATTTCCATCCCCTAAAATTTAGAGTTTGTAAGTGCAATGGAGAGAAATTGAAACAAACACACACACACCACTCTCTCTCTCTCTCTCTCTATATATATATATATATATATATATATATATATATATATATATATATATAGAGAGAGAGAGAGAGAGAGAGAGAGACATGTTAAATAATGAATCGTAAATGTAATTATCCCATTTATATTCGTTAAACAACGCTAATTAATATGAACAAAAGTAATGCGTCGTCCAAAATGGAAATCTCTTTGATTACGAGGACGAGAACTTTTTTAATTATCGTACAAATTATTTAGTATACAGGGAAACTACTAAAACAGAGTAGAACTAAGAAAATTTAACATCTTACGCTAAATTTTCCACCTTAGAAGGCAAACAAAAACGACCTCCAGATTTTGATGCGCTGGTAAACTAATTCCATTTAAGAGAGTATTTTTTCTAGACTAGGTTTTTATTTGTCCCGGTTTCACTACTTTTAGATTCGTATAAGTCTGGTACTATCCCTCACGTAAGATAAGAAACTATATTGCATGTTGACTAATTTATTACAGAGAGAAGATTTCTTTACGATACTTAGCATTGTAGCAGATTTATTATACATGAAAAGGCGAGCTTAAAACAAATGATATGAGCATATAAACTGTCCTAATAGAATTCCTCCAAATAAATAGTTTCTTGCTTCACCGAAATAATTCTACATAGAAGAATGCTTTGACGACGGAATTCGATATGTGAATGTTTCACAAGAGAGCTGAATATAGTGCCAAATATGGATTGTTTTATTTTGAAATTTATACTTTGAGCTGTTGAAATTAATGCTAGAAAAGAGAAATGTCGTCATGAAAATATGCAACGATTTCCATATGAGGGAAAGTGTGCGATAACCATCCAGATTATAGGTGGAGCAAAAAATGTAAGACGTCTCCACCCATACACTTAAACGCCTTTAACACAGGTAAACTGAGCGTCATATGCGACGAGACTATAGTCTCGTCGCATATGACGCTCAGTTACATAAGGATTTGTTCTATATTTCCTATAGGAAATATAGAACAAATCCTTTTAAAGCTCCTGTTTAAATAATGGAAATCTATTTCAACTGTAAATTTACCACTGAAGAGTCCAACCATGTTTTCAAATGGTTCTATTTATAGCGAAAGGGGAATTGAAGAAATAAATACACCGCTAATGTATGTTAAATGCATACCATACGAAATGGGTCTTTAAGTGATAACGGTGGTGGTTTTTGCGAATACAAAGAACATCTTTCATTACGCTTGCCTGTAGGCAATAGCTAACCATAAAAGCATAATCTATTAAAAGAGCGAATCGCTTCGAAGACATCTTCCGCAAGCTTACCATACAGAGATAGATTTCAGTGGACTCCAAAGAGTCAAATCAAAACAGTAGTTTTGGATAGACATTTTATTTGTTTAATACTTTATATACAAGAAAATTAAAGGTACTTAAATCTTTATTTAAACTTTTCAGATTAATACTTAAGTACACAGCTATATTTTAGAAACAAAAAGTCTCGTTCAAATTCTCTAAATAGTCACGCGATATTTACCTTTATTCCTCCCAGAAATTAAACACAGACAATAGTTTCATATATAACGTCACAGAAAAAGATATAAAAGCTCTGGTCTCTAGGATAAATGTTAATATTCACTTCAACAGTTCAACTAAAAATCAATCAGTTTTTTTAAAATCCTTTCGCGAGGTTGTCACGAAAAGTAGAAGAATTAAATCTGTATATGAGATTCTCTTACGAGTAATATTTCTTCATTTTCAATACCCTCAGTAAATGGTTTCTTAATCCGCCTTTTACTGGCGTGAGTAAGAAAAAAAAATATTCATTTAGGCTTGATGTTAGTCCCAAGGGCCCAAAAGATTTCCTTTATTGCTTCACAAAAGCTTAGCTAAAGAATTAACTTTCATTCAAGCTTTACTTAGAATCAAATTACAATTTAAAAGAGAGAGGCTTAAATGATTCCCATTTAAAAATATTTATTTACGATATTTTAACGGCCAGTGTAAAGCAATTTAACCTTTCCAATGAAGATACGGTAATAATCAGGTCACGTGGCATTTTATATCAATAAAACTTATTATTGGAACGGAAAAGGACGATGGATATTTTCCCTTATGTTAAAATCTAACAAGAAAATTTACGCGTTTCTTCCATATCTATGCAACTGAATTCAATTTAACATAGCTGCTATAACCGTAAGAAAATTTTGAATGTGATATAATGCAAACTACCATGAAATTTTGCTCTGGGAACACTCAATTTAAAATCAAATTATACAGAACTAAAGTTTTTAGAGCTAATTAAGGTATCCGTACCTTAGAAGCGGCATTTTCCATAAAAAAAAATCTATTTTCCACTATACAATAATATCAAATCCTAATCTTTCAAATTCTGTTTGGATTATGTATATCTTAACTAAAGAGCCGAGTAACAACAATTTTAACAACAGTTGTCAAAGAATTTTATAACCGGAAGTAGCTTTTTCTCAAAATGAATTTTTTCATCATTTCTCTTTACGCAAAACATCTTACAGTAAAAAAGTTACGTATGAAATGGATTACAAATTCGAATAGTTGCCCTTCAAATGTTTATGAAGGGAATAGACTACGCTCATCATTGTAGATTAATTAGTTTTTTGTTTACATAGGTATGAATTGCAAATGAAAATGAATTTTAAGCAACTGTTCAGTGCATCAGTATACTTAAACTGCTATAGCTTCCGAGATAAACAGAATATTTTCTTGAGAATACCGTATTCCCTAGAGAAAGTTATTATCTTCAATCTCCAATTGATAAAATGATACATTTGTTTATTGAGTTAGCATATTTTGTAGAAATGCATATTTTTTTAAAAATTATTTTAATGTAACAGTTACTTTTTTTTTTTACATTTTTTCCAAGTTTAACTTGCATCTCATTATACAAAATAGATACAACGGCAATATTAAAAAAAAATTCAAAAGATCACCTTCGAAAGTGTATGGATACCTTAATGATGCACTTCGTTAATGTTTGTAGATAAATTGCATACGAAACGCTTCAACACTTATTATGATGTTACTTAGATTACACAACAAAGGAAACAAATATATTTTTATTGACCTTTACACAACTGAATTTTCGTTTCAATTAATTAAAAAGGTATCTGTTTGTTCAGTCATTAAAAAAGTATCTATTAATTAAAAAGGTATCCGTAAAAGATATAGCAGACCTTCTATTATTACTGACAGACCTTAAGGGGTTGGGTTCGTGGACCACAGTTTCAGAACCACTGTTCTAATACAGGGTGCCCCAAAAACCTTGACACATTTAAAAAATATATACAAAAAAGTATACAAGGTAGGAACTAAAATTCACATGTGTTACCTTATATATATTAGAGGCTTTTTTTTAGTATAGTCAATGAATTTCAATAAGTCTAACTTTTGTGGCACGAAAACGTCTAGTTGGTAATCTCAGCCTATGTGCGTTCCGAAATGGATTCCGTAATACTTGAAATTGCAGCAATTATGCGTCTTTTGAGTTCTTCAACACTACAACTGATTATCAAAGACACTTCCAGTGTCCTGAAACTTTTTATACCAAGCTAAGATGTTGTTACGACTTGGAGGATCTTTCCCAAATTTTGTTGCACTTGCGAAACAGATTCCGTTTTGAAATACCAGCCAACACATATTGCTTTCTTTAATGGAGTTGCCATTTTACAACTTTCGTTTTCACGGAACAAACAGCGCCACCTGTTCCAACTTTTTTGACACAGAAAAAACTCATATATACGGTAACATATCTATGAATTTCCAGTTCTTATCTTGTATACTTTTTTTGTATAATTTTTTAAAATGTTTCAAGGTTTTTGGGACACCCCATATAGCTAAACCTTCTCTCTCTTTTTTTTTTTAGTTCTTAATAAAATTACCAATGAATGAACGTCTTAACGCCTTTTTTCCCCCACGACGGTGATAAACCAGGGACACATTACTTCTGATAAGTTCTTTTAATTTTTTTTCATTAATCTAAAATCCTAAGACATTACTTCGTTGCCCATGCGTTTTCATGCGGGTGATGAGAAATGAGCTATGAATGAGGGTAGTGAGCAAAAGAGATACCATGGGGTTGGGGTAAATTATATATTAAAAAAACTGGAAAAAAAGTGTCACTGTTGCGAGCGCATACATTGTCTTTTTTTAGTAGTCTTTTCAGGAGCTTTTGTCAGGCAAACGAGCTCTAGCCGAGTCGGGTAAAACGAGTGATGTGCTGATTCTAGATTTTATCAGATTTATGAGATGCATTCCGTTATTAGATTCCTTAATGAAAATTTTTTGGAAAAACTTAGCATGATAAATGTGTTTCAGTGAAACGACTTTTCTTGTGTTGGCTAACGCATCGACTAGATAAGTTCATGTTTCCGACAGAAAAAAGGTAAGAGGGGAGGAAGCCCCGATTTCTATCATAAGATTATGAATACAACCGAGATACAGTATGTACTTCAGAAATAAACTTCTTTTTTAAAAACGTGACAGATGCTGTACCGTGAAGTCTTTTTCACATCGGAAAATCTTAACGCAAGATCGTGAGTTACCAGAAACACATACCTACAACTTAAAAGGCTCTCAAATAGAGAAGCAAAATTAAATACAATAAAACACGTTAGCAATCACATTTGAATTCTTGGTACAAAGTAAAACAATGTTACCTTTGAGCAAGTGCTAGTTTGAGGCGATCATTTTCATATCTGAGTTGTGCTTCGACAGTAGACTGAGGTAAGCTTGCGACCGATGTCTTGTCTTTGGTCTGGTGTTTCGGACTGTCGGAGGCCTAGAAAATGAAGGAAAAATATAAAAACTGCTTAGACACATTTTATGTAATAAAATATATGAAAACTATAGCAAATTTAATTTTTAAAAATGAATTATAAATGTAAATATACTATTACTGGTAGAGAGCATGACATAAATGTTTTAGTAACACAATAAGTCACCCGAAAGGGTATCCATCAGAGCTTAGTAAATGATGACAAGTAGATAGGACTGATAATAAAATATACCGAATTATTAAACCTAAGAGTTTTGAATATACGTACTACTGATTACTGTATTTGACGCTTTTAGGTCTAATTAATATTCAATACTGTAGGTAAAACACTTTTCAGTGTTCTGCAGACACACGGCCATTATCCCGTAGGCATTGCTGATTCCCCTCCCCCCTTTATTACGGCTCCCACTAGAAATCATTTTGGGATCTGTTACCATTAACCATAAAATGTAAGGAATCAAGACATAGTAGCCACGTAAGCAGCGAAAAAATAAATTTACACCTGTTCTGTTTCACTATTCCCGCCTAAAAAAATATGGTTCAACTACGACTTAATCATAATCCCTCATTTTCCCCCTCTTGCATCCTGTTGAAGAAGAACTTTCTCTATAAATAGGAAGTATGGTACACATTTTTTTCGAGAGGAGGGGGATGTCGTTGGTTGTTAAGTCGCTGTAACTGCAGGGGAAAATTGTTGCTTAAATAATTCTAGCTACACGTAACTGATTGCATCTCAATACGTGTTTTTCTACTACTAATCATAAATACATTAAATGAAAATATAGCACACATGTTGCATGCACTAAATCCTCCCACTTTTATTTCACTCGAACATACTGACACACAAAAGGACAATTCATGCAAGAACTATTCCCGAAATGGGGACTTTTTAGAAATGATTACTTTCTTCTTCAATACATTTTAATTTGGCAAATTTTCTTGTGATGCTGCATTCAGCAATACAGGAAAATTACCGAGTAAACACAAAAACTAAATAGAATCAACCGTGCTTCGTAATCCACGTTAAATACCCAAATTTGCCGAGAATTTCCTGCATGTGATTTACTGTTGCTACAAGGTCATCAGTAAATCACGAAAGTAAGATTCAGGAGCACAACAAAGAATAAAAGGGAATTTCTGCTAACTCTTTCGACGCATGTGAATTCCGTTGTTAAAACATACCGGTACCGATTCTCAGACACAAAGGCACGTGAAACAAGTTGATAGATTAAGACATCTGATAACTACATCTACTTACATATTTTTAAAGTTACGTTTAAGGCAGAAAGTACAAAAAAAAAAAAAATTTCAAATGACAAATCAAAAATTGGAAAATGTTACCACTTATAACTTTTCTGGAGGATAAGGAGTAATTTTTAAATGAACTTATATATTTAATAATTCCTTTAAAAAATAATTAAAATAGCCAAAAATATTTTATATAGTGGTGTTGTCTACGTGCAGGCAATCAACAAATAATCTAAACTATAAAGTTGGCTAAGCTAGAACACATAGATACGGAATGCCAAGTTGATAATCTTGCATTTTTTCCAATATTAGCTTATAACTTTAAAGGTTCGTCCCACATTATACCACTGAAGATTTCTTTGATTAAAATGAACGGTTCGACAGAAATTTACTGATATTTCAAGGATATTAAAGGGTATTTCAAGGATACTAAAGAATCATACACGTTGGATTTAATTCATTACTCCAAAAGCTACATCGTTTATAAGCACAAACGATTTCAGGGTTAAAATTATCACTCGAAATTCTCTAGAACTAGTATTCACAAAACTCTGGCTTGAAATTTTGATGTGATAGCATAAACTTGTTTTTCGTTCTTATTTTTTAATCTGTTTAATGCATGAGATAACGGAAAGAAATTCAGTTAAAACACATTAAACGTTTTTATTACTTTTCCCAAGAAAGTATATAAGACACAAAAAGAAAAAAAAAACTTAAATCTTACACAAATTTAAAAACTTAAATCTTACTTAAGATATTTATTTTGTAGGAATACTGTATGAAAAAATTTAGCATAAAAAAAAAAAACACAAAATTTACAAATTCATTCTTCCAAAGACTTCATAGGTCATAATGAGGTCAAGTGAAATAATGCAATTTTACGACTTGGATGCATATCTTACGCAAAAATACACGAATATTTTACTTATACAATAAAAATGAAGAAATCATTCAGCTAACAATTTTTAACTTCAGAGAAAAAATTCAAATTAAACGTGATAAAGCTTATACGATAAAATATTTTCACATCAGAATAAAATGACATTTATTACGTCACGACATACTTCTAGTGTATATCAACGAAAAGAATCAAAACCGCCCTTTAGTCTTGGTTTCAGTAAGAAAAGAGAAAATAATAAACATTATCCCAAGAAGTGCCAGCGTTCAGTGTAATTTACTACCGAGAGAACAGCACAGTTGTGAGATTGGTTTGTTTGGATAACCAATAAAATAGATTCTTCACTTCTCGTAACACTCTTACCGTCAGAAGCAGATTATATATATATATATATAAAAGTAGCTAAGAGTATATAAAAAAATCGATTTAACGGATTCAAATACAATTAATTGATTTATCCTCAGATAAGAGTATTAAAACGTCTGCCTTAGAAAACAAATGCTTTTATGATAGACACATCTGTAGATGAGTTTACAGAGTGCACATGACAGAGTATTATTAAAAACAAGGATAATCAAAGAAATATAGGAAATGGTTCTATATTCTGTAGTTGTGTGACTATCTACAAGAAACAGATGTGAAACCGTATACAACGAAAGTTAGAGAGAAAAGAAAAATGAAGGCGTCTTATTGCAAAGAAGGAAAACTTTCATCTGAGAAAGATAAAAGGTTGCATAATAAAACGGATTTTTTTATTATCTGAACTTTTTCGAAATGGTAACACATTCATGGAAGTTCAACTATTTTACCGTAGGATGCAACAACATGAGACTGATGTGCACTAAATTGTTATAAACTGCCCTAAAACTGAAATATCAAGCAGAATATAATGTCATATAATAGTTGTAAAGCATAAATGATACGCATGATGGCTAACTTGGTTTGTCGTCATAAGAAAATTCAAACACAAATTGCGAGGCATGCTAACATCAGGTTCTGACCCAGAAGCAGAACAAACACAACCATAACATCTTATTCATATAAACAGGTTAACACCCCACAAAAAGATTTCAAATCATTACACTACCTCATACACTTATATCTGATAACAGATAAAAGTTAGTAAAGAGTATTAAAACAAATAAATGCTTAAATGTACATCTATAAGAACAGTAAAAATATTTTGTTCCCTAAGTTCAAAATGTATTTTTTCAGCACCCTAACTCACGTTTTAAGAACAGCTTTAGATTTAAAGAAAGTTTACTGCCACTCTCAATTTAGATTAAGAAATTGTATGTATTCAGTAGAAAATGAACCTACTAACATAACTTCCCCATTCATGGGTTTTACGATTGTTTTGCTAACTTGATAAATTTGATCATTTATCACATTGAGAACGTTCGAAATATCAAGATGTCACACAGATAAGTTTCCCGAGCACAAATATGTGACAATGTAGAAGAGACGAATTTTTAAAAATAAGTTTGAATATAATTTCTTGCAGTCAAACTTGAAGCAAGGCCTAAATTTAAATTTAGAAAATGCATTTATTTTTCCCAATGGTTAATGTGAAACTATGTTCTATATTGTTAGATACAATGCCGTTATTATTCTATTTTATTACATATTGATTATATGTACATGGCAATCCATGAATGATTAAGCACGTTCCATATGTATAATACTTAAATATTAACCACAGAAGGTAGGTCATTTACTTATCGCGGGATTGATTATTCTTGAAAAAAAAATAACATTTACAATAGTGAAGAATTGAGCAAATTTATCAAAAATATACTTCTTCACCCGAAATCACCTCAGTTTCCAAACACTTAAGACTTCTTAAAATTTATAAACGAGATGTCATTTGGAATGACTGAGTGAGTACAGAATAGAGACGCAAGAACTGATCAACATGCCGATGAATTTAAAGTGTCACAAATAACAAATAAGTCCCGAAGTTCACGAAAATATCAATTACGTTGTGTGGTGGAGCTTCTTATAGAGAAAATGGTAACCTTTTGATGAAAATTAACTGGTTTAGAGAAAAATTTATGCCATACTCCGTTAGTTGTTTGAACATTACTTTTTTACACATACGAAATTTCACAGAGAAAGTCTATTCTACTATATTCCCCGATCGTGATTCATAAATGTGTGGACAACAGGATCAGATACGGCTCGAATAGGGGTTTCAAAAACATGCAGTTACATGTAAATGGAAGACGAAAATAGTTTCTTCGAGAGATATAACTTCTTATACTGATTTCCCAAAATCTTTTAGAAGAAAAAAAAATATGGTATTCCTTCCAAGATTCCTGGTATTTTCATATTACAAATTACTTCTTCCCAGAAAAAAAAAGAAGTGGACATTTGCCAATAATTAAATGTCACAGAAACATTAAAGAAGTAGAAATTACTGATTTCAACTGAATACGATACTGTGTTATGTGTGCCTTCCACATGCATATAAATAGCGATGACAATTTCCGATTGAGTGTTTAAAGATAAGGAACTACGAGTTATTTTTGCGCAAATCATAGGAAGTGAAGATTATTTTAACGATCTCGAATAATTTTATCTGCTTTGCAAGTTAACAGCGATTCACAAAGACTATGATAAAACACAAAAAGACGATATTTAATAAAGAGACAAAACATTCTTGCAAATAAAACAGCAAGCAAAACCACATAAAACGAAAATTATAAGCGGAATTTTGTATTAAATGAGATACTATTCAAAATTATGTTAAAAACTTTTTTCAATGCATTTAAAACTGGAGGGCCACTATCTTTTCAATACGTTCCAAACTTACAGTTCATAATAAAATTCATTATTAAACTCTTACAGCAATATATAAACTACTGTTAAATATACTTGTAATAAAATTCGATTTTAAAACTTTCTTAAAAAATAACTCGTATAATTTACAATCTTGCGAGTTATAAGTCGTTACTAAGTGGACTGAGATTGGAAAATTCAACATACCTTGTTAACGAATGTGGTCTTACAACAGAATTTACAAAAATAATTATAAAAGAAAGGCTTTTAGAGACAGTATACATACGAAAGGGCGGATAATGAATACTTCGAAAATCGTCAAACTGAACCACAGCGAACAGTATTCAATAGTATAAACTAAATTAATGAACAAGTAACAAGATGAACAAATCCAGCTAAATTTGCATCGCAAGGGATCACGGGAAAGATGGAAAAAAAATCCACTCATGATTTTTGAGGATAAAAAAACTCTACCTCATTAATTAACATCCTCATAAAAAAACGTAAAAGAGCAGAAGTTGACCTTAATGAAAGATTATAATGCACGTCATTTTTAGAAATAGATTTAAAAATCTTGAGGTACAAGAGACTAGAAGTTTTAATTAGTATACATTTTGAAAATTAACACCACTTATTTTCAACAAGTTAATGAATAAAGATCTAAAGCATGTTTCATGCTATACAAGGTATTTTATTCGCTTGTAAATGAGCCTCTATAATCTAATGAAATGAATTTTCATCTTTAATTTTTTAAACCTCCTCTCTAATAAAAATATAAATAAATGTAGATGACTATGTAATAGGTATAAAACTAATTTAAACTTTTATTGAAAAACATATGAGGAATTTTGTTTTAATTACAGTCTAGACAAAAGCATTAAATACTGCATTTCTGCCAGATCACATAGAAAATGTTCTGTGCATTTAAGAAATTTATGATTTTCTACAGGATTGAGAGTTGAACCGGGGACGTCCTGATCTGTAATTAAGCCACCCAGGAAATATAAGTGTTTAATTTAATGGACTTTCCGCAGAAACTTACGACTAGAAAATGAAATTTGAAATTAAAATAAATGCAATACTTTTTTTTCTTGTGTGTGCGAGTGACTTTGCTTACCTGTTGTAAACAACTCTTTCAAAAACGTATATTCATAATCAAATACATAAAAAAATAATACTTTTATAGAAGCAGTGTTTATAAACACAGATCTATAGTTTTTTTTCCTATGTTACCTCCAACAACGAGACTATTCACCTGCTTTTAGAGGTTTTTGAGAAAGATTTTCAAGAAGGTGCATTTTTCATTCCTTTATAATGCCCTAAAGGAATTTTTACTACATGGTCGCACTAACAAGTGAACAGAGTATATATATATATATATATATATATAAAGAGATACACGATAGATGTCCGAAGAGCTTTATTTGCAAGTTCAAACGCTACATAACCCCCGATTAAACGGATCAAGCCTCTACCGTAGGGACAAATTTTCCATACTTTTACTATAACGTCTGACAATCGGATAAATATGAGGTCTCAGATTCACTGAACATAACCAGGAAAAGTAAAAGACAACATTGAATAGGAATGTCAAGCAAGTGAAATTGTCAGACATAAGACCACACTGTGATGTATAAGAAATGCAAAGATTACATTTAGCGGGACTAGACAGGATATTTTTAATTATATATTTACATCATAAACTCAACGTGAAATATAGAACAGAAAAATTGAGAAGATGTTTATAATTCTTTTCAGAATTGTGCCATCTAAAAATGAAAACAATTAATCCTTTTGCGTGTAAAATTTCCTATTTGCGAAAAGTAGATAGTGAGGTTCTCGCAAAGTGAAATGAAGAAACAAATTCAAATGATACATCAAGGAATTTCATTTAAAGGATGTGATTACAGTGAAAACTTTTGCAACTTATTTCGGGACATTCAATTAAATAAAAAATACTAACAATTTAGATTATTAGGTTTGACCGAAACAATTTATTCAAGTAGCTGGTTTCGCTCTCTCTCTTTCTTCAAACTAGTATTACATTAAAGATATACAGAGTGTTTTCGGTAATATAATCTGCAAAGTTCTCCTCGCGCTCATTTCTTTTCTCTAGCGATCAACAAAATCATAATTGATTATATTGCATTTTTAAGACAAAAACACTACTGTCACTAAAAATTTCTTATTTTAATAAAGGAAAAATATCTTAATAGTTGAAAGGTTTGATTGTAACCAATGTAAGTGTTGTTTGTTAACAACAAGATAGTAAAAAAGAATATATTTTCAAGCACATGATGACACAATCACAAGTTTAACGTGAAATCTACAAAAACACATTCAAAATACAATAGGAGTTTCTATCTATGTATTTAGTTTTACATAAAAACTCTTATGCTGTTTACATATTTACACGTCTTTGAAAATACTTAATACCGCAAAAATTCACCCATAAAGCTAATCATTGTTAAAATTGCGAGAGAAACATTTTTAAACGCGTACGCTACATTGGCTAGGCATAAGCAAAAATAGTGCACATTCATCACAAAAGTTATTTATTGCTTTGTAAAAGAAAAAAGACAACACGTTAATTATTTTAAAACAAATTTAGGAAGTTAAATGAAGAAATAATCTATTTGACCGCATTTACTGGGGAAAAAACATTCTTAGGTGCTGAAGATGTGATTTAAATGAACTTCTAAAATCATGGTAAAGTAAAATGCATTTCAATTATGCCTGAAAAAGATTCGTATTTACATTCATTTTAAATTCCGGTAAATTAGACAACAATTAATAAGCTTAAAGCAGTTATACTACAAAAGAATGTTGCGATAAGTTTCATGTAAAACTGTTATATTAACTTTATATTAAAACGATTCAAATGTAAATATTATCTAAACGTTTGCTATGAAGATAGCAGAAATACTGCGAAGCGTGTAAAATCGTAATGCACAATACTAGCTTTCGTAAATGCAGTAGACATAAAGATAAATGAACAAAAGGATGTTTTCATTTTTTAAGCGCGGCTAAATTTAATTAAATACTTGATATTAATGAGTCAACGAATTAAAACTGAATGGAAATGGGTCTTGTCATGGTAATTAATCATGTAGTGGTAGTAAAACCTGAAAGTAAAAAAAGAAATTGCCAGCATATTGTCAATTGAAATTAAAGAATTCCGATAATTTTTTCTCGGTACATGCATTAAAGTGATAGATTGCTTGCAATCTGAACTAATCGGACAAATCAAAATTATATTCGGACGAAGCCGAAATAATGCGACATTAATAACATTATTTCCTCACAAATTTACAGGCGTCACGATGAACGTTTGAAAAAAAAAAAAAAAAAAAACATTATCAGAACAGTTCTTTTCCGGAGACCTCGGATTTAATGGGGCTTTACCATGATTGGTGTAGCTTCGGATAAACAGAAATTAATAAGATGCTTCCCCAATAAAATAATGCTTGTCCTAACACCCTACTGATCGATACACACTGATGGAAATGAGGCGTAAAACGTACTCACTCGTTCGGTTATAATAAATTTCTCCATGGCGCACGAGCAAGTCGAACGTGCGGTAAGCGGCAACTCGGGAAACATTACTCAGCTGTCTGTCTAGCCCAGCGGAAACGTTTTCAGAGGACAGGACATGACGTCACAGAAACACTTGATTGTTGATTGTAAGAGATGTTTCCACTACGCTGAGCAGAAGGAGAAAACGGTGACATATCATCACCATACGTACACACAGAAAAAATTACTGATCGAGCGCAATGCACAATTAGGAAAGTACGGACCATAGCCAGCATCGTGAACAACAACAGTTTTCACAAGAGTGTATTGATTTCTTTTTAGACGACAAATGTTTAATAATGGCTCACGCTGGCTGCTTGGGCAATTCTATTGTTGTTGACAGCTAGGTCACGCTCATACACTGAATTGTGTAAGTAGCCTCCAAAGGAATTGCCATCGCAGTTAGAGTAGAATTTTCAGCAACTCATCTTAATTTTCTGACTAACCAGCAGAAAAAAAACCCACTATGAATTAAATTATGAAAATGGATTTTCTTCCCAGGAGATCCTCCACAGCAAGTTTATCATCGTAAACCGAAGGGTCAATCTACCTTTTCTAGAGCACTACCTTTTCTAGAGCAGCGGGGCAGCTAATTACGATACATATGGCTAAATCTTTCTCAGCATTTGTAGAAGCCTGGATATACCTCACTGAGATAAGAAAATTAGTTTAGAATTCATCCCCAATGAGTGCGAATTCATTTTTTAAAAATCTGTATTATACATCGGAGTTTTTTAAAGGGAGGTCATGATGAGGTAGCTGTACTCGTGCTTCCATACTACAGGCACTTCCAGCAACTGTTAATTTAATATCCTCCTGTTAACAATATTTTATTTATTTAAATATTAATTACAGAATTTTCCGAAATATTTCGAACTAGAGGCAAGTTTAAAGGTATCCTCAGTATGCAACGTTCCTTAAAAATATAATTACTCATAAAACATTCCTGGTTACGAATTGATTAAAGGGAGAAAAAAACATTTTTCTTAGTTCATAAACTGCAACGTAACTTAATAAGAGTATTATCATTATTAATTAAATTTGACTAGAAAGCCATTTAAGCAACTGAAATACCTAAATCACTATAAGCCATCAAGCCGAACTCAGGACTCACATTCAACTAATTCCTTCAGTTTCTAACAGTTCATCCCGCAATTTTCTACATGTAAATTGCAATGTTGTCAGCTCGAAAATTTAACAAACTGTCTCTGTTTTAAAGAATGAACTGATATTGACAGCATGATCACATGATGTACATCTGTGCACCCAAAACGCAGTTACAGTACTATGTTATTCAAAATTGGTATTACCAGCAGATGAATTAGAATCCCAAGATGCAGCTTCGTTCCTTAATAACCTAAAACCAGGATGCAGCTTCGCTAAAACTTAGGATTAAGGTAAGTAAAGTAAACCAGGATGCTAAAACTTAGATGCAGCTTCGTATCTTAATAACCTAAAACCAGGTTATACATACCGATTAATTACAATATACAAATTACGGTTGTACATTCTTAAGTCTAAAGCCAAAATTCTTTTGATTAGGACTTATTTATGTGACCATGATGACAGTGACAGTCCCTTCACTTTTGAAGAGCTTAATACAGGAACCACATATACAAGGAAGTACAAGCTGACGGCTAAATGCGCTCAGTATTAATTTGATTCTGTGTGAAAGAATTTTAAGAGGTATATTAAAAAGTTAAACTATAATATACCTCTTGAACATAAAAGCTAATGAAATTACGTATGATGTTAAAGAGGTATATTACAACTAAAGTCATTCAACGACCACAAAACACTAGTAATGTAGCAGTTGTGCGTGACTAGCGGCCAACTCGATGCACAAATGGATGAAACACAATGGATGAAAAAACATTGAACAACTAAAGTTGTGATGTGGTATATGAAACTGAGTGCTATAAAAGACGCCACAGTGCAGAAATCTAATCGGTTACAAGTAGGAGGTATATCAGAGGGGAGAAGATAAAATGCTTTTAACCATACTTTACGTTTTTATACACTAATTACTCATGTAGTAACATGAAGCTAGTTGACACGAATAAAGGGAAAAATATGCGAAAAAATCGTAACACGGCATATAGTTTGTCCCAGACATGACCCTTTTACAATGGTTATAAAGATCAAGACCCCTTATTGATATAACGTATTAATATTTCCCATCCAGTTTTCTCATTTTGTGATATTATTCTCTTAACAGTACATATTAATCTGACTACTAGACTTTTATAATATTTATACAGTTCTTACACCATTTTTTATACCTTTTCAAATTTGTTCTCTGCGTATGCTATTTTATTATATTAATATACTGTACTGATTTGGTTTGGTTTGGAACGCTACAGTCAACTTTTTGCTACACAAGGGCATACTGTACTGATGAATCTCTATATAGTGCTGTCTACTTGAATGACAATTTAACAGGAGTTACATTTCAAAGTACAAATGTTCAGTCAATTTTGATAAGCAATATACGTACGAGTGTAACGGAAGAGATTATATACAAAAATTAATAATAATAATAATATGTAGATACTATAGAAAATGAACCCGTGGAAATGTATTTTCAATGCATCAAAGTGCTTTTGTGTTTTCAATTAGATTTCTATACGATTTTGCGACGTTTATCTGCATGATTTCATGTAAAACACATATACTCCTCAGATCCAAATTATAACAGATGCCTTTGTTTTCCGTTTTAAGACTGTACGGAATACAAATGATCACGATCAATTATGAGTGAAATTGTTAGTCATAATTTTTTTTTTCAGTCTGAAGTAAAACATTCTACTTTGTCTTACTTTTTAATACCACATCTTTCTCATCCCTTGAAATCATTGACTTTTGCAGAAATATGAACACATGATAGTCAAAATAAAAACGTTTTACCAAGAAACAAACTTCTTTCATTGTTTAAACTTATAAAAATGATTGGTAAATAACAAAAACACGACGAGAGCTAACAACCGAAAGGGTTATTGACATTCACCACCTTTCCCCATACTTCTAAACACAACACAAAGTGACAAGTCAGATTCATTAGAAAAATCTTAAACGTTTTTGGCTCCCTGAAAGAACAACAACAACAAAATCTTTAGTACGAATGAAAAATAAAATTTATAACCTGAACTTTAACGATATGCTATAAACTGTAACAACAAAGAGCACGTATAAGGTAATAATAATCACGCCAAAGACAAAGCAAGAAATGCGAAGAGAAGCAGAGAATAAAGACAAAAATCATACAACAGAGATTTCAAAAGTTAATTATTTAGTATTCCGCTGCACAGAAACTCAATAATGTAACAAAATATATTTAGACATACTGGAGGAAAAAAAAAATCGTGGATTGCCAATAAAAGAATGCAGGCAACATCTTCGGGAAATGATCTGATGAGATTCAGAAAAGTGGAAAGAGTGCGTGCCTGAAATTCGGAAACCGCAGCCCTCGACCCAGTCAGTACGCCTCGCTGGGTGGCTGGGGGAAGAAAGGGGCGTTAAAGAGGGGAAAAATTTTTGGGGGTAGATGCTACAAATGCGCAGCTAAGCTCGATCCAACTTCATTTCAAGAGGTTCCAGGGTTTGTAACAGCTTAGAAGACAGTCGTGAGAACAGGAATAGAAAATTGAATAGTGCTCGAGATCGTTCAAAATGAATATGATGTGAAGACCTTGCGTAAAGGCACTACTACCCTGCCCGATATGAAATGAAATAAATGTTTACGCAGTCTTGTTGGCTTAATCATTCGGAAATTTCAACCGAAATCGGAATAGAAATTTGATACCTTTAAGAAAAGATTAAATTTTAAAAATGTGTTTCTGACGAAGGTTGAGAAATCTGATAGACGAAAACCTTAACCTATCTCACATGGAATGAAATATGTTTACGTAATATGCCTGTTAAGCTCACAATCCTATCTCACATGGAATGAGTTTATCTAGTCCTGCCATTTGATACATCAGGCAATTTAACAGCCAACAGAACACAAAATTGGCCCTTTAAAGAAAAATGAATTCAAAGTTATACTTCGCAAGAAATGAAATGTTATTTTTTTTAAAGATATTTCAGAGTCACAACCAAAAGCTAAAATTTATTATTTTCCCCCCTTCATAATAAAATTAAAACACAGTTTCGTATTACTGTTAAAATTAAAAAAATGTATTTTACAAATTCAGGAACACTAAGTAATACACTGCTGGCCACTGTAAATGCAACACCCTGGAGGAAACATGCAAATAACATGAAATTTACAAAATGCATTAGCGGAGGTGAGATATGCAAATGATTAGAATTTCAGCGCAGACGCACATCACGCGCGCCTGTGGCGCCACTTCAAAGTGCTATTTAAGGCTTGGAGATTTCGACGATTTCAAGTTCGGCAATTGTGTTTTTCTTGTGGTTTTTCAAAAAAACGATCAATTATGCCTCGTCGAAAACAGCGATCATCTTTTGATCAAGTATCCGAGTTCGACAGAGGAAGGATAGTGGACTACCGAGATTGTGGATTATCTTTCAGGGAAATCGGTAGTCGTGTTGGACGAAACCAAACAAATGTAATGCGGATATGTGATCGTTGGATGCAGGAGGGTACGACGGACCGGCGTGTTCGATCGCATCCACCTCAGCGCACCACTTCACGTGAGGACAGGTAAATTGTGCGCATGGCAGTGACGGATCGCTCAGTCACATCACGAACCATAGCACAGCACATGCAGTCTGTAACGCATCATCCAGTGTCTGCGCGTACCATTCGACGCCGTTTACACCAGAGTGGTCTGTCCGCAAGACGTCCATTGCTTTGTCTACCCTTGACGCAGAACCACAGACGTCTCCGCCGCCAATGGTGCGATGACAGAAGGATGTGGACGGCAGAATGGAATGAAATTGTCTTTACTGACGAGTCACGCTTCTGTCTGCAACACCACGATGGTCGCATTCGAGTCTGGAGACACCGTGAAGAGAGGATGCTGAACAGCTGCGTTATGCACCGCCACACTGGTCCTTCACCGGGTATTATGGTATGGGGCGGTATTGGATATCACTCTCGCACGCCTCTAGTACGCATTGCCGATACTTTAAACAGCCAGAGCTACATCTCCGAGGTGTTGGAGCCAGTTGTCCTTCCTTACCTTCAGGGCTTGCCCACAGCCATATTTCAACAGGATAATGCGCCACCACACGTGGCGGCGCGCATTGTCCAACGGTTCTTCGTCAATCGCCAGATTGAATTGTTTCCCTGGCCGCCTCGCTCTCCGGATCTTTCGCCGATAGAAAACATGTGGTCCATGGTTGCTCTACGATTGACCCAGATTCCATCCCCAGCTGCCACAGCAGATCAACTTTGGCAACGTGTGGAAGCTGCTTGGTCTGCTGTACCCCAAGAACTCATCCAAAGTCTCTTTGAATCAATGCCGAGGCGTGTGGCAGCGGTGATCTCCAACAATGGCGGCTACTCTGGCTACTGATTTTGGCAGGAACCACACTTCACAGAAGTCTATAAATTTAATCATTTGATACTTGGTCAACATGTTATCTACAAAATAAATTTTGTTGTGATATCTCTTGTCTTTCTTGGTGTTGCAATTTGGGTGGCCAGCAGTGTAGTTCAGGTACACTAAGATAAATCACGAAGATAAAAGATCAGGTACATTAAAATAAGTAAATCTAAGCAGAACCCGCAGTTGGAAATGAAATGAGTACGTTTTAACGCCGATCTATAAGTTGTGGTTTTAAAGAGTTAAAAAATTTATAAAATTTGATACTTTTTATTAAAGATTTAATAAAGCAAACATATTTTTTATAAAAAGTTCCAAATTAACGATGATTCATGAAGTCAGTTGATAAAATGAGTTTTATTAGACATGAAATAAACTCTTATGCAGTCTTACCGATGGTTCTATCATATAACTTTAAATAAACGATAACAGATAATTTTGAACTTTTAATTAATTACCCAAATAAAAATATAATTCTTAAGGAAAGTTAAGAAATTAACGATGAACAGTGACCTATGATAAAATCCCCATACTAGTGAAAATGAGGTAAATAAATGTTTACTTCGAATTTTAACTCAAAACTGATTACAGAATACATTTAGGAAATATATAATCAATGAAAACTTTTACAACAATCATGATATCCGAGGGCTTTAGGTAAATTCCCTGATCTACCTTTCAAAGGATGAAATGAATGCTCACATTATTATTTAAAAAAAAAATAAGAATTAGTTAAAAAGCAGTTCTTTATTAATATACGTAAATATATAATTTTTGCAGTGTATTCTGAAAAAATGACATACATGATAAATACATTGATAAGGTGCAACTTCTAAAGAGTTACAGGGTTTATTATAGAGCAGACACAGATTCAGATTTCGAACGTAATGAAATGCATGTTATTGTATACTTGTTATATGAGGTAACACGTGAATATTTTAACAGTAGGCTCAGCGAAAAGGAACGCTTTTCAAGCAAATACCTTATTAAAAATACTTCATTCTATTACTTCTAAAGCTAAGCTCCTCTAAGCTCCCTAACGCTTGATAAGCTAACTTTGTAGGGCTTCCATGATTTGTTACAGATTTTTACTTCTACTGACAGCATGAAATTAAATAAGAGCACCGAATTTATTTACTGTTGCCAGAATTAAATGTGGTGACAAATGACTATTTGTCGGCTTAGAAGAGATTCTAGGTTTTGTGACGAGGTAAAATAACAGAAATTGAAAACATCACGTGTCAACAATTCGGAGCAAATATCAGACGAATTATTTTGAAAATCTAATTGTTTACTGCAAGTCAAACATTAACATTTACGTACTGTAAAATGTCATTTTAGATACATTAGAGGGGATGCAGCAGGAAAATCTTTAATCAAACACACAAGATTTGCAAGAATTATCAGAATCTGTGCAATGCAGAAATTATGGACAGGAACAGGGAGTTCCTCAGTCCAAGATAATGCTCCGAATACATACGACGGGAAGAGGTAAAGGACATTCGTGATCAATTAATTTCATATGGTTAATAACATTAAGCTGTCTTGTTGGTTTAACATAATATTAAACGAGAACTATCGTGAAAACAACTACTGAAATTCATTTGGAGCAAATAGTGTTAGGTGATAATGATCCCTCCCCCTTCTTTTAAATATACGTAAATTCAGGTAAGTTTCAACAGCACAACAAACTCAATGTAATGATAAGAAAGGAGAATTGTTAAGCTTCAAACACAGATTACAAATCGTTTTATAAATTCAGTTTTTTTTTAAACCCTGTTTTTTTATGACTTTTAGAAATGTAGGAATTCAACCTTTTTACTACATTATTTGATCGATTTCTCTTCTCTTTTATCCTCAGATACTTTCATGATCGATATTTTAGACATCTAAGGAATAAGAGTACGAACCAAATTTATAAAGTACATGTATGTTTACTCATCCAAAAATTAAAAAAAAAAAGATTGTTAAAAAGCACGAAAAGATTTAAAAAGCGGGCAAGAAATTCTTCCGTAAGATTCCCGATGTTTTGAATTTCTGAAAGCATTTGAAAAATAAAAGTTACGAGATCCAGAAATCGTTAGTAATGCAATATATAAAATCTTAAGAAAAAAATTAAGAAAATAATTTATAATAAATAATAATTATGAAATAAATAGTTTTTTTCTAATTTAAGAAAAATAAATAAATATTTACTTAGAAGTATATCCTCAGTAAAATAAAAGAAAATTCTTTTCACTGTGAGCCCGAATTACCAATACAAGTACTTTTAAAATAAGTAACTAGCAATAAACAACCCATTGTAAAAATAAAATATACTACTTTAAATCTACATTTCAAGAGCGGAACAAACTGTCGCATTAAGAATAAACAATAAAGTTAGAAAATCACAACACAAACAGTCACAATTTAAAGATATTTAACGATTTCTTTACGTAAGTTCATATCTTGATAGAAAATGGCATGCAGATGAAATTTTTCCTTTGCTTAAATACAATATGACCTCTTTCAGCAATTATAAAAAGAACAAATTATTTACTCTAATGCAATTTTACATTTATCTACTTATTCTGCTACATATACGCTTGCTTATTAACCGTCACAATGAGATTCATGCTTAGATAATTTCCTGTGACGTACGACACGAAGCGTGTGTTTACAGAGTACAAAATCAAAAGAAAGTAATAGAAACGCATTAAAAAAGAAAAAGAAGACTAAACAGAGATACATTGTTAATATATTTCCAAAATACGTGAGCGACTGTACATTCATTTCATTAAAATTAAACGTAAAATTCACTCGTAAGCAATAAGTAACGGGAATTCTTTATGAAAAAGTAATGCTTTCAGAATTATTCAAATCATTTGACAAATATTCGTTGAAAAATTATTTAAAATGGACAACTGCACACTTAGTGTTGATGAAAATATATCGTACACCGATCTGCCAAATGAAAGTAATGGCTGCCATGGTAGACTTCAAAAAGAAATAAGTATTCACAAAATTCCTGTTTGATTCTGTGAAATGCCGCGAAAGGTTATCACAAGTACCCTACAAAAAGTGCAAAAGTCAACGTTATGAACTCCTAAACTTAGTAGTTACAACTCCAAATATTAAAAAAAAAAGTCAGAAATCAACAATAAAGTGGGCAAAATCTCTTTGAAATATTGAAATACAGTCGGACCTCTATTTAACGAAATTGCTAAATCCCGAAAAAATGTTCGTTATATGGAAAATTCGTTAAATAGAGATTCACCTTTGAAAATACTTTAAACTACACAAAACAGATTTTAAATTCATAAACACTAAATATTATTAATAAAAGTAATTGATCTCACACCTTTATTTTGTAAATTAATGTCTATTTGTTTTATATATCTTACCCATCAAACAGAAATCTGGAAGGAAAACAGGAATAAAACAAAACATTTTCCGGGAATACACTGTATTTTCAATTTCAAAAAAAAAAAAAAATTAAAATTCATTAATTTTAATGACATTATCGCATTTATTATAAGAAGTAATTTTAAGCATACATTACCACATGCGTCCTTAAATTTAATTACTGATAAAGTCTGTTAATTTTGTCTGAGTTTTTGTTTGAAAAAGTGATTTCTCTCATAATACGTCTCTCATCTTTGCAATGCACCAAAAACCCATTCACGTGTATTTCCTTCAAACTGCAACCCGCGTCGGAATGTGTTAAGAGAAAGTTAATGTGTTAAAAGAAAGAATAGGTTTGAAATGTTTAGAAATATTTTGAGAAATATGCAGAAAAAAAAATTTTGGATCACAAGAAAAAGCTCGTTAAATAGAGAATGCACCTCGCTATTTGGAGGTTATTTTACGAAGAAATTCACAAAATGTTCTTGGTTCCAAGGAAAAGTTCGCAAAATAGAGAAATTCGCAAAATAGAGGTTCGTTAAATAGAGGCCCGACTGTATGTCTTATGTGGAGTTACTATAGTACTTCGTATTTGATAAACAGTTTCACATACCGTTTGTTGTTTTAAGCGAACATTTAAGAAGTCAACTAACAACAATCATCTTACTGGAGGCGAAGTAATTCAAGGAAATATAAAGGACAAGAAAACCGGGAACTTCCGAACAAAAGCAAGTACTAGTATTGACTCAGCATTAACGTATTCAACTTTCAGTAGTCTTCATACTGTAATCATAAGAAAACAATCGAAAATTTGTTGCTTTTACGAAATTGAAATGGCGATGTCTCGGGAAATGAAGAATTTTACTACATACGGTTAGAGAATCTTGTGTGTGTCTCACAGTGGCTAAATGGTCAAAGCATCGGCCTGCCACACCGGGGGGCGCGGGTTCGATTTCCGTATAAGAACTGGTTGTAATCTGGGGAACTCGTCAATATTCGGCTTGCAAAAGGACTAGAAAAGGGAGCTGAAATCCACAGTCCATCACCGGTGTCATCGTTCGTAAATAAAAATTCTTATGTGTGTTCATGTTTCCTGTCTTTCTTCATACGTACATTCGACTGGGGTCTTGAGATAACTGTCAGCCCCAGGGACCTTAGACACACAACCACAGAGAATCTTGTAACAATTGCTTTGCATTGCTCAGACATCGTTAGAAGAAAAAAAACTGTAACAAGTTTTAGCACGATTTCCTTCAGGGAGTATTATTCCTTAGTATCAAGTTCCTTGTTAGACCCTAAGGACTTGGGACAGAGAGATTAGTATCAAATCCTTAGACACCAGCAAGTTTTGTATTTTGGTTTAAACTCATAGAGCGGCATACGAGCTAACAGTTTATATAGTTAAACATTTTTTTTTTAAATGAAGGCCGTCCAGAGTCTATTTTATACTCTTGATCTTCAAGTCTCTACAAAAAACGCACACAAATAGTAAATTAAAGATTTAGGCATTAAACTGAAATGGATCAATTTTACTTTAATGTTTGCTTTCACAATTTTTTACAGTCTATAACAAGTAATTAAATTGCCGAGCGTTACATACATTGTTTAGGAAACACTGCATCAACAGAAAGTACATTTTATTTAATTGATGGCAAACATGGCAAAGAAATTCTCAAAAGAACAGTACATATATTGCTATTATTAAGGGTAGAGTTTTTACTTCCTTTAGACAAAACGTAACGGGCTCCCGTGAGGTTATGATGACAAAGGAATGGACAGTTCGTAGTCAAAAAGTATGCCTGCAAGTTATATTATCTTCTCGATTAGCTACAGGAATAAATGAAAACCAAATCGTCTTGATTACTCATACGAGATATAACATCGTTACTAAATGTCATATAATTGAGATATGCCTCAAGTAGAGATTGCCTAAGAGAACTTTACTTATAAAAACCAACCATCGAGTGTGTGTGCCTTTCACTGTACGCATATCCATTAAAGAGCAATGCGTCCTTAGAGGGCAAATTCATTCGGATACAGAAAATTACAAGGACTCAGAGATGTATATCCGTATAGTCATTTCAACATGAGTGCTACTGTGAGGGGATATCTGCTATCGGTTCTGACATGTAATTACCACGCGCTATGGGAGAAGATAGAGGATGTCCTGAGCTGCCGTTTCCGTGTTAAGACAATTGAGAAAGGGCATCAATAGCTCATAGTTGTTATAAACGAATAGAGGGTGTTGACCTGTTTCTAGCATCCTAAACAGCCTGTCACCACAAAATGTACAAGGCGGATATAATCGAATGTAATACTCAGTTTCCTGAATCATATGTTAGAAGTATAAAATATACAAATAATTGGGAGTCTTAACCAAAACAACCATATTTTATAATACCCATTGAACTACAATTTACAATAGCAGAACTCCTGTTATGTGACATAACTGGCATGACAGTCCACATACTGAAATTCGCCCATAAATTCTAAGGATTCATTTAATTATTATTAAACATGTTATTTTCATTTAGGAGCGGAATACGAACCATAGTTTATAACATCCATTAACGCGCCTGCAATTGATTCATAGCAGTATATTCCTTTTTATATATGTAAACGTGTATATTAAAGGAGAAAAATTTTGAGGATATATTTAAATTTTTAAGTTATTAAGCAGTTCTGAAAGCTTGAAATAAATTAATAATTTCAATAATTTTAAAACGTAAAAGAAAACATTGAAAATATAGTGGATATATTTTTAATTTATGCTTTTGTTAAAAGCAACGTGCCATATAAAATTAAAGAAGACTTGATTTAGATTAATCTCTGAACTATAACATTTGAAATAAAATAAATCATTGCGGTTAAAAAATAAAATAAAATGAAATCAGAAATTTTAACCGCGAGTATTGACGTTAAATGTTAATTACTTTACAAAGTGTAACTAAATTTTATATACGCAGAAACATTTTTTCTCCAAAACACTAAAGAAATTAAATCACAAAAAAGCAGCAGAGCTATTCTCTTTATTCTTCCCATTGTTACTATTCCAATTTAGCGAAAAAATGGGAATGTAACGAATGTAATAAGAAAAGAAAGACTTAAATTTTACGAAAAATCTCCATTTAAATGACAAGGCGTTTTTAAATAGTCTTTAGAAAACAATATTTTAACAATAAACGCATAACACAAACCGCCGCGAAAACGCTTAATTGTATAGCCTAAAAATGTATTTTACGGAAAGCCATTGTTCTAGAGATATGTAAACAAACTATCTCGTTATCATGATAAAACTATTATTTTAATTGATGCGGAGACGAGTACGTATAAAAGATGTGTAACTTTGGAGAGGAAGTCAGGATGTAGTTGAGGGTCATCAGAGCACAAAGAAGCAATTTTTAACTCACAGTATAAATTTAATCACTTAAGACTGTAAACGTAGCTTTTCAGCGAGATTTATGCTTTCATAATTAAAGTAATTCGTATGTTTTATAGCTATTAAGTGAGCATATCATTTACCAACGCACGTTATAAGAACGGTATTGTAATAATGTAAAAGGTGAAACTAAATTATATATGAAGATAACTGTTAAATGTATTTAAGCAGTGAAAAAGCTTTTTTTCGACTAACTGCAATGTAAAAAGCATCAACTTCTAAAATGAGTAACTAATTAGCGATCAAGTATCTCAGTACACAAAACACATCTGAACAAAATCCTGAGCCATTGAAATATTTCAACGAAGTTATGCTCGATTATGACAACTGTTGATGCATGAAATAGAATTTATTGGTAGCTTTTAATCAGCGAAACACTTTAAAGAGAATTTCTTATTTTTCATTCATTAATATTTACTAATTCAAAACTGTTTCATCTTCGTTCGCGAGGTTTTGACAAGAAAATAAAAAACCCGCAGAGAAAATCTTTTGTAGGGCAAATATTTGCATTTCTAGCAATACATATTTGAATACATATTTGTTCAAACTTAATGTTCCCTATCATCATTTTTGGAAAAAGCATTTTGTTTTACTCGCAGATTTGTCATCATTATGACTAAATGCTGAAGCAAACTATTATAGTCTAGCTACAAATGATTTACCACAATTGAAATAGTTTAAAATAAATATCGTGAAATATTTGAGAGATCTTGTTTTATATTTTCAGAATGATAATGATATTTTTGTTCCTGACCTTAACAGTAAAACAAGTAGAAGATACGCATTTGTTCCACTGAATTCTTTTACTTAATTAAATACTCCCCTTTCTCTGTCTCCCTTGTGGGTACTTGAGATGATTAAGAAACAAAAATGTATATAAATAGAATATATTAACTATACAAGGAGTCCTTTAAAAAGAATTTCACCCCTCATAAACTTGAAAAAAAAAAAGTAGTCTAACTCAATGAAGCGCATTTTTTAACGAAAAGCACGCATGTATTCAAATCCGAGTTTTATAAAACGTCATAAAATAAGGAGCAGAGAAAGGAAACATTTAGGATAAAAATATTCTCAAGATAACTTCTGATCTCTAGAAGGACGCTTTAAGTTTTATGAATAAATACGCAGTCTAGAGAAAAACCTCGTATGCAAAATTAGCTGAAAAAAATGTAGTTGATTAAATTACTCTATTTTTTTTCTGAAAAAGAGGTGACTTTGAAAATGAATTAACGATAAATATTTGCTGAAATATCAATAAATAAAAGAATGAATTATCAATAACACATTCGATTCGAAAATGCGTCAACATAAAATGCAACAGTACTACCATCACAAAACATTAGAGTTAATCCTGAACTGAATATATTTACAGCCCATTTGGTCGCCCAGTGGCTAAGTGGTTAAGGCATCGCGGGTTCAATTCCCGCATAAGACTTGGTTGTATTCTGGGGAACTCGCCAGTCTTCCGTCTGCAAAAGGGGAGTACAGAAAGGAGAACTGCAATCCATCGTCCATCGCCGGTGTCATCGTTTGTTAATAAACAATTCTTCTGTGATTGTGTGATTTATTTCTATTTCCTTTTATTCATATGTACACCGGAGTGCGGGGGACAGTCGTCAGCCCCACGGATCTTAGCCACACACACAGCCCATTTGAATATTATTTTCGTTCGTATAAAGCTGAAAAATACATCCACCAATCCACAATAACATTAAATTTAGAACCCACCTCACATACACCAACATTTCAATACAAGATGATTCCTAGGGTATTAACTGACCAACATTTATTTTAAATTTGAATTGCTGAAATTAAAGCTTTCATTGAGCAATATAAAATTATTCAAACATCATTTTCTAACTCATTAATTACGTGAAACTAATAAATAATTAAAATAAAAATTGAAACGGCAATAATTAGATACGAAATAGTTATGCACCATTTAAATAATTCAAAATATAACTGAAATATTCTGAGAAGAAAAGAATTTAAGAGGAAATAATAGAAAATTCGAAAACAAATATTATAAATAAAACATGGTGCTATTACACTAGACTCCCTGCAACAGGAAAAGAAACATAAGATTATCCTTTGGCCTCTGTGATCGACATTTAGTATGAAGGTAAACAAATATGGATTCCCATTCTCTTCAATAATTTTTGCTTTCAATATCTTGTTTCAGAAGTGATACTTTGCAGATGGAAAACGTTTGAAGAAATATAGATTCTCAAAGCAAGAAAAATTCATTGTCATGTTAAAAAAATAAATAAGTAAATAAATAAACACAAAAAAGGACTACAAAAAAGTTAAAATAGCGTAACAGAAAAACTGTTGTACAATAAATTTTTATATTTCTTTATTTTAGGATTATATACGAGGATAGACAAAGAGAGAAAAATTATATCTCCCCGGAAAAAAAAAAGTCTTTAAAACTAAAAAATATTTTGCTACAGAACAGAAATTCATGTGATTTTACCTATGAAATGAAGATTTATATCAGTGTTTATTTAAATATAAATAACTGATACAAACTGGAATAGTATAATACGTCTAAAAGAAATGAAATACATACGAGAGTAGAAAATTAAAAATAACGCTCAGGGATAACTTTATTAAACAATTACATGATAATTATCTCGATCAAACCACATTTCCCTTACAGCAGCAGTCTTTTTTTCCCAGGTAACTTAAGTTTAATTTGCCAAGCAAATAAATCTTACTAAGGAGAAGAACCAAGTTTTGAGGGAATAAAATTAAAACGTAAATATGGCGTGTATGCCTAAATTTATTAGAAACAATACTTCCATTCTTTACTGACACTTCGATGAATAATGAACACTAAATAGCGTTTGGCTTTCAACGTCGAAAATGTTTAAAAGCAAGGTTGCTCCTAAAGTTTCTAAACAACAAATGTCGATGAAAAAGTATTGGAAGACATTTTATAAATCGTGTTTAACTTTCGAGTAAACAAGAATAAAACAAATTTCTTTTGGTTTTTATTGATTATGAAATGCTAAAAAAAAAATCAAGCTTTTTATATTTTTATTTTCTCTTAAGTAGTCAAGAAATTAGGATGAAAATGAATAAATAGTACGTTATTTTATTAGCTAAAAATATTCTGGAAATGAAAATTTTCACCCGTAAACATTCAAATTTTTAAAAGTTATTTATAATAATAGTTAATTTAAATCTTGGAGTCAACTAATTTTTGAACTAGAATTAGAGCTACTTTAATTTACTACTTTTGTTTAATTGTTGTTTTATAATTATTTCTCTGGGCAGTAAAAATAAAATACAATAAAATTTAAAAAAAAGCATTTGTATAAAGCAGGAATATGAATAAGAATAAATTATCACACAACAGAACGAATACGAGAAATAAATAAATAATTACATATAATAACGCTCAAGATGTAGCAAAAATCTGTTATTCACGAATACTGGTTTCACATACGCAAGTTACTGGTAAAAATATATATATATATATTTGAAATCTTACCACGGGTATTGAAATGGACTGCATAAACTATTTTTGAAATAAATCAAATTCACAGTTTCCAAAATAAAAGGACCAATGGTTCTATTTTAAGATAATCAACTATCTCCCAGAATCCATATAAGACGACGAGACGTTTAAATTATTCAGCGGGATGGCAAATTCCTTCGAAAAGTACGGTTAGAACCCTACAACACTAGAGAGCAAGAAATAACACTGACGCCCACAGAAAGGAAGCTGTATACAAACTAAAATACAGCCTTACAAAGCGAGTCATAGAACATTTCGTTACATCGAATGCACTCCAATCTAATCTATGTTGGAGCTTTTCGACGGTGAAGAGGTTGTTACAGAAAAGGTAAATGAGAAGCCTTACAACAGCAGAAAAACGAAGTCCAACAAGTTCTTCGAAAACACGGGAAAATAGCATTTTTTTAGCAACAAATATAAGGAGTGGTATGCGTAGAAGGAAAACGTGAAAGGTATATCCTTGCTAAGATGGGAAGAAAGATGATTCTAATTATTGACTTGTTTATTCTAAAAGCAGGGAAAAATAGATAACATTTTAATGCTCTGAATATCATACATCTACAACGTTTGGTATCTCAAAGGAAAAATGTCTACCTCCAAATTTATTGTAAATTCTACAGCTAATTGAAGTTTCTTAATAGATATGGAAGGGAAAATTTTTATTTTTTATTTTTTTATAACCGATTTTAACCAAACCCCGATATGTTATATTGGAGGAAAATTTTTTTGGTGGGAAGCATTTTGAGGGAAAATTTTTTAACATCAAAAATCAAATGAAATAAGTTGCTTTAGAAACATCATTTTAAGGCGAAGAACAACACAGAGCGAATGTTTATTATTTCGCAGTTTTATAATTAAGTTCATTTTCGACTACGATCTTCCACATTTTGGTACGGCTACTCATAATTAAATCCTGCACTTAGTACTGTTGAAATTTTGAAACATTTGCAAGCTACATTTAAAAGATCTCTTCCAGCTATACATAAAATTTGAAAAGACAAGAACAAAATGAATTTAGTTTCACTACTCAGGCGTAAAAAATTAAATTTATTTCTTTGATGTAGCATCTGAAGAACATGCTGAGAAAAGAAAGAGTAAAAGCAAATACAATTTTTACAAAATACAATTCAGGAGAAGTACACATTTTAGGGCATGCAAAAGAATTATTCGCTACGCAAAATTTAATATTACTTCAAAGTTATTTTGACGTATTTTCATGAGACAATACAGTATACAAAAAATTAAAATTAAATAGTCGGAGTTAGAATATTTTTTAGATGTTCAATTTAAACTTAAAAAAACAACCCACACAAAATTTCTTAACTTAACAGTTAGAATAGTAGCTAATAAGAGCAAACTAGAAATAGAAATTAAAACTTCAACAGAAAATAATACAAAATTAAATAACAAATATAACCTGCTCATCCATTTCCTCTTTAAACTCTTGGATAAAACTGTTATTTCTATACGAGTATTGTAAAAATATTTAAATTTCAGTTTTCATTATGTATTTCTCAGTTTAGAGATGATAGAGATCCATAGTCAATGTACTAAAATTTTTACCGATGATAAACTTTTCTTCTTTTTTTTTTACATCGGTACTCATACACAGAATGAAATCAGCTAGGAGAGACTGTTCTATAAATTGACTTCTCTCATCAACCTTTCCAAAATTAGTACCTGAATTTATCTATATGTTGTGTAAAGGTAAATCTCTCGGCAAATATCTACCATCGCTAAGGAGGAGGGGTGACTTTGAACCTTCAAAAGTGAACATCATATTTCGCTAAAACGCAAACGCAAATAAGACGACTTTCATAATAAGATATATTATACTGTCTAGACTCTAAGAAAATAAGTTGAACTTCAAAATATATAGAAAATATGTTAAAAAATGCTTTACAACAACTGAAGTAACTAATTAATTTTCTTAAAATATATAAAAAAAATTTTTAATTTACCTCAGGTACATGGGATAAAAATAAATTTCTAGAAATTCTGATAGAAATACTCAATAAAAATTAAAAAAAAATTAATAGAACAGGAGAAAACGAAATTTTAATTGCAAGATTTTATCTCATTAGAAACCACTTTTATATATGAAAAAACAAAAACAAAAACGGAGAAGCTTTTAATGCAGTGCTTTCAAAACACTTTGATTTTTTTCGCCAGTACTATGATTTTAAAGAAAAGTATGTAGTATGAAAAATACTAAATAAAAATATATATATGAATTTTAAAGCTTAAAATTAAGGAAAAAAGTACTTAAGAAATCCTAAATTACATGAATTTTTTTTTTTCAGGAACATAAAATGCATTCAAAATGCACGTTTCACATACGGATTACTAGCATTGAAAATTAATGCACTTATGAAAATTTTTTATTTTACAATAATACTTAAATACATTTTTACTTCCTTGCAAATTACACGTCCTTTCTTTACATATACTATAAAACATTCAAGAAAAAAATTATGTACTTAAAAAAATTACTTATTTCTATTATAGATAACGTTCCAAAGAGAAGAATTCCTCACTGATAGATTTGCAAGGGTACAAATTGCAACCAATATGTGAACATAAAAAGTGACTTGCATTTCATTGATTTCAAACCAATTACTTATTAACAGAAACAAAATTCTTGTAACAGAAATCCCCTAAATCTTAATTTTATTGCCCAGCGAGATGCTTTATTGTGATTTATCTTTGAATGAAAAAGTATTTGTTACATACAAAAATAATGCAATTCGATTACAGATCCTAACGAGTTACAAGTAAAAACTGACATTAAAAATAAGAAATAAATGCTTCAGAGATCGAAATTATTACTAAAGAGTTCAAGAAAAAAATGTGATTGTTAATGTTAACTGTCATTAGTTTTAAAAGAGAATTAAATTATTAGATAGACAATATAATATAGAAAGATGAGATACTAATGAAAAAAAAACCAAACCCAAAATAAATTCACATATACTCTTTAAAAAATCATGTATTTGTCCGAAAATGCTGAAAGAAGTTCTACTACAGTTTACGCAAATCAATTTAATTTCTCATGCGACCTAATATTAAAAGATCTGTTTGTTGAATGACAGACAGAAAATGAGTAAAATTTAAAACATTGACATACCTAATACTTTAGTAGGAATTCATTAAATGTAAGAAATGGTTTAAAGAAAAAAATTACCCCACACATGGGACAAAAAAACTAGTTATCATAGGAAGTTAATGCAAATCTATCTCATAAAGAAAATTTTATAAAACAGAACTTTTTTTTAATTATAATAAGTATACAATTTCATGATTAATTTGATTTAATTTTGTGTTAATACTTTCTAAAAAAATTTCTTAAGGTAACACTAACACATATATTTTAAACAAAATAAAATAATTATTCATGCCAACAGAATTCGAACATTCAGTAATTCTGTTGCCACATCAAATTCTCATTTATAATTCCTACATTTAACCTGTCTCCCGCTATCTTTGTGTTTCAAGAATTTCACGAGCATTGAAACGAAGTCTTAACCTAATTTACTTATGTAAAGCAAAGATGGCTTAGGAGAGATTTATTGAAATCGTCGAGCTTTAAATCTCAGAAAGTTGAATAGTCCTTTAGTCAAATTTTGAGCCTTCTATTAAAATTAAATGTCAAAATTACTTAAGTTTATAGTACAGCATTAGATTTCTCTAGTAGTACGAGAACTTCATTCATAAATACGGTATCTAGTAGTTATGGTTAACATATGAAATAGGTTTAACGAAAAGACACAGGCCTTCTCTTCCTCGGAATTTACAACACAAATTTAAATCAAAATATTTTAAGATATTTGCATACGATCTGAATCAACATCGAACAGTCAACGATAGAGAGAAATCATAGAAATGCTCATTTGTTTGGAGCTCCTGAAAGAGAATGAAACCCTGCAATACGTTGAATAGACTGCTAGGAGTGCCACTAGGAAAAGAACATTTTAATAAAGAAAAGTGAAGCCACAATATTTAGGTTGTGGCTTATTCTAAGATTTATTCATTAACTGACTGCTCGAGCTAATTCGAGTTAAATGCATTCATTCGTAACGCTAATGATTTTTACTGGTATCAGACAACAAATTAATTAACCGGAAGTGAGTTCTAGAAAAAAGCCATATTTATGGCGAAGCCAAAAATTTCATCTATGATCTTATTAGCAATGTTTTGATGCTATTTGTGCTTATCATCTTGGTACAAAACATTAATGTCACTGTAGAATCAACTCAATAAGCGATTAAATATTAAAATAATTTGACGCCAGTCTATATTAATTAATAAAGCATGAATTACCAAGTGAGCACAATGAAGTAACTACCCTAATCTCGTGAGTGCGGTAATTTTGTATTAATTAAAATATCATAAAGTGAAAACGCCACTTCATTAAGCTATAGCTAGACATCTGAGACGAGATCAAACAAAGTAAACAATCTAGTTAAGAAAATCGAGAAAGGAAAAAAATGTAGAGAACCTGAGACTGTTAAACTCGAAGTTCAATTAAGAAAGACTTGAAAAGTCAAACTTGAGTTTAAGAAAGACTCTTCAAAGTCTAAAAGTACTCGAGAATCTCGAAAAATGCGCACACACTGGGTCAGAATGCATTATTCATACTTCAGTTTACAAAGAACGATACGAATAAAAAAAAAATACGATTCCACGCGGGGAAATCTCAATTTTGAAAGAAAATTCTCAAAGCATTATTCTCAACTGCTGTGCACGCACTCAACGTAACGGTATATCGTTAGAAACTGAAAAGAATTCCAAATGCATTTTCAAATCATCTCAGGGTATTCAAAAAATAAGATTCAGACAGTGAATACTTACTAGCATAGCGATTTACTTTTTACGATTTTAACTGTAATAACGGAATTTAACATCTATCTTCTTAACAGTACACGTCTGCAACCGACGTAGAATTGCACAATAGTTGAGGGAAATGATTAATGAGTTTTTGTTATTGGAAATGAAAGGTAAGTCAGCGTGATCAATTATATAGCAGTTTATTTTCAAGTACAATTTTTAAACAAAGTAAGAATAGGTTTGTGTGAGCTGTTGTATTACTATAATCACAATTCACCTAGTTGTTCTTGAATCAGTCAACCAGTTCCACGATAAATCCCATATATTTGGATGAAAAGCTGCTAATGGTTCGAGTAATTTATCTTAAAATACAATTTTTAAAATTGATGTTAATAGTATAATTTTTTTTTAAATTTCAAAGGTTTATTTGGGGAAAACAATATTCAAGCCAAATTTGTCACACGTAAAGCTCACCGCACGGATAGTTAAGAAAAAAATGGAAGCTTTAAATTCAAATATATGTTCTGATTTTTGCAAGTTATTTCCATTTTTGCGTTTCATTTTAGAAATATTATATTTTCACGAAATGAACGTTTAGAAAATATTTGGATGTATCTAAAATGATACATCCAAATATTTTCTAGAACGTGTAAGATCATGGTGCATATTAAAGCAGTGGAAACACTTTTTGAAAAATTCTACCATTTGGTCATGACTTAGAGTCTAATGTAACACCCAAATCAAATTACAAATTAGTTTACACCGATTCAATAGGTTTATTTTCATTTTGTCTATGTTCCCTCGAGAACCTGTGTACCTCTTGAAAGCCCGCGCGTACCCTAAATGTCATGGGTACCACAGTATAAGAACCGACGATATAAAACAGGGGTCATCAACCTTTTATTACCAACCGCCCACTTTTGCTTCTTTGTTAATGGCAAAATTTCTTTACCGCCCACTAGTGCATATCCGCAGTGACTCAATTTAGCGCAAGTGCGAAGTAATTTTTAAAAGGGAGGGTTTGTAAAAAATACGTACTAAAATTTACAATTTTATTTATACTTTATGTATATTTATACATAGATAGCTACGGATGGCTAAGGAGCTCTTTCGTTGCTGCCTTGTCCAAGAGTATACTTCGAGACGTGTCCGGTGGATTATTACCTGTAATCCAAGTTTAGATATGAAATTCAAAAGTAAATTGCAAAAGCGTATTTTATAAAGATAAACTCGCGAACGTGTTAGCAATTTATTTATTTGATACATGGAGGAAAAACAAAATTTGCAAAAACGGACAAAAACTCCCACCGCCACCATGAAAGCTTGAATCGTCCACTAGTGGGCAGTAGGGACCAAGTTGACGACCACTGATATAAAGAAATTGGATACTACAAAATACTTGCTAGAAAGTATAAATGCAGAGAGCGTATGCATTGCAAAGGAGCGCTTTGAATGAGCTCTATAGACAAAGAAAGTACACTCATGGACAAAAAAATTAGCGCACCAAGAGGGAGTCGTCAAAATGAAACGAAATTTTACATACGTAATGACTACTTTGATATAAGTAAATGATAAGAAAATCAAAGAATAAGGATAATTTATTTCAGAGAAAAAGGCAAAAGAACGGAAGAGTTAATACTCCGTTGGACCCCTCTAGCGCGAATGCACGATGCGATACGATCGGGCATTGAGTCATACAAGTTCTGTATGATGTCTTGAGACATTTCGTTCCATATTTGCTGTAACCTTGCCTCTAGTTCGTTCAAACTCGTGGGATGCCCAACTCGTCGTCCCAAATGATCCCAGATATGCTCGATTGGAGACAAATCTGGGGATCGGGCAGGCCAAGGAAGGGTAGTAACAGTGCGGAGACAGTCTTGTGACACCCTTGCCGTATGAGGCCGAGCATTGTCTTGTTGAAAAATGGCTCCTGGGAGCCGTTGCATGAGAGGCAACACATGTGGTTGCAGGATTTCATGAACATACCGCTGGGCTGTCATGGTGCCACGGAACAATACTAGGGGTGACCGTGTATTGTAGGCAATGGCACCCCATACCATCACACCAGCTGTGGGAGCGATCTGTCGCTGTACAGCAAAGGCAGGATTGAAGCATTCACCACGGGCTCTCCCCACACGAACACGATTGTCATCACTGCAGAGATTGAATCTGGATTCGTCGCTAAAGACGACCTGGTTCCATTCCGCTGCAGTCCAGTTTCCTCGTGCGCGGCAAAACTCCAAACGGAAGCGTCGATGGGTGGGCGTCAAGGGCAGCACACGTAATGGGCGCCGCGATACCAACTGTCCTTCAGCCAGGCGCCTTCGTATGGTTCGAGAAGACACAGAGGCCCCTAGTGAAGGTGCTACCTGTGCCTGGATGGCGGCCGATGAAGCAGTTGGCTGTACGCGTGCATTTCTTACGATGTGGTGGTCTTCTCGACGACTGGTCTGTCGAGGGCGTCCTGAGCCTGGTCTTCGTGTACATGACATCTCTCGGGTCCACTGGTCCCAACACCTCCTCACAACACAATCAAGGCGGCCTAATTGACGAGCTACTCGCCTAGCTGACCACCCAGCTTCCATCATCCCGACGATTCGCCCCCTCTCAAACTGCGACAACTGCTTATATTGTCTTGGAACACGGCGTAATGGCATGTCTATCTCAGCTCTTCCTTTGTAAATGATTCAGCACACTCAAACAAGCTTTGGTTACCTGTTTTATACTCCACAGAGTACGATGTTCAACGCCCTCTACCGGCTATACGTAATGCGCAATCACGCTGCATTTCTAATCATTTGCATATCTCCCCGACATGTACCTTCATTGCAAGTTTCGTTACGATCCCGCAATTATTTCTTGGTGCGCTAATTTTTTTGTCCATGAGTGTATTATTTAATATTTTTTATGAAGGTTGCTTAATTTTAAGAGGCGTTTGTTACACGAAATATTAATCTGAATATAAAGCTACATTTTTTTTTGTTAATGAAAGAAGTAAAATAAATGAAAGAATATATTAAGGATTTTAAATTATGAATAATATGTGAGATTCTAACGTTTTTCTTATTCTTCACACATTTTTCCAATAATACTTATTAATTTTTAACTACTTCAACACCCAGTAGAATTTTTTTTTAAAACTTTCAACTATATTTTAAAAATGTTTTATGTATCATGGAAGGTATTTCGTAATCTCCAGAAATTTAAAAGTAAAAAATTACCCCAAGCAAAAACATGAGAAATAAGTCTGAGAATATATTATGTGCAGAGGTCTAAGGACGGAAAAAATCTATCACAGGAACAAAGGTAGCGAAAATATGTTTAGACATGCATGTCTGTTCTATAAAGGTGTGTGAGTGAATAAGTCTAATCTACTCATAGCCGTGTTTTACAACACGAATTATGAAGGAATCTAAACAGCAACATAATATTTAATTAGAGCAACTGCTTGCATACTTTTCATCTAGGGTTATTATTTATAAACATAAATGTAAACATTGGGTGAACTGAGGTATATTTTAGTCAGGAAATGAACTGAAAAATCTATTTTCATTTTAAACCAAAAATATTTTTATCTTTGGAGTTTGACTCAAGCAGCTAATATTAGTTTTCATAAAGCTGTCTTTTTAAATAAATTAGCCACATTATTTTTCTGCAGGGTTAGAGACAACTGAAATCTCTCACAATGAGAAGAGAGACATAGGTGTGTACTATCGTGAAAAACTATCAAGATGATGATTATATAACTCGAGATTTATTTCCTTTTCTAACTTCCCGTCACGCTATATCTTAAGAAAGAGCTAAGTTCACGTATGAAAAGAATTAAACACACAGTTCGATTCACTTCAGGGCATTTGCATAGTGGTGAATGTCGATTCCAGGTAGACCACCAATTATTTGCACCAAGGAGAATTACTACGCTTTGTCGGCTACAAACCTTGATAATCGTGTGAATGTACACACATACACGATTAAAGAAAAAAACAATAGAATACTAAATTTACAATCACAATGTTATAGAAATGCTTTTCGAGAAGAAACGACCGAATAAGTACGATTCAGAGTTGAAAAACGTATTTTCAAGTAACATCAAGAATTGAACGTAGAAACATCTAAATTCTCCAGATACTCATGTCCTGGGAGGCAATTTAGGCAATTTATTATAAATTACTTATTTTTCTGTTATTGCATTCTCTGTCAAATTTCAACGCCCCCACTAAAATGTGATAATATAATAATGGTTATAAATAGAGGATGAAGTTTCGGTCGAAATTTTTAATCAGATAAAAGAAAATCATTGTTATAACTTCGGCAGTGGATGGGCCTGGTTAAGAAGAAACTAATTCCCAGTGATAATGCGTTTGCAGCTATTATTCCAATACTGTTTAATACTTGAAGATGATAAGTGCTAAAACATTCCTGTAATCTCAATAAACTAAATTTGACCATAAATATAGCATTCAGAAGTTTCGGTTTAGTGTTACTTCTGTATTTGGATTTTGCAAAATTCCTGGAGCTAAAGACTCAATTTCTGCCTTTGAATGCGGTTATATTAAGCCGGAGAAAGCCTATTCATTAATTCTTTATTCGAAATACAACCACAGACATAAACCATTTTTCATTCTGTATCAAGGTAGTTAGGAACAACAAGAACGATCAAAATATCAAAGTAATCAAGTAAAAGGAGAAACTAACAACCGCTAAATAAAAGGCAACTATATATAGCTCCAATAAAGTAAATTTATACCAAAATTTTAAAGAAAATTATGTTACATTTAATGTATAATCAACTACTCTAAAATTTTTACTTAAAATTTCATTTTTTAATCATTTAAAATGAATCAGCAGCTTCTTTACTATAAAAATTAAAAAGCCTTCTTCATCCATACACTACAAGAACAGATCATATTCTGAATCATAACTAATAATACGGAAATAAAGCTGGCAGTTTTAATTTACAAATAGTCATTAATCATACACATTTATTTATGTTTAGATAATAATAGACGGAAGTAACTGAATTGGTTACATAACATGTATTTTTCTACAAACACAGAAATGATCCAAAAATACAAAATAATACGAATCAATATGTTTTGTGCCTTTTTCTTCCTCGAGAGATAAATTGAAAAGCATGGCTTAAAATAACATTTACTTCATTCACTTATTAATTCAGCTCCCCTCCTTTTATGAGTTGCTACATTTAATCCACGCATTATACTTGGTAAGTTTAGATTACAATTTTGGCTGCCTTCCATCAACTTCACAAAGTTTAGTCTCTAATTTTCGATTTGGCGTAGTGTGCAGTTGTCTTTATGCTGTTTAAAATTTGGGCATCTACTAAATTCCTTTCCTTTCAGTCGCTGAAAATGGATCGAAATGATAAAATAGGCAATGAGCGGGTAGATCAGTTCTTCACATAATAAATAAATAAATAAATAAATAAATATATATATATATATATATATATATATATATATATATATATATATATATAAATACAGTTAACACAGAGAGTTTCATCTCTCGGAAAACATAACCATAGATATTTTCCCCATTACCTAATTTAATAAATTATTTGTTTAATAATACTTATGAATATAGTTGAGTATAAACGTTAAGTCTATCTCACTTCGAAACCCTCCGAGGAAAATGAGGTTTTTTTTTTCTTCTATACACACTGGAGTAAGTGAGAAAAATGTTAGAAATGAAACGAGTAATGTCTTAGAATTGTCATGTTTCAAATGCATTATTTTTCAGAGTTATTTATCTATAACAACGTCAATTAACGTCAACTTTTGTACCCATGTTACACATGAAAAGAGAAGCTTTTAACCCGCATTTATAAGTGAATTTAAAACAAGGCAAAGTAAAACCTTTTTAAATAGCTTCAGGATGGATCAACAACATTCAAATATATTCAATCTTCCACTCAAGGTCACAAAAATATGATATTAATAGGTTTTTGAAGGTAGTATTCTAGGACCACTTAGTAAAACTACTGAAATTCTTATAAAGTCGGAAAAGAATTCCGCTAGCAGTTAAACGTTACGATAAGGTAATCAACATTAAAGCAATGCATCACCAAAGGGAAATAAGAAAAAAAGGCAATTACCTGAATTATTCTCGAAATTTTGCAATATGAAACTCAAAAATTTAAAAGACTTTTAATCATTTTTAACGCAAAATGATAATTTCGAACATACTGAAACCACAATATTTCACAGATACTGTATGTAATTTTTCCTTTACATGAATAATTCTTCAAAAACTTTCACGCAACATTTCAGCAAAACTCAATTACAAACTAAAGCGCACTTCTGACGAAGAAAATGTTTCGTAAAAGTAGTTGCCAATGACATAAAATCCCTGTGATTTATGTTTAGAAAGGAAAAGTATTTTCCACTTGTTAATTAGGGAGAGGTTATTAGTCAAGTAAAGTCAACACTCTCAAGTTCAACAAAGATTTAAGAATGAAAAAAAAAATATTATTTGATCCGGAATTATATATATATATATAAACCTAAGATACGTATGTAGTAATTATGCCTCTATTGCTAAACATTTAGGTAAAAGAAGGAAACTGTTCCATATAAAACAGTTTTATAGTTATAGGTGTCATAGAGCGCAGAAGGATGGGTATTTTTCACACTTTTGAGCATTCAATAAATTTAGTCACTTTAAATGTATAACATCTTTCAACTTGGCGCAAGCTATTTTTGGTAGCATAATGTAGTGATTAAGTATTTTAATTAAGGTTATCGATTACGCTAAGTTTTAATTTAGCTACATAAATTTACAGCTAAATGCAAGCAAATGGTATAGATATTTTAGCACTCTGAGATTCAGTAATAAGCATATCGGTAAAGATGATTAAATTTTGGGTAGTGGTGACATTTCTATCAATAGTTTAAGAGTAATTTGTTATAATCCTCACTTTCCTTTCCTTCTTCAGATCTCATAGTTGAAATGAAATTATAAATTTAGGAATGAAGAAAAGTTATTTTATGCATACCATGTTCACAATGAATTAGAGGTGTGGTTGTAAAACAACGCTTAACTAGCCAAACATCATTTTTTTCTCTTTTTGCATTTTTAGCGGTGTACTGTATATACATGTTTTCATGGAATTGAAATTCGAACAACCTTCTAAATAATAGCTATATTAAAAACATAGCTACCTTTCACAAATATGTTTCAAGAAGAAATGTTAACGCTGTTAATGCTCCGTATACAGGACATTTTATGGGGTAACATGAACTAACGTACTACGATTGGATGTAAGATACGTAAGCAGTGTTTACTGCACCATATATTTTTAAATGAAAACCTGAAAAAATCATCCCATTTAGAAAAGAACAAAACATTGACCTTCCAGAAGAGCGCTATACACGCACACACACGCGCGCGCGTAAAGACAATACAATGCAGAAATCAATAGGAAAATGTTAGGAAACTCCGTGAAACATACCTATGCAAATTTTTAAAAAAAATATTTAAAATTGCTATTTATCGATGCAAAATCTAGTATTTTCTATTCACACTTTACCAGTAGCGACATTACGCACACTGATCAAGTGCTAAATACTGTGGTCAAAGTTTTTTTTTTATGATAAAATACGTTATAGATACATGTACACTGCTGGCGCCATTAAAATTGCAACACCATGAAGGAGGGATGTTACAAACGTCAAATTAGCATGAAAGGAAGAAGATGCTGCGATGTACAAATGATTAGCATTTAAGCGCAATCGAACGACGCAGGAGGGAGAAACGGCATCTCAAACTCTGTATAAAAGGAAAGTTACGCAGCGAATTTCTCATTCGGAAATCGCATTTGAATGTTGGTTGTTTGTGAGAAGATCGTGTTATGCCTCGTATAAGAAGGAGAAACGGCTACCAGCACGTGTCAGAATTCGATAGCGGCAGGATCGTGGCCTATCGAGAGTGCGGTTTATCGTTCCGCGATATTGCTACTCGCATTGGTCGGAATCCAATGACTGTTATGCGAATATGGAATTAATGGGTTCAGGAAAGTCATACTGAATGCCATGCAGGATCTTAACGGCCTCCCGCCACTAACGCCCGAGAGAACAGACATGTTGCCAGGTCGGACTTGCAGGATCGTACAGCCACATCACGGACCTTGAGTCAGGAAATGGACTTGTTTGCAGCACGGCAACGACGTCTGGAGCAGCACGGACTGTCTGCACGGCGACCATTATTGCGGCTTCCCTTGACTTTTCCCTCGTCTTTTCAGACGAGTCCCGGTTCTGTGTGCCACACCATGATGGACATATCCGTGTCTGGAGGCACCGAGGGGAACGCACGTAGCCTGATTGCATTCGATATCGTCATACGGGCCCTGCACCTGGTGTGATGGTATAGGCAGCCATTAGGTACACGATAAAAAACACCTCTTGTTCGCGTCGTCGGTAATTTGAACAGCCAGCGTTACATTTCTCAGAACTTAAGAACGGTGACTGTGACCTGTGTCCGAGGACTCGGAGACGCCATCTTGCAACAAGATAACGCAAGACCGCATGTTGCCCGTCATGTCCTGACCTACCTCGACACAGAGGGTGTTCGACTGTTGCCCTGGTCAGCCCGTTCTCTAGATCTCTCACCTACTGAAAACATCTGGTCATGGGTTGCTGAGAGACTGGGCCGCCACCGCTCTCCCGCCACTACGATTGATGAAGTGAGGCATAGACTTGAAGCAGCATGGAATGACTTGCTCATATCTGTCATCCAAGCCAGTTCGACTCGATGCCTAAGCGTGTTAGAGCTTTTTTAGATGCCAGAGGCGGCAGCTGTGTGTACTAATTTCGGACCCTGTATACCCCAAATTGCCTACAAATTTAATCATGTTTTCATCCTACTATGCTGTATACGTACAGTAAATAAAGTTTTGCCTTTTGCTTTCCTTCCTGGTGTTGCAATTTTAAAGGCCAGAAGTGCATATATAAGTTTATATATCATTGTGTTCTGTGTCTATGGGTACAAGATATTTTCGCTGTCTCTAGTAAATTTACCGGATTTCTAAATTAAATTATATAAACAGCGTAGTTGGCAAAAATTTTAAGATTCCAAATATAACCCATATATTTCTTCATAGTTACTTTTGCGGCCCCATCAACTGGAGCATTACTATAGTCATAGACACAATAAATTTTAAGATATTATCTATATTTTTAAGTTGCTAAGCCGACTTTTTGGGCAATAAGTAAGAGAAAACTACTGCATCAATTTACTTCATTTGGTCTTAAACGAAAGATTGTAATCTGTAGATTTGTGAAATTTGGTTTTTGTAATCGCAATTTCTATAAATTAGCGATAATTTACAATTAAAAATTTATTCCTGCGTATGTTCAGTGGCATGTTTAAATCTGGCTTTAGAAACTCACTCTTTCTGCGTATGCTCAGTGACATGCTTTAATAATAAACACGTTTATTCCGAGTAGTCTCTCTTTGCCATTTTTATTTTTATGATAATTATGTTTGTGAAATATAAGATTAAACCTGGTGGAAATTGTTTATTTAGCGTAATAATTTACAATTATAAAATTGCTTTCTGCGCATGCTCAGTGGCATTTTTGAACCTGGCTTTAGATACTCACTAAGATTAAACACATTAATTTGTTTCTGCGCATTTTTATGATTTTCAACATTTGGCAATGATGTGATGAGTATAAGTTGTGCATTAGTGCAGTTTTTTACTATCTAGCCGTCATGTTTTGACAGGTACTAACTAGTCATGTTTAAGACTATCACTGTCATGAAGTTCATAAAAAAGTAGAAAATATGAATTTTAGAAATTAGTTTATCATATAAATAGCTGAACACAAAACACTTTAGCAAATACATCGACTAGTACAACTAATACCTACACAAACGCACTAAATTATAAGATTTCCAAGTTTTAAAGTCACAAGAAAAGGATTAAATATCAATTCTGCAAATTTAAATGTTTTTTTAAGACCGACAGAAAACAGATAAAATTAAAACGCTAAAGTTACGACAATAACATTTTTTTTAAAGGCAAAAGTTCAAAAACTGACATCTCCTCAGCGAAACTAGACAAACAGGGTTAATTTAAAAGTCATTTAAACACAAATTGCAAAAGTTTAACAGCCACCAAAGTTAGCTTTGAAGTAACCGTTCGAGTGTATGCGTATTTGCATTTTATCTAACTTTATTTCTGTCCGGAATAAACTCGCAGACTTGTTTCAGAAGGCGGAAATATGGGGCCAATGAATAATGCAATGTATCAAAAATGTTATTATTTCACATGAGAATCAATATAAACTGATATGCCCAAGTCTGAAAAATCTCCCTCCAAATCAGTTTGAAATTTGTAAAGATACATGCAAATGTTTCAAATAATGCTCCCCGGATGCATCGCTCCAACGCAGATGAAATATTCGGATTCTGATGCACGAAGCGCTACCGCAAGAAAATAGCCTCGGAATTTCCAGAATAATGGATTTCGAAAAAAGCTCAATAAATTTATCGGTGTATATTTTTCAGTCGCGGTGAATATTACAGCGGCTGTCAGCAAGAAGATTTTGTATTAAAACTAAGCCAAAATTGGGGAAATAAGCTACCAATGAATTGAACTTCTTGTTTTGCATAGAAATAATCCCAATTTCAATTCGGTAATTTAGAAGTCTAGAAAAAAAAAATAGCCTCTTTCTCACTTTACAGAAAGCTCAGATAGGAAATTCCGAGTTCGTTCAAAAACCCTAATAAATGCTACTGAAAAGGAAGAGTAATTCTGAGGTTTTTGTTCCACTTTCAAAATCAATAAAAGTTTTATTTATTGAAATAAGAAAGATTATTTTTCTGAAAATACATTATCTGTGGTTTCTATGTTCAATTGCAATAAATTGAACAATCAAGACAGAGGAAAGTGAAAGTACTGGATAAAATTACATTCTTTACGTAAATTAAGGTCTAAAACGAAAAAGAAGACAAGGAAATTTTTCTATCTTAGAACAAGATACGAAAGAGAACGTAATGGCGGATTATTTAACTTTTCAAAAAGACAGTATCTAGAAACTGAAAGTACTGCTATTTTAAAAATGCAACAGAGAGTTCGTTCCTATAACACAGTTTAAGCTAACTGAAATCCATATTGATAGTGAAAATATGTATATAAAATATACGTAGTCATATATAGTAACAATGCGATTCAATCGCATGATTAGAACTATAAAGTTATACTTCACAAGCTGAAAATATGATCAGCATTAAAAGCATTATATCTATATGAGCTTATACTTGCTGACAATTATATATAAAATTCGACGAATGGATTTTATGTCAACGTTTTTGGTATGCATATATATATATATATTTTTTTTTCAATGCGGAGGCACTTTGTCGGAAGACATTCGCCTGTCATTCACCGCAGTTTTTTCTGGCCATTTTATTATGGATCAGCATTACCCCCTATGAAGGAACGACACAAACGGTGGTATTTTAGTGGCGCTTCCCCGAGATTCGATCCGAGCACCCTCAGCACCGAAAGCAAGCGCGTTGTACCACAAGGCTACCTCGGAAGACATTCGCCTGTCATTCACCGCAGTTTTTTCTGGCCATTTTATTATGGATCAGCATTACCCCCTATGAAGGAACGACACAAACGGTGGTATTTTAGTGGCGCTTCCCCGAGATTCGATCCGAGCACCCTCAGCACCGAAAGCAAGCGCGTTGTACCACAAGGCTACCTCGGAAGACATTCGCCTGTCATTCACCGCAGTTTTTTCTGGCCATTTTATTATGGATCAGCATTACCCCCTATGAAGGAACGACACAAACGGTGGTATTTTAGTGGCGCTTCCCCGAGATTCGATCCGAGCACCCTCAGCACCGAAAGCAAGCGCGTTGTACCACAAGGCTACCTCGGAAGACATTCGCCTGTCATTCACCGCAGTTTTTTCTGGCCATTTTATTATGGACCAGCATTACCCCCTATGAAGGAACGACACAAACGGTGGTATTGTAGCATGCATAAAATGAAAATACCTCTAAGAATTATGAAAAGCATTTGAAATCGTTGATTGGTTTAGAGCGCTACGGTCATCTTCAGTAAAAGTAAACCGTTATTTAGTTGGAGATAGAAGATAATTTTATGGGTGTATAAACACCGTAATCGAATTAACCAATAAAATATAATTTTCAACTATAATAGCAGTGCTAGTTATGAAAATAAAAGAAAAACTAATATAAGACATATATTACAGCTTCGTTAGAAAATGTGACAAAATACAACTGAAAGATACTTTTAATCCTTCAACATTAAGAAATACCTTTTTCCTGTGCAGATTACGTATCTTATATACAACTTTTCAACAGAAATATTCCGAATATATATTAATGGCGAAAATGTTAAAACAAAACACGTCGTTGTTATGTATATTAGTGACATTAGCTCTCACCTTGAATTACGATCCAATGGAGAGATCAAGACTTAATTCAGCAGAACAAATATTTCATTCTGATAATAAAAGGAGTATCATAAGTACTAATAACGGTAGATTTTGTTAAACACACCTGGAAACCATTAAAGTTTTACAACTTTATATCATACTAATGGAGACAATGCGAAAATTTGCAAAATTCGAACTGTGGAATAGTCTTCAAGGACTGCGGAATCGTTATACCCACTAACATGAAACTGAATAAGAAACTAAATTATGTAAACTTGAGCATCAAAGGCATATAGAGATAAATAATAAAGAACTTGTTCACATATAGCTTTATATGGGATTAAAAAACCCGTTAAAATGGCAAAATTAGACTCTATTTAATGGCAATATGAAAATATATATTGAATGGGCGATTTAATAATAAATATGATAAGAATCATCTTCAGCATGAATTTAAATAAGAAATTATTAAACTGAATGCAATATTTTAGAGCTGACAGAAAGTTCATTTAAAACGGAAGGATAAAGTAACATTTCCTGCCACCAAATGGAAACGCACTGATTCGATTCAAGAAAATTACTAGGTACACAAGGCTCAAGAGAGGCCTTTAAAAATAAATGCTAGAATTTTAATACAGGAGTAATGAAATCCCAAGGTAAATTTACCAGTTGAGGTGGAAAACTCAGTTCCGACACTAAGGGCATTAAAAGTTGTTTCAGTTTTTCAGAGAAACACAGTATACGAAGAAAAAAATACAAATAAACCTCGAGCAGGCAAGCAATTAAAATTAAATTTTGAAGCATTTCAAAGAAGAAAAAGAAAAGGAATAAAAAATTAAAGAGGAAAACAATATTTTCACTTGACGAAGCATAAGTGACCCACCGACACATTTTGAGAAAAAAATAAATGTTATTCAAATATAGCTTTCAATTAGAGTTAAACTAAAACGAACAAATGAAAGAATTAAATAGCAGTTTTAAATTATGCGAAATATACTGAATTTTTTAATTAAGCGTAAATAGAATAAAAATCAGTTTCAGCTAAAATTAGAAAGTAAATATTAGCACGCCAATATCTCTGAGAAGGAAATTGATATTTGAATTGAAAAAAAAATAATAAATCAGATCAAAATTAACATCAAGACTATACTGAATAAAATTTTCTTTCATATATTATGCACATATACTACTCCTAGGTATAGCATAAAAGATATCTTGCTTTTTTAAAAACCACAACATTGAAATGCATACGTAAAAACCAATATATATGGTGATTACAATGTATTATGCTTACATTATTGATAAAAATACAGAGAGCTATTCGTACTTTTATAGCAGAAAGAGAAAATTTTTTACCATTTCTCAATAATGCGGTTAAATTCTGCAAAATCTTTCTAATATAATTCAAGTTGAATGATCCTTGCAGGTAATCGTATGGAACACTATACGGTTTTGAAGTATAACACATGGATGAATTTCTTAGTGATTCATGTTTTCTCAGATGACCACAAGACGAGAATTTATAATCGTAGAATGAATAACTCTCCTTTTTCCAACACGCCTCGAATTTTCAGTCTTTTAAAGTTTCTAATTTTTGTTTGAACAAACACCTGGAGATTTATGCATTTCCTCTCGCAATTAGTTCAACCTAAATTTATCTGTATGACTACTTCCTGAAGCGATTCTTGAGCCAAAGCTGTTGAAAGGAAAATACAACTGATTTATTAATGCAACTACAATTTATTTTTATCTTATTGAAGTGTATTACTTAATTTAGGTATCAAATTAGTTAGAATAAAAGCTTAAAACAAATTTTTAATAATGTTTTTGATTATATTTTAGGTATTATTGTGGACAGATTCTCAAGCTATCAGATACTTCTTGTTACCTTGATTATTTCGTTGCATTACATACATTGAAGATAGTTGTCTCTCTTTAAAAATATAGGAAAATCGAACCAGATTTAATGTTTACAAATGAATAACTTAACATTTATCAAATACGTTTGCTTCTATTCTGCGAGCTATTAAAATTTAATTTATATTTTCGTGGTAAAACGACGCATTCAATTCCCAACCAAATTAAATTTCACTGAAGTATAAACAGTCACATTAAAATTTAAAAGACACTGCACTTCTGAGATAGTTGTATTTGTAAGTTACATACTTTCCCCGGTAAAATTAATTAACAAATCAGACGAAGAAAGGCTATAAAAATCTTGCTTATATGCTTTTAACTGAAAAATATTCTTTTTTCTTTGAGAGCAGCTTATTTTTACACATTTATTCATTGTTTTCAAGGGGAGACAAAAGAACTCATTAAGTTTTACTGTGTTTTAAAGTTATACTTTATGTAGCATAGAAAGATGATTTCTTTGGGATGTGAACAGCTTATGAAAATCTCAGGAAAAAAAAAACCGGCATATAATACAATCATCGCGTATGACCTGTATGCTCAAGCAAAGACAGCTTATAAGTTTTTAAATATTTAAGTGATTTGCCAGCAAATTATATAAGCAGTAATTTAATGAAGAATGATGTTTCATTCAAGCAACAGAAATACTAAATCCATCAAAAAAAATATTTACACTTAGCATTAGTGGAATGTAAAATTTTAAGAGATTTAAATAATTTTCACCAAAATGGATTTCACACAGCTTTCACAAAGTTAATGGATTATATCCGTACATGTTTCTTACCCTGAACTGTCCGAAGAAAAGGAAATTTCCAGTTTTTAAAACAAACTTTCCCTTTTTTACAGGCTACACTCATACACACGTCTGTATAAGTAAAAAAATAACCCGAATTTTACAAAGTAAATCAGACGAATTCAGTCTCGAATTCAGAAAAAAACCTATGCTACATAAGTCCATCAGTATGAGAACGGTTACAAATTTTAAAAATTAGCTCTGTTTGTAAAGAAAAGATATTCATTAAAAATCACAGAATGTTTTTTCCCCCAAAGTGTACAAGAGGGAAATGAAAACAAATCGTATTTATTCAGGGAGAAATTTTATTTTAAGTCATTTCGTATAATGAACTATACGGGTAGAGAAGAGAAAAAGGGAACTGGATGTCAGAGGAGAAAGAGAAAATATTTTAATAGAAAAGAAAATTTAGAGATTTAATTTCCGTAAAAGTATTTCGGCTGGAAAATTTTTCTTGGTTGGAAAAAAAAACAAAAAACTTTTCACTTTCTTCCACAGTGATGTAAGCCACACATTGCAAAGTGGAGAGGTTCCTGATTACCTAATATTGTAGAGTGACTAGCCGAAAATATGATTCAACAGATTACCTTGAGATATAATCAGTTTCAAACTATTTTATGCTAGAATTTATTTATGTGTATGTCTGCACAGTTTCCGGTAAACTCACCTATTTTATCAGAACTATATAGTTTTGAAGTTTCACAAACAGAAACACCTCGTTTATACAGGAGATTGCGTTTAATATGCTGTTCTAAAGAAATGCTCAAATGTGGAAAACGCTTATGACCATAAACCGTCTGATCTACTTATATAGAAAGACATTAAGAGCCCAATTTTTATTTTTTTCTCCATTTGGTTCAGTTCTTTATAATAGACGCAGCAGGCTTGTGTTTTAGCAAATCTATCCTTAAAGGATTTTTTTGAAAAGTACTGTAAAAAAACCAACGTCATTTCCTTTTCTATTCGAAGCTATGAGTCTTTAAATTTAATCAGATGATAAAGAATGATCGAGGTTTTAAATTTTCTTTCCCAAATTTGGCACTGTAAGTTGTCAAAATATGAAAACATATATATATTTCACAGAGAGAGTTTTTAACAAAAGTACTCCGCATCAATTGCTTATTATATAAAGAACTTTAAAACCTTATAAGTAAATATAACCGTCTCTAATTATTAGTGAAACATTTTGTCTTTAGGAAAGTAGGCTAAAAAATTCCTGTTATATCTTTGAGGCAATACCGCAAAAAGAAAAACTTATTTCGTAATTTTTTTTAATTCCATTTGAGTGTTTGTTTGTGTTGTCAGTTTTAAAATCAATAGCTAATACAACAACGGTAAATGTTAAAAATTCTAATCTGAATATTTAAGTTACTTTTCACTGATTGTCTCAGATAGTAAAACCAGTAGCACCTAACGCTGGTAACCAGGATTTTATTAGTCCTGTAAACAGGATTTATATAAACAGAATGTATACTTGTTTTTCTACTCACCGATCAAATTACATTTCGACATAAAAATCTAAATTACATCACGCATACACAGGTAATGGCAATGATAAAAAAGAATTCCAAGAAATAGTTAATTAAGCTCTGTAAGAAATGTAGAAATTACCTCAAAAACCGTAAAAGTAAATTAACGGCTAAATCCACATATAGACACTAAATGTTTGCAATCATTAATCACACCCTTCCCCTTGTTTATAAGGATTATTGCCATCAATTTAAATGTGGGAGAACTGTGAATTAAACTAAAAATACAGAAACAGTAACAACAGCGTTTGTTTTCAAATCAAGGACATATATAACGTTAGTTTACTGAAAAATGTTAGTTTGCAGTTTTTTTTAATATTTGCTAGAGTGAGTTATTGTCATACACAAAGCCTTTACACATATATACAATACAAAATTAGATCAAATGTAATAAGGCGCAATATATTAATTTTCGTTCCGTCTGATTTAATAACAGTAAGTAATAATTTTTTAAATTTGGCTACATATGTTAACTTCGAATCCAAAATTTTCCCTTTTTCTGTTGATTCTCAGAACGTTGGCACACTCAAATAATATTGCTAAAGAGAAGTTTAATCTGAGAGCTTCTGAATTTACTATCAAAACAAAGAATTGTGAGGGTAGTGATTAATTTTCTAAAAGGCAAGCACACTGCGAAAGATTTTCTTTTTCAATATCTTGTGAACTTGCAGGAGGATTTGAACAGTTGGGATAAAAAATACAGATTTTTGATTAACTCAACTCAATAATAACATGAAGCTTGGACTTTAGAAAGAAATGATAAAATTTCAATAAATTTACCATTTCCGAAGTCAAGAAAATAATCTTATTAGTTACTCTGCTTTTTTTCTTACAATTTGGATCCCCAAAAAAGAAAAAAAAAATTCTGAGCCATTCACTATCTTACAACATATACGTTGCAATTTCAAAAGGAGAAAAAACAATGTTGTGAAAAATAGAATTCGAAAATCATAACACTGCTAATAAGCACACCAACTGGTTCGGAAAAAACATACTGAAAGCGTAAATTAAATGAAAACGATAAATGTATCCACGAAGAAAAGTCTTTTACTATAATCAGTTCCTCTCTACGATTCTAGGTCGCGAAAATCTATAATTTTCAAATACAATTAAATATATTATAGTGAATCGACAATTAATTATAACTAGTCATGCTATTTCGTCCATTGAATACGCGAGTCAACATGCAATTCGCTTCAGAGACCAGATTTCTTATTTAATTGATTATGGTTAATTTATGAACTTGTTTTAGAGGAAAATTTTTACTATATATCTATTGAAACAAAATTGAGGAAAAATTTTCCGTATATATTAAAAGATGAAAAAATAATAATAAATGTACTTAAAACCGATGTACGCAGAATTTTTCATTGAAAGGTTTTTTTACTATTTAAACAATCGTGTTTGCTTACCAATATACTCTTTTTTATTGAGGGAACTTAAAATGGAGTTGGAACATCAAGAAAACGTCAAATTGACTATATTGGTGAGAATCAATATTCTTTCAGTATTTAAGTTTATTAAATATTTTTCATTATACGTGGGCAATCGTTATATCTAATAACTAAACAGATAATATTAAATTTTAAATATAATTTACTGCACGATGATTTCGATTAAATATGCAGGCAGCATATATGAAAATGTTATGAAATATTTTAATTTATTCTTTTACACGTGTTGATAAATCCCCAAAACAAGTTCATATTGTAAACCCTAATTGTAATACTCCTAAAATTATCATCTGTTTACATATATTTTTAGAAGCATCTACTAAGCCATTAATATTGTATTTGCAATGGAAATCATAGCAATTTAGATGCATTTGACTGTAATACTTGATTTGCTGATTATTCATCTTCTGTTATTCGAAGGCTAACTATAATTCGCAAATTCATACAGAACAGGCTTTGCAATTTGCACTTAACAAGCAGAGAATGCACTAAATGATAAGGGAAAATGCGAAGAATGCCGAAAAAGCTATGCAAAGTATGGATACATACCTTAATTACTCAGTATTATCTCATATAATATGAGAAATAATTTCAACAGAATCTTTTCAGGAATTTTTATACGACATAGGTTAAGTGATCAATAAAATAACTCGAAATTTAGGAAGAGAGTCTCACTTCATACATTAATTTCAAGAAATGGAAATTAAACAGTGAGAAGGAAAATAGTTTAATTTTCAACATAATAAGCTAACAATGATAGTCAATATTTTGTGACAATCCCTGACATTAGAACTGTTAAATTTTAGGAAAGAAATTTTTTTTTTCCAACGAGGCAGGTGCTTTGTCCCGAGAACACTGACCCATCCACAACGCAAATTCGTTGGCAAGTTTATAATGGGAACACCATATAGGTGAACCAACACTGCTCTCTATGACGGAACAACACAAAAGCGTCCATACTTTACACGTGATTCGAACCCGAGCCAACTTTGCGGAAGCTACAGAAGCTAACCACTATACCACGTGGGCGGCTTAGAGGAAGAAAAAAGTAAAAATGAAAACAATAACATCTGTAAAAATGAAGATTTAGTGAGCTAGTTTATTTGCGGTAAACTACATTATACACACTCGCTCTCACAGTATACTGCAGTGAAATCCAGAAAAATTCAAAGGAATGGATACATAAGCTAATCAACGAAAGAAAAATTTAAAAGGTGCGTTTTAACTACTAGTATATTAGAATTTAAGACATATGATCGAGAGAGAAAAAAAAGAACGAAATCTCACAATCGGAGTAGCACATCCCTCCACATAACCGTTCCCTCTCTTCTATTGTCCATGAACAGCATGCACTGCAATATCTTTCTGGCAATAGGCCGAGTAATGTGGGGCTTCTGAGCAGCCGATCTGCTATGGTATCCGAATTATGTAATTCCCGACGAATTGTACGCGTACTGATATCAAGTACTGTGGCTTGGAACACCCTTGAACCCAACGCTGAAGCAATGGTACAGTTGGTTGGTTGGTTGTTTGGGGTTTTATGGCGCAAGATCCAAAATAGGATATAAAGCGCCAAACACAGCAAGCAATGGTACAGAGATTCTTCTTAAGGAATCCTTAGTAGGCATTGTTTGCCTCGATAGTCCACTATGTCCGGGTCACGATTTCGCTCCAGTAGTGCCGCCAGCGTTTCATCTTTGAATGTCATTTGCCACAATTATTTTCGGGATTCCCATACGACAAGCAAATGCACGCAAAGAGTGTTTGCTTAAGTAACATCCTATGATCTCTTTGAAAATCCGTAAGTGTGGCCTTGCAAGCTATATCAGACTCCAATGAAATTAGAAGTTTTACTAGGCGGCAGGGTTTATATCTACTACCTAATACGTACTGCGCATCTTCATTTGCGCATACGACTTTACCTATTTTTGAATAATAGGGAGTGTCGAATATTTTTGGCAAATATATATATATAACGTCAGACAGATTAATTTATCAAAAGTAGTCCCAGTTAGATTTTTGAAGTGAATAAAACTATTTCATTTCTTACGACTCCCATTCCCTTCAACAAAATTATACATGTTTCTGAAATTACATGGCTTATTAATATCATCTAGAGTATATTATTTTATAGGCGAAAAAAAGAATCGATCCCAGGAATCAGCGGAGCATTCATTCATAAGACAAGCTATTTGTCACGTTTTACGGATTTAATGCTTAAAATATGTTTTACACAGTTTTTTAAAAAAAGTCGTAAGTAGGTTTGTAACGACATTTTTTTTGCTGTTTGTTCTGAGAAAATTTTTGCTAATAAAATATGAGAGAACTTCGTGAGGAAAGACGTAAGAATTACTTTTTTTCAAATTTGTGCTGCTTTAAAATGTTTTGTATTTATATGAGTACATATGGAATTTAAAGCGGTAACAAACGGAAGTACATAATGGAATGTTTTATTTCTTTGAGAGCTATTTAGTTACCAGGAGGCAGATATTATCTTAGGATGAAAAATTAAATTTTTAAAATAGTCTTTTAAAAAAATATAAAAGTACGTATTTTTCTTAGTTATTTTAATTTGAAAAACCCATATATTCAAGAGAGAGAGTTTGAAAATCTTTTCAGAAAACTTCCATTGATACCCAGAGTAGAAAACAAATGTGAATGTATAAACTTACACAATATTTAAAACATTATTGAACGATTAGCATGCAATGTCACTTATAAAATTAATAAACACTTTTTACACCCAAAATACTCGTTCAAAAGAAGTTGTTTTAATTTATTGAGAAACTAATTTACTAATTTACTTCTATAAGTTTCACCACCAGTCTTTTGCAGAACAGTTTTCAAATTTCTAATATTCAAGCTAACATATCATTCGCAGAAAAAAAAACACCCAACCAACCTCCCCCCCCCCCCCAAAAAAAAAAAAGAGTCTTCAAGGTCGAAATCGAAGTTAATTATATAATACATTTTTATGATTATAATTTCTATAAAATTTTTCGCTATTGTTAAAAGAATTTGCACATATCTAACAAAAGAAAAGAAAACTCTTTCGCATACTGAAATTAATCGTGTAATAAGTCGTGTAATAAGTCACATTTGTACTTCAAACACCTCTGCTACTCTGAATTAGCATACGGTGCTCGGAAAATATCTTCTTATTAACCAGAAAATTCATATGAGATTTGGACCACAAACATTTATACATATTTTTTACAACACTATCCGAACTCATCAGAATTTCATCTCTTTCTAAGACTAATTCGGTTAACCCCTCCCTCCAGAAAATTTATCTACCCTTCCCCACATCAACTTAATTGGGAGATGCAGATTTGTTTCCTAAAAGCGAACACTCCTACACCACAACATCGCAATTTAGCCATTGTATGCACATACAGGTTTCTCAGGATTTCCTAAGTTTCTTTTTTACGAAAGACCTACACAAGTACTTTCTTCGCTGTCCGAGAGAAATCCTAAAATTATTCTTGATTTTTCAAAGTAAGAAGAAAAGAAAAAAAATAGTTTCCAGTGTTGGTTTTACCGCAGGCCGTTAAAGGAGCGTGCACACTGAAAAGCATAAGTGATGCCGCTGAGGGGAGGCTCCTTCTCTAGATTTGAAGAGGGCATCTATGTTTTATCTCCATATATTCTGAACGTCCGTTAGTAAGAAGTATCCTAAAGTACCGGAAAATCCCGGTAGAGATCTGGTAAAGACGTTTTGAGCAGTATGAAAGTGGATGAAAACATGGCGAACGCGATAACGATAGAGGGGATGCGATAAATTCACTTTCTTTCCACTATTCGTGATGGTAACACGCAGAAAGAGAGAATCAATCGCTCTTTACGCCATTTCGGTAGAGGAGTGGATTACTCGAAGGCTAAACTTTTGGACAGGAGGTGGTCTGGCATATGGACAGTAAAAATTAATTTTTTAAGGCTATTTTTTTATGCTTTTGTTAAATATTAAACCTGCATTATTTGAAAAAGCTTACTAGCAATTCCTACTATTTCAATGCAAAGAGAAAGAATCTTAAAAACTGTCGATATTACAATTGAATCTATACAGGGCATATATAATAATTCTGTTTTAGGCTGTGTATTCATTATATTATCATTATATTATTTTTAATATAAGTTAACCTTAATCAACGTTTTACTGGGGGATAGTTAGCTTTAATAAGCTAACAACAAATTTAGGACAGCTCAAAATCTTTTCCCGCATAAATTAATTGTGATTACCTCTATGCTTAGCGCCATTTCGGTTTATGACATGTTTAATAGGAACAGTCTGATTTCTTACACGGGGGAACCTGCATTTGACTGATAGTGAAAAAAAAATACAACCTCTAGAAATGTAAAACTGTACGGAAATATTATGGAAAATCTCAGCAAGTATGTATAGGTACACGAAGGTAATAAAAAGTTAAAGCAGACTTGTATATTAGAATTTCTTTTTGTGAATCAAATGCAATACGTCAAGACCTTAATGATTCCCGAATTAAAGCAGGGAAATTCAAGCTAATCATTTTCAACTCATCACTGAATAAATTTTTGGAAAACAAAAATGAATAGAGAAAATGCTAAAATAAATTTATTTGCGTCCACTTTCACATAAATTACTATTATTATGGCAAGCCGGAAGCAAGATGGCATTAATAAATCCAAGGCGGCGTGTCAAGCAGCATGATGTAAGAGAAAACGATTACTTTCGGAGAAACAGATAAAGCTGAACAGAACTATGCAGACAAAGCCCTGGTAAATCACATTTATAGTCCCGAACGGTCATGAATTTGGCATAAACTAGTAAACTTTTAAAGTAATAAATTTAAAATTAACTGGATACCAAACATTTTTATTTAATGTACAAATTTAAATTCTTCAATTTAGAGTAATCTTCTCCTCTGATAGCAATTCTCTAACTGAAAGATGAATATAAATGATGATAGAAATCTTATAAAATAAATAGAGATGGAAAGTGGGTGTTTCCTTTCTATTTTAGAGGGTTCGAAAACTTTCGCGGTAAAACATTTCGACTAGGTTGTTTCGATTCTAAAATACTCTAGAAAAAAATTCTCTGAGCAATGAGCAATACGAAAATTGAAACATAGGATAAATAAGCAAGGAACAATACTCACAGCATAAAAACAGCTAAGATACGACAAGAGCTATATGATAAAAAGAATTTGAGTAATATTAGAAAATCCTAAATACTAAATAAAATTATTTATATTAAAAATATCTTAAATATGACTTATGGGTCAACGTTAGAAGATGTAAATTTACACATCTCGTTCAACATATTCATATTTTTAATCCACTAGACACCAACTACAGCAAAAAGTGAAAACAAACAAGAAAATATATAATTAAATAGGTTTAGACCTAACGTAAACTTAAAACAGCGTAATTTGCAAAGAAATCAATATCAGAATTTAATTCAAGTACATAATAGGCAAAAACACTTAGTCAGATGTAAGTACAAACAGATAAAACTGAACACGCAAATAATCAAAACCGTCCTTTAGGATGAATTCGGTACTCTCCGGTGAAAAAATACAGAACCGAATGTGACAAGGGTTCGTAATTCCCTTGCTTATAATGTAAGACCTCTTTCGGAATGTCTTTTTGAAATGAATTGGTATATTTAACCTATGAGTATGACAGACAAATCCGGTGAAAGGAATTCTGTATGTACCTAACCGCATCTAATGCAGTAGGATCAATACCTCCGAATCGCCTGTCTTGTATTCAGCTCCTAGATATGCAAGAGGACGAATCTATTTTGGAGTCAATGGAATTCGGACAGAAACTTCAAAGATCGAGTGAAATTTCAATGATATCGATTTGATTTCAGCGGAAGACATTTCAGATTCAAGAAAACAAAATCCAAGACGCTTTCAAAGATTAAAAGCTTCTTTGCGGAGAAAGAAAATCTACGAAATGTCAGCAAATCTCTGCAATCGCTTAATCTTGCCATCACTCAAGAAAAAAAGAAAATGCTTAATAAAAATCACTCGTCACCGTGGCTGGAAAGAGGCAAAAAAGGTTCCTCCATTCTTTTACATCCCATGGAAAAAAGAAATAATAGATGGCCAAAACTACACTCTAATAATAAAAATGTGCCTCAGCCTCCAAATAGTGAAAGCCGCTCTAAATTAACAGGCTGAGATTAGAAGAACGCGCTCAGCGACAATATAATGAAATTGACAAAATAATTTTTTCAACGCCTAAAGTACATGCTATGATTTCAAGTGTGCAAGCAAAATGAATACGGTCACATAATGAAAGTTAAAATATTCCGCTTCTGAGAGAGAATATTGGACCTGATATGCAATAGTAAAGAATTTCAGTGGACGAATGATTTCACGAGAATCACCTGGAAATCTATGTATACAAATTACATGCAAGTTCTCGATAGTGGAAAGGCGCCTTGAAAGTAAAAAATAAAATTTATGGTTTCTGTACCATAACTACCTTTTTTAATAACGTGTGACTAGAATAACATTTTTACTAATTGCACAGAGACAACTGTAGAGGTAGTAACAACATTGAGTTCTAGCGAACACTAAACAAAAATTTATTTTCATTGAAGTAATTAGCTGCTACAGAAAAACGATTTTAATAGAAATGAATGATGGCAGATTTTTCTTGGCTATGAAGTCGATGTCAGCGGCAACTGAAGATTGCACCGCTAATTAGTGTTAGCGTTCCGTCAGTTAAACGACTATAAAATGAAAGAAAATATTTTGTCCTAAGAGTTGATAACCTTATACTAAATGTCATAACAGCATAAATAATCACGTTATTGCAAAATTAAAAATGAATTACTTCAGTATAAGGTTTGCAACTGTAGTTAATCAAGTTTAGAAAAGAGTAAGGAAAATGATGATGATATAAATATAATTACTGAATACGATAATTTGAAGGCAATTGTGTCAAAAAACTGAAGTATGTCACAACAAATTCTATTAGGAGAAATTTTAAAGGCGAAAAATTTAATGTATCCAATTATGAAAACAACGAGAATTTCATACTATAATTACAGCACGTATATTTAAGAATTTCTTCAGAATTATAACTGCTAGAGTCTGAACTAAGAGATTCAACAATCTTAAAATAAATTGAAATTTATTGATGGTCTGATACAGTCAGTATGCACAAAGTGTAAGATCTTGCTACGTCTTACTAGATTGTATTATTTTTGTTCAATACAAATAAATCCAAGGCCAGCATGTATCTAGAAAAAGCTTACAATATGGACTTATAAAGCCCCTATCAGACCACATAATTCCGCGCAACACAACAGTATCATTTCAGAAGCAATACTGCTCCCGGAAACAGAAAACCTTTTGCTCGACCAATGAGAAAGGATAAAGCACTCTTTCATAGGCAAAAGCAACTCCATTCCGACCAAACCTCACTGATCAAATTTGAAACCCTATGTGTTGTGTTACGCGAATTTTTGTGGTCTAATAGGTTCTAGAATCCTGATATTTGAAAAGTACGTAAAACCTGATATATTACGCATTGGTAAGGAGTGAATGTGATGGTGCACATAAATGTTACACTGGTTGTTAAAAGAAAATGAATAATTACAAGATAAAAAGAACTTTTTATATACCACGTTTTTAAATTTCCTGTTGAATCATATAAACTTGACAATTCTATGTACTATTAATAAATACTTAAAAAAATTTTATTTGATGAATTATCCCATCAACTTGAAAGAAAATGATCGGCCTGCACTGTGCACAAAATGCAAGGATGTACCGTGAACCACGCAGTTCTGTACCTCGGAAAAAAAACTCTTCGCCAAGAGACAGGCTTACGTCGCATTAAGCCGAGTTAGAACCTTGGAAGGACTGCGCATCGAAGAGTTTGACTGCTCCAAACTTACTAGGAAGACCTCTTATTTCGCCAAATCACAATTTTAATATTTTCCTATTTAATTTTTTTTCCCACTTGTATTTATTTTTATTTTTCTCTCCTTTTCTCTCTTAAGGCGACAATGGACCTTCAGATTGACAAAAATATATCCCCAAAACGATTTTTTTTTCTTCTTTCAGAAAATGATTCTGCAACTCATCAGCTTTAAATTTAAAAAAAAAGTATGTTGATCTGATCATTATTAACCGAAGTTATAAGTATTTTTTCAAACGTAAACAATGGAAATGTTAGTGAAATTAAAACTTTAAATGCCATTTTCTCAAAACAAGTTTTCATGTCGTTTCGGTAAGTTCAAAATGTTCCATGCGTCATAATTTTTCTGGAATTTTCCTAAAATTTCATAAAATGATTATTTATATATGTTAGAATGAAACTATACTAGTAATCAGTTCATTATACTATTTTAAAACAACTTAAAGTTTTACAATAAAAAAATTTTTTTTGATAAAATTTTGCATAAAATGATTATTTTTATCGATTTCTTTTCTAGTTTTTAAAAATATGACTGTAAATCAAATACTGCTACTAACTTTTATTATAACTATATAAAACTAGCTAGAAAATTAGATATCTGAAACAAAAATTAATGCGAATGGAGCATTTTTAAATAGAATAATTAACAAACTGATTTTAATTAATATGTTAATTAATTACATTCTGATTTTTTTTTAAATTTAGAATTTCCATCTGTAAACAACACTGTATAAGTATACAAAATTTCATAGCAATTGGTTAATAAATGAAAAAAAAAAGGTTTTCCATGGTCCATTGTCGCCTTAATTGCACAAACCTTCACTTAATTATTCTTTTTCACTTTCTTTTATTTAATTTTAATCACTTTTTAGACGTTTCCACTATCCACAGGCTTTATAAACTGCTAACTTTTATAATTTTTTTTAACTTTTCGCACAATATTTTTGTAAACAAACTAAATTCACATGTATTCTGTTTTCAAAATCGTGAAACGCCGTTACGCAAAAGTGCAAAAATTTAATTCGATCGAAGCACCTCCTTGCGGAATTTTTCGGCTAAAAGTATTAAAAGAATGCATTGTCATCGTGTTCTGAGCTATTCTAAAAGTTCCAAATGTCTAGCTAGTCGGGAAGTTAGTTAAAAATCGATTGCAAGATTTGTACTGGACAAACAAGAAAAGCGAGTTAATAAAAACAAGGTAAAAAATCATGCTAGCATTTCATATTCCGTTTTATATCCGTCATCGAAATCCAACGACGAAGAATGAGTTTAATTTTAGATCAGTTCTTGTAGTGCGGCTGTGCGAGTGAGTAGCCTATCGTGAGAAAAGAAATCTTCGGAGATAAAAAAAGGGACTTTAAAAAAAAAAAAATCCATTAAAACGAAGAATAGATCCATGCATTTCACTAGATGGTTGATATGTCGAAGTTGGAACACTTTACTCAATCACGAAAGTAAAATTCACGACGCTAGATATTACAATTAAGGAAGGCAAACATAGAAGATTTTTAAGCAGGTTTTTAGAAAGGCTTGTGAAGACAGAAGGGAAGTGATTATGACATCAAAAAAGAACCATCTAGTGGCCTCTCTCATTCGGTCCCAATATTTTTACCACGTTTTTATTAACTCGCTTTCTTGTTTGTCCAGTACAAATCTTGCAATCGATTTTTAACTAACTTCCCGACTACCTAGACATTTGAAACTTTTAGAATAGCTCAGAACACGATGACAATGCATTCTTTTAATACTTTTAGCAAAAAAATCCGCAAGGAGGCGCTTCGATCGAATTAAATGGTTGTATTTTGCGTAACGGCGTTTGACGATTTTGAAAACAGAATACATGTGAATTTAGTTTGTTTACAAAAATATTGTGCGAAAAATTTTAAAAATTATAAAAGTTAGCAGTTTATAAAGCCTGTGGATAGTGGAAACGACTAAAAAGTGATTAAAATTAAATAAAAAGAAAGTGAAAAAGAATAATTAAGTGAAGGTTTGTGCAATTAAGAGAGAAAAGGAGAGAAAACTAGTCAAGTTTCTATGATTCAACAGAAAATTTAAAAACGTGGTATATAAAAGTTCTTTTTATCTTGTAATTATTAGATCACAGAACATTGTGTAGGCACGAGTAAGTCATTAATATAACAAACCAAACATAATTGAATAAATGCTGGAACATAAAATAAATTTGCAATAATAAAGCATTAATCTAAAATATAATCTGCAATGAATACAGATATTTATCTTCATCCCTAGGGTACATTTTAGTTCTATGTTCAAAAGTAGTAAAAATTCGGGAGATTTCGTGAGTTTGTTACAATCTCTTGTACTAATATAACAAACACAACCTTACATAAGATTTTATGAGCAAAATACATAGCTAACCAATTTGTATTTTAATTTTAGTAGCAGACAACCAGTCTACGGAAAAAAAATTGTACTATATTTAATTTTATCAGATAAACTAGAAGCGATTCAGTATCGGAATAAAGAATAAGAGGGATATTTCTAAGACACTTTTGATACAAGCATATATATTTCGATATAATACAAAGAATTGGAAGTCATTTATAATGAAAAATATTAATTAATAAAATGATTAAAATGAAAAATAAAACTGGCTATTATATAATATTTCAACACTTTTTTTCTTTTCTCATATATTAAAAACTAATTTTCTTCTCGTATCTTGCCCCTAATAATTGCTCCGTTATTTTTCTTTAATTAAGTTCCTAGTTTTTTCAGTTTTAATTAATCATCACTTTCAGTTTAAAAATTTTATTATGAAAAATTGTAAAAATTAAATTCAGTTAAATTTAACTTGAAATTATTAAACTATTTACAGAATAAAATAGCTGTTTTCTTACGCTTACTACAATTACAATTTAAAATACATTTACAGAACACAAAATGCTTAATTTTATTTATCTCTCAGAATTAAATTTTAGTCAAATCGCTATACAACTTTGTCCATTTATTTAAGCGAATTACTTTTTAAAATTAATTGATATTTGAAAAATATTTTAATATATTGATACTTCTGCGTAGTTTGTAAATCATCTGCACTGGGGGGGGGGGGAGAAAGAGAGAGAGAGAGAGAGAGGAGGGGTGTTGGGTATATAGAGTTAAAACTTGGACAGGAACACATAATATATTCTTCAGATACAGAGTAATTACAACGTGAATTTTTCCTTCCGTGCGCTGAACTTCATATTTCTACATTTTAATCATTAATGCAGCCGATACAGATGGCTATTTGAAAATGTTTAGGTCTATATATATTTATCTAGCCACATAATGTAACAATTAAGTGTTTGTTACTTCTTCCGACAAATGGAATCCAGACACAAACGAAAAGATAAAGGATATTGATCCATCAACATAAAATGACTCAATAGCATAATTCGCAATTTTAGTCAACAATAAGAAATTTAATTTAAGTTACCATAACTAAACTTTAAAATCCCGAAAGAAGGAGTTAATTATTTCGGAAACCACAAATTAAAAAGGTCTTTAAAAATTATGTTGTTTCTATTAATTAAACACATTATTTCACGATAGAGTGGAGAAATACTTTTACATAAGACGCTATTTACTTAATGCATTTCATAAAAGATCTTTTAGTAATATATATTTTGATTAGAAATGATACCGTGGAGAAAAATGCATCTTATTTCTCAAATTATAATCAATTATTATTAAAAGAAATCCTTTACAAATTAATGCACAATGCGAAGAGAAAATAATGTTCTGTATAATAACAACATTTGTATTTTATACACTATTTTTAGCAGACAGAGCCAAGAATTAAAAAAAGTCTTTTCACCAATCTTATCAATACCTTAAAAGTATGCATAACATAAAAGAAGTTAGCAGACGGATATAAATAGTTCTTTGAGTGAAATGAAATGCATGTTTCAAGCATTCTTTTACTTTAATCATTGCCTGGAGTTCTTTTTTATAAAATGATTTCTAAAATCATTGAAAATTAAATTATGAGGGTACTACACAGTGCTACTCTTTTTTAGTTTTCTCCAAAACTATTTTTAAGGACTTTAGAATATATATAAGGAAAAAAAATAAGTAGTCAATTTACGATTGTCGTAAATACACATGGCTGCTAAATAAAGTATTTTAGAAACCAATGACAACAGTACTTCGCGAAGACGAGATTGATTAAATTTTATAAATCTATTGTTATCTCATGAGAATACAAATGGGCATAAAACGTATTAATTTATTATTTGTATTAAACGTTTCTGTTATTATCTACTATCAAACCGATTTTCAATTGTCACTTATTGATAAATCAATTAATTGTAAGTACCAATTCTTCTGTAAATTTTACAACTTAATCCCTGAGAGCGGTAAGTGACATAGTAAGGTTCAGATTTAAAAAATAAAAATAATGACGTAAGAAAGGAATAAGCCTTTTAGAGAAGAACAACAGGGGAGTCACCGTTTCAGTATAAGTTCTCTATTAAGCACCGAAGCAGTGGCGATCAAGTTTGATTCCACGAGGCAATCTATGAGCTCAGACTTTCATTCATATAAGCAATGGAAATAGAAGCCTTTTTCATAGGGAGCTTGAAAGACTCGTGCAGGAAAAAGAGGAAATTAGTGCGTGGTTGAAATTTTCACGTATAACTTTAAGTCATTCCGTAAATGAGCCCAAGTTAGAGCATTTCTGTGAGTCTGTTACATTTCGCCTATCGTTACCCAAGGCTTGAACAACCATAAACTTTAATTAGTTACTGGAATTATAGTTCTTACTTCTCACCCACTAGACCTTGACAAATTAGATGTTAAAAGAAGCATATAACTGATTCCTAACAAACATCTTTTGCCTATCTTAAAACAGACAATATAATATACATGTATTGAAAATAACTATTGAATAAATACGAGAGAGCAGAATTTTTATTGTGTTATTAGAACTTTAAAACGAATCTTCAAATTAATTTCTTTGGATTTTTGAAAATCATCAGGCGATGAACTCTTAACGAAGAAATTCGTCTAACAATACTTTAAGATTGATGTAGACATCAGACAGGCCCACAATTATATAAAACAGCACTAGTGAATTTTTGATTAATTCAGTTACGCCTAAGAATGTACTAGATTGCATATCTTAATAATTCTTTATTTCCTGATCATTAAATCTCTGATTTGGGATGCTTTCAAGATGTTCCCTGTTGTCAGCATTCAAACCTATGGTAATATGCTGTAGAGTGAAAACTGAAGAGTTAAATATAATTTAATATCAGTGAATTACATTTTGTTTTTCAATTTTTAGCTGTACGTTATTTACTGCTTTACGGTCAGCAATATAATACATGACTAAACTTGAGAGACAAAAAAAAAAGACTACATTCAGATTTAATGCATCTTTTCAACTACAAAATATTTTAATAGGGGGGGGGTATTGTTAAATATAAAGCATTTTTATGCTCTTTTAGAAAATTATCAGCAAATGGAAAGCTTTTAGTTTGGACGGAAACCCTGGAAGTGCACAATTTCTCTTTAAATGAATCCGAAACAGAAATTGCATTTCCAATTCAAGTTATGAACTACAGGAATCTCTTTTGATACACTCATACGCACACATATGAAGATAATAATGTACAAATCTTAGAAAATCAAATCAAAAACAATGACGTTTCATCCTATCACTGAACGATTCCTTTTTTCTTTTCTATTTTCGCCGGTCCTCGAACCTCATCTAGTTAGATGGGAACGTTTTTCTTTGCCATTTCCTTTCTCAATTTTCGCCTCTTCGATGCTTTCACCTGATTGTTCTAGCAGTTTCCTCCAAGTATATTCCTTTAGTTCTTCGAAAGGAGAAGAGATTTTATCTGGAAATATGTGCTTATAAGCAGTAAGTGCATTTCAATCACAGATGAAAATGACAGTGGTGGATGGGAGAAATGTCTAAAGTAGTTTCAGAGAGTTTCGTTTTTCTCCAATCGAACACTCCAGCGACATATTATATATATATATATATATATATAATATATATATATATATACGCGCACAAACACACGCACATGTTTGTGTGTAAAGAATTGGATGCACATATATGGAAAGTTGAAATCCCTATGATATTTTTGAAAAACATCGAAGTAAAGTACACTGTATATATACGGTAAAACTGAAAATGAGAGTACAACAAATTCTATACCATAAAAATACAGATACAAATGATCTGTTAGAAATGGAATTAAACCTGTGCATCCTATCTTACCCTCATTTCTTGTGCAAGACAAATAAAAACAAGATTGATAAATAAGACCAAAAATTATGAACAGTAAAACAATTATAAAAAAATGAATGAAGAAATAAAAGTATGCTCCTGATTAACTTCTTTTTGAACCATGGCAATTACTTAAAATCGAAATGCCGAATGTTACAATGATAATAATCTATAGTATATAAAACAGTTCCGTAACTGACTCACTGACTGACATACAACGCACAGACCAAACCGCTGGACCTAAAGGGCTGAAATTTTGCATGGCGATTCTTCTTATAGTGTAGGGGTGCACTACGAGAGATTTTTGAAAAATTCTTCTTAGATTTTTTTAAAATTAAATTTTTAAGCTGTTTTAGTAACCTTTTTTAAGTTTGCATTTAAAATAATAATTTGAGGGTTATAAAATTTATTATCACAAGAAGATCATAAAAATTCCTGTGAAATGAGATCTTTTTCGAATCTTTACCTCTATTTTCTGATTTTTGGTGAATTTTAAAGATTAATTTTTAGAATTTAATTTATTACATGCTGAACACGCGATTCTTTTTTCGGGTACTGTAAATAAATTTATTGTTACGTGCATAACAACTAAATAGACAAAAAAATTTTTTTTTCCTGCTAATGCGGCAGACTATTGGACATTATTTTTGTCTATAAAAATATCCCTTACGATTTTTTTTATAAATATATATATTTTTTCCTACATCAATTGTATATATTGATCGTCGTATTTATTATATATATATATATATATATATATATATTTATTTTTTTGGGCATTAAATTGCATACATTGACCGTGTATTTAATTTGAATGTACTCCGTAGCGAAGTGCGGGTGTTCAGCTAGTAATCTATGTATAGAAAAAAAAACCTTTCACAATTTTATTTAAGAATAAACAAAGCACTGTTTGCTGTGAGATGAAAATATGTTATATAATTGTCGAAGGCAAACCATAAACGTTTCTAACGAACATAGACTTACTATGCATTGTTAGTAATAGTGACTTCATAAGTGTCTATGTAACAATATATCATCCCATTAATATGAGATTACTGAAACTGCATAAACTTAAAAGAGCTTTATGTTATTAGATTTCACGACACAAAAATGCGTTTCGCAACTTAGATGCAATTAAATACTATCACAACAATTTTAAAGATTTAATAAAGAATTTTGAACAATTTCTCGATCAAACACATCAAAAGCTCTTAATAATGTAATTATGTTGTATTTTACGATCATGACAATTCATGTCATGTAAAGAAAACAGAGTAACAGGGGAAATAATTAAACAACCTAACAAAGGGAAAGTAATAAAAGCTAGGAAAGCGTTGTTTAAATCCCAAGACGTCAGGAGTTTCGCAAGCAATTAAGTATATAGTTAAGTGGTAACTCTCCTAATTTAACCTTTTTATATAGACTAAAGCATAAAGATTCGCATTAGTTTTACTACGTCATCTACAGATTAACGGTTTTTCCGATAAACATTAATAAGATTAATACAAAAATCAAATGGGTCCATTTATGACAACATTTAAAATGCTAGTTACTGGAAGACAATCTCCACAAACTTACAGAATTAAAAGGCGTATGGCGCAAAGACGGGGAATCGGGGGGAGGTCGCGATTTCTATTTAATTAAGATTAAGCTTCAAGATTTTACCATAGTGTAACGTCCGCATTTGCTTTCGGGAATGATTAATGAAACTTTTATGATGAGAACTCACAACGCAACCGATTTAAGTAATTATAATTGAATTATTAGAAAGACATTGATTGGTCTTCAGAAGAAATTCTTAGGACGGCTCCTGAAATGACGACACATAAATTTTGACCTAGCATAAAGGAAATCTTCTAACTTAGGACAACAAGTCAGTTGAACTTCTACACAACATTTATGCCAAGTCATTAAAAAATATAAACCAAAGACAATAAATCTGTCCTAATTCCGATATGAAAATACGGTGACTTATGGTAATGCATTGCCTGAACAAACTAAATGTAAAACAAATACCTGCATCACTTAAAAGATTAGGAGCACCTGCTGACTTGAGAAAATCACCCGTTGAAGAACTTATACATTCTACGATAAAGCTCAAAATTTTTATCGAAAACCTTTTCAGTTCCAGATACCTTTATGCAAATATACGGAAAAAATGATAACCACTCAAAAGAAACAGAATTTCGTTACTCAGATGTAGAAGTTCAAATGAGATCAATAATTGCTTTTTGGCATACAAGAATAATACAAAAATAGAAGGGAATAGCTCTATATAGGGAAAACAATAGATAAACAATAGTATCAGGGAAAAAATTCCTCTTATGAAAGATTTGAATAATAAATTCCACTAACTAACAGATGCATAATCGTTACTCTTTTCTATCGTTGTAAAAGTTCATTAACCGACAGAAAACTGCTTCAAGAAAGATCGTTTCCCTAAAAACCTGTAAGCGCATAAAAAAAGTGCTATTTTGAAGAGGAGATTGAGAATTATGGATTACTTTCAAACGATATTATTTACATAATTTTTATATGAAAGTAAGTTATAAGATACGAAAAGACAACTTATTATTAATTAGACTTAACAGTGAAATCTGTATTTACTTCATACTTTACACCACCAAAAAAGGTCTAGACTAGAAGTCATTTTTAATTTCTTACATCAACACTTTTGATTAAAAATTTAATGATTATGTATGAGAATATTTTACTGGACTAGAAACTGGATTTAGATAGACGAAATTAGAAAACAGCACACCTAGCATTCGATAAAAATTTTAAGGTAGTATCCGTCATCATCATTCCTTGAATATATTTCCATCTTGAAGTGCATTTCCATGCTTAAAAAACAATTCACATCGTTAGGTCAACCCTCGACTACTGTGTTCAACTTTTGCAAATTATTATTTAAAAAAAAATTCTCAATTAATCTAAAGAGCAATTTTTTTAAAGTTTTGAAGTCTACAGAAATACTTAAATAATTAAAGGTTATAAGACATATTACTCTATATAGTATTGCATCACATACTATACTTTAAGTGTATTTATAGCGTGCACTTTGTTGCTTATTCGCTGAGTGCATGCACATAGCCAACACTGTTGATACTGTAATTTTAAATTGATTAAAAATTCTATTGCCAATGACAGATTAAAAAATCCTAAAGGCCTAAGCACAACCAAATTTTTAGGCAGCAGGTCTCCCTTCTAGACTACTTTTAATAGTTTTCAATCTTATATAACATTAAATTTTCATTGCCTCTTTATCCTCTTCAGAACCGATTTTCATAATTTTCAAAGACTTTTAAGGACTGTCTTCATTAAAAAGAAAAAAAAAATTACTTGATAGCTTGATAAGACTTGAAATTTTTAGAATCGCCCTGGACATAAAAGTTGCCAATATTTATAATAACGCAATCAAGAATATAGTATCCAAGGTTGTTTATTTTTTGTTTGTTTGTCTTAAAATAACCAATTTGAAAGATTTAAAGGAGTACGAAAAACATGCCCTAAACATAGATTATGATAATCACACTCGTTTAAAAAAATATTACCACCAATTTAAAACATAGTATTCCATATTTTTCATATTTCATAAGTCATAATTACATGGCACACAATTAATTGGCATGTCATATATTCATAATTCATATTTTTTCTTTCCTCTATATTTGTAGGATTTATCAATAATGTCTTCAACATCTAAGCTTGTACCACATCATTTTCGAAAAAAAATTACGAACAAAGTGTTTAAGGGCGCTTTAGTAAAGGAATTGAGGTAAATAATTTTCAACATGCCTTGAGCGTTAAAGAAGAGCGTTCGCCCATTGCGTCACTAATAGGGAACATAAGAAAAATGAATAAGTATTTAAAAGTGACTTCATTTAGAAATTTAATTGTATCTCGTATTAAGAATAATCATTTACTTCAACTCATTATTGACTCATGGAAGCATAGTATTCATCAAATAGGTAGTACATGAGGACCTAAACTTCGGAGGCACCCTAATTTTGAGGAGTCTACACGTGCGCTTAGTGCGCAATACGCTTCTGAGTGTTGCAGGGACATATAATTTTCTTTTTCGCAGTGTGTATGGTTGTAAATGTAGTCTTCAGAATTACAAATCTGGAAGGAGAAAGAGATATTTGCGGATATTCTCGATTCATGATGTTCCGGTGCACCTGTTACCCCGCAGTTACACAGCAGCGAACGAGGAGAGTTGAATAGGGAGAAAGAGTGATAAATGGTTGTGTAAACGTGCCCCTCGCCGATAACCCTCTATTCTCCTCCCCAACCGTGGCGCTGGCTTCGGGAGCGGCTTTTTGGGCCGAGTCAAAGGGACGACGTCCCCCACGTTGGGGGACGTTCAATAAGAAATATGCGTACATCAGGAGCTCATTTCTTATGACTTTTCTTCACAAAATCTGAGGCCCCAGTCCCACCAACCCTTATGTGGTATTTATTATATAGGTACTGGACAGTTTATTAGGCCAATTTTCGTCAGGTTGGCGCCAAAAAACTTATGACGCCAACTTTTACGTCCAGTTGGCGACAAAAAATTTTGGCACCATTTGTCGCCAAGGGCGGTGCGTCTGAGAAAGCTGTTCCCATTTTCCCGGTAGATTCTCATAGAAATGTCCATACAAACAGAGCTCATTTCATGTGACCTTTCTTGACGAAGTCTTAGTTAACGTCCCCCAAGTTGGGGGGGGGGTCAAAGGGGATGGGGACCGGATCGCAAAGTGATGAATGGCGACGGGGAGGGAGGTCAAAGGTCAAGGGGTGAAAGTCGTAGGGAAGTGGCACAAATGACAAGAGGCGGGAATGTGAGAACGGTCATTCGGGGTCGATTATTCACGCTCATGGAGCACGACTAATGTCTCGCGAGGAGACGAGGTAGTGGCTTATTCACGTCGTGTTAAAATGTGGGGTTACAGTTTATTGCTTTTCTTGCCAAAGGTCATAAAAGTTCTCAATAGGATGAGCAGCTGTAGCACAACAGTATAGTTCTAACTTAATAATACCCACTCGTCTATTAGCAACAAGCCTGATAGAGCAGAACCATGAGCTAATAGCAGACACACCCACTCGTTTATATTTTTCTGCGAATAACAGGAACTCTGAGGACAACAGCGCAGTGTAAAATGAGTGAACAGAAGTTAACTTAACAGAAGTAATGAGTGAAAAGTAACTTAACAGGCAGAAAAAAGAATACGTACCACAAGTATGCAATTAAAAAATAAAAGGGTTTCGGGGCGTCCCAAATATAATTTCCCCAATTTGTTAAGTACTGTGTGATAATTTACAGTTTTTTTTAAAGTTTGACACCAAAGAGCATAATTTCACCAAAATATCGAATGGATGAATATTCCAAACTTGGGAATCCGGTACTGTTATGCTGATAACGTTTAAACTCGTTATACATCGTTAAAACTCTGAAGTAAAACTAATGTCATATGACGAGCAGGAATCTATTTGTCAAACTAATTGTACAACTATGCGTAATCGAATGACGATAAGCCTATTTCAGATACGGATAGAGATATATTTGATTAATATAACTTAGCAAGCTAAAATGAGGAAGCCTCTTTAGCAAATGCTTATAAATGAGGCCATGTAAGAAAATTCTGCAATTGACACACATATTAGCAGAAATTTCAGTCTTAAATTAATTCATATAAGAGATATTCGAAATGTAAAATATTGTCGTTAAAACATTATTGACAGAATGTTTAACAATGAAGCTTTTCAACTTTAACCCCACTTCCTAACTAGAAGTGCAGCAACTTCATAAATGCAATTATCAGTTCGATGAAAATTTATCAAAATTATTGCAAAAAATATAAATCATTATCAGGACAAACCCTTAGGTACATGGTTAGAAGGTTGGGGGCGCCACGGTCGTCATCATTTGCTATAGGATGACTTAAAACACGTACCAAGGATCTGAGTGAGATCAGTTAATTGTTTATACCTTACAATACATTAACTACAGAGATTTTCAAGAAAAGTTATAAATTGACTCTTGTTTTTAGATATTTATGTGATTAAAAAAAAGTTGAAATTCTAGCAGCCCCCCCCCCCCCCAAAAAAAAAAAAAAAAAAAAAAAAAGATTCCTTTCTTAAAGGAAATTTCTAACATGATTGTATTGCACTGTTGCAATCTACATTTCAAGAAACAAAACTATTAGATTGTCACTCCAGAAAGTCGATAATTGCAACTTCGATTAATTATAAAAATGCAGACGAATCATTTGTTAATTAAATGATAATCGATAAACAAAATAAATAACTGCAACTGAAATTAAATTCCAGATTAATGAGCAAACCGGCATTTTTCGCCAAGAAACGGAAAATTATGCAAATTCGAAGATGAAAGTTGGTTAATAGCTTTTGAAATGATATTTATTTAAGTATTTCATCTCTCCTGTATTTGCTTAATAAACGGCATAATAAAACGGATTATGCATAAAATATGTAATTATAATGCGCATTATATTCGGGAGGATTTCAGACAATGAAAAATATTTTCGAATGAATATTAGATCAGAGAGATATATGGATTTGAAAAATTTTACTTTTTACTCATGCATAAACTTTCTAATTTTTGTGTTTGAAAATTAAATAGTTATAAAAGATGGCGTGAATAAAAGGGGTGAATTTAATGTGTAGTACAGCTTAAATGCAATTTTCGCCATATATGAAGTGCCGTTCATTTGTGCAGCTAATCCCAGAATTTAATATATTTTCTACTACTTGAATGTACTGAGGCAATGGGAGTGCACCTGTATTAATTATTTTGAGTTTCCTCTTTGGATTTCTTTCGCTAATACTATGTTAATTCTACCTTGTCTTAATATGGCATTATTCTACACGTGCGTATGTAACCACGTTACAAGGAATAATAATGATAATAACGATAATAAAAAAACAGGCAGACAGGAGAGGTAAGTAATTAGTTCGATTACGATAAAAAAAGAATAATCTAACCATTGTACATTACTTGTAAGCAACTTCTGAGTTGAAGGTGGCTTGATTAATTCACTCGCTCAGAGAGTTGGTGCGACTGAGCTTTGTGCGAGCCATTGTAGTAGATTTAAATAAAATGGTAGCACTGTTAGTGAAGTTACACGGTGTTACCGCTGCCTAATAAAAACTAGAAAGATTCGAGTAATATCTCTTCATTTTGGGTACAAGATTTAGTACAAAGTTCTGCTTCAAATCTAGTTGAAGTTATCCCCTTATTTTGATAAAGGAAACATACACAGAATTAAAGAACGTTCAGAAAGTGAGTCCAGCAAAGTTTCCCCTAAAAGCCACAAAACTACAACACATGAATGTCTATTTCCTGAGATGTTATTTTATGCAACATGTTTTTGGGTACGAGTGTACATTTTAAAGGTAATTACGTTCAATTGTGTGTGTGTATATGTATGTATATTATATATATATATATATATATAGATATATATATATATATATATAGATATATTATATATATATATATATATATATAGTATATAGATATATGAGAGAGAGAGAGAGAGAGGAGAGAATGAATTAATATTTAATCATTTTAGAGACTCTAGTGGAATTCTATAGATGATGCTTGTTACTAAAAATTTTTATTTAAACATTTACGACGTATACCTAATATCTTTATCTATCATTCTCTGCATGAGTGAGATAAATGAAAAATAAATTTTCCATAACACCCGATATGAGTAACTATTAACAAAGGGCAACGTTGGCCAGTTGGGCAAGATCAGTGTGCCAGCGATCTGAACGTCTCTGGTTCAATGCTCGTCGCTGCAAATCCACCGCAGTGTACAATAATGGCGGCCGGTGAACATAAAATCTGTCGGGGCTTCAATGTCCTCCAAGTTCTCAAATTACCCCTGTTGCTGGGTTAAGTGCATCGGTCTCGTCACTTGCCTCGGTTCTAAATTACGGGACCGGCCATTTAACCAAGTCGGACTTCGACCCCTCGCGGTGCTATTAAAAAACCGGAAGCCGTACCACTCTGCCCAATAGCCTTAAATGTACTTTAACTGATAGATACTATCGGTCAAAGGGCATCCAGAAACAAAAACACTATTTACATAAGATGGAATAGGGACTATTTACTCAAGCATCTTAATCCTGAACTACATCTTGGGTAAGGCAAAGACAATAACATGGGAAGGGGGAGGGGGTTAATAATGTTAAACACACGATACGAAAAGAAATTAAATACAGTTTTATAAAAATTTGAACATAAAATCCTAATATAAATGCGCATTTCGTATCAAGGTTCAAATGTAAATAAATACAGCTGTAAACAACTGATGTGCTCAATATGCGATATCCTTGAGAGCGTATGTTACAGCGTTCTCGATATTTATAAATAAATATTTTTTTAATACAGCTGTTTAAGTATAATCAAGAGTTTCGATGTATTTTTTTTAGTCAGAGACTACTTTAGAATGTAAGGTTGATCCTTGTATACCTTTAATATGTTAACTAACATTAAATGCGTAAATATTGTTTTGCCCCCTCCTTATTTGCATTTAGTAGCATTTTAAGGAAAACAAATTTTTCCTTCCCGTACAATTATTTGCCAGCATTTTTCGTTAACAAAGGGTATTACTCTACACAAAAAATTGTCAATCCGACAATTTGCGACTTTCTTTTCTGCTTCTAAAGAACTTAAATTGTACACGTTTACCCCTTTGCACGTGATCTAAGAGTTAATGTGTTGCGTTGTCTTCATTTAGATTCTAAGTGCGTAAAATACTTAGTAAGTTTATACAATATCAATATATTTGAAATGAAATCTATTATATGTGAAATAATGAGGAGCTGTTCCCTTATTTGTTAATTCTTGATTACAATGACTCAGAATGAAACGATGGAAAGGTCGCATTGAAGCTCGGTATGTTTTTCACAAGCAGATATTATCGTAGTTAACCTATTGGAAATGCTCTGCAAAGAAGATTTTCAAAAATCCCTCTTAACAAAGAGCCTTTATCAGAGCTGCTATAGCTAAAGCTTTCTTCATTGAGAATCATAGCATTAAGGACTCTGGAATCCGTTCCGTACGGTTAAAAAAATACTGCCAGAAGCATTCGTAGATATGCATGCATTACAAATTGATAACAATAGGGTAGAATAAAATAAAGATGTAGCGATCAGGACAGTGGAAGAAAATGACAATGAACAAGCGGAATAGCTAATCATAGTTTCATGCGTAAATATAAACTATGAATTAAAAGAAAAGAAAAATATTCGACATATATACATCAAACAATTATAAAGCTAATTCAAAGCAATTACAACATACGAATGTGATTAGACGCTATATGTATATTCTGTTTCGGATGAAAAGATCTTAGGAAATAGTAAGCATCGGGATTAACATTTCTTTTCTGTAACAAATAACTTGCTTTTGACTGACTGAATATTTTAGATAAAACCGACAACCACGTATAATTGAAACAGCTTCAGTAATAAATTAAAAAAAACGTCCCAGCTTGTACAAATTTCCCTTAAATTTTTTCTTATAAAATACTCATTAACTTTAGACATTATGAAATATTCCAGGTAGAAATAATATTTCGCATTTCATGCCATGCCAGAAGCTTTGCAGAATATAAGGGGAATCAACAGAATACAACTAATGAATTTTAAACTAATCAACAAGTTTGTAACTAAAATAACTCAAATGGAAATAAATGAAAAATAAATTACACATAAGATGCTTTTGTAATGTGACGAAAGAATTACCGTATTTTTCGGACTATAAGACGCACCTCAAATTTATGGGAGAATTTTTAGAAAAGAATACTTTGAATTTTATTAGGTTTATAAAGATATTTTCAATTTCTTCCTTAATAAAGATAAAATATGTATAGTATACATAATAAATGTATATAATATATGTAATAAAATATTCATTTTATCTTAATGTTACCTTCGGACCATAACACGCACCCAAAATTAAGTCGATTTTTTTATGTAAGAGAGAGAGAGAGGAGGGGGGGGGGGAGGGAGAAATGAACATTGGTAAAATACGTTACTAAGAAGTATTAACAGAATCGGATAAATGAGAGAAGAAATATAAGAAAAGTTCGTTTCTTTGAAGCACGATGGACATCTTGTGCAAGACGAGGGCTAATCTGACATTGACGTACTGCTTAAAATAAATACCGAAGGGCTACAAACACCCATACCTACCGCGGGTTCCGAACCCAAACACTAGGCCCTAGTCACTCGAACATCGCCCGAAGGATATAGGACAGAGATACAATATAATATCATACATCAATGACTTTAATGAAAACCTTAAAGACTTCGTAAACAATACAGTAAACAATGACTATAGACATCAGACCCGCCTATTAAAAAAATAGCGATTTCATTTGAAAACACCGAGACGCAAACATTATTATAAATATACATGGCAGATAAAAATAATAAAGGCGAGAATAGATAAAAATTGTTGAGGCTAGATGTATTATAACACTAAGGATGTATTATAATGGATGTATTATAAGGATGTATTATACTAGGATGTATTATAATACTAGACATTGCAACATAAAATATTAAAAAGGTGCAATCTGATCTTATCAACAGCATCATCTACTTTACTACAAGAAAATGAGACTACATCTACTGTTAGAAATAAAAGCACGTACTCCGAACGTATGTATGAAAAAATATACTCACGTGTTGAAGCTCATAATCGGAATTTCTATTTATGCGCCGCACGATACTGAAATGAAATTTTAGTCGACATGCTCTTTTAAATAATTGCGTTACTACACCCAAGCAAGCGTAAAAAAAAGTCTAGAAAATAACAACCTTGAGTATCACGTATACGAGAATGGAATTCTTTAATTTCTTTTTCAGCTTCTCGAATGCAGAATTTTACGTTTTAAATTCGGGAGAGTTTATTTGCAAAAGAATTAGTGTCGTATGGGTCTTTAGATTGGGGTAGCATATAGCACTTTTTAGAACAAAAATGAAAAATAGTTTAGAAAAAAAAAAACAGTACTGGCATTGAACTTTTCCTTCACCTTTTTCAGTTTTATGAGCTACGTTTAATAAGTTCTTAGTTTACTCCTGAAGGAATCTGTGGGATATGTCTATAGACTTTTGTCAATATATACGTCTTGAAAAATTAGAAGTTTGAACACCATAATTTTTAGGGCAAATTTAGTGGTTCGGGGTTTTTAGTTGTATCAAATAAAAAAAATTCAACTTTGGTTCAGTGAAAAAGATGGGCACATAGAAATCATGAACATGACATATCAATAAATAAACTTTCTGAAATTAAATCAACCTATAGGAACTGTATATTAAAATATTTCAGCTGTAAACAAAATAAAATTTCCCTTATAATCAATTTTATTATCCTTTATACTGCTTTTACTACTCGCTTCACATTGCTCTAAAAATAGGTGTCCATAGTTTTAATTTATTAGTAAGCCTTTCACAGTGTAAAATATTTTGGCGAAAGCGGGGACCTTGAGGGAGGGTCACGTGGTCAGGATCACTGACACCTCCCCCCGCGTTCACTGGCCGTAGCGTCACCCCAAGTATTCTCCTGTAGTCTTGTAGAGCTATGCGAATTGTCGCGTAGAATAATCTCTCCGTGTTGAGATTTGTAAGCACATCTTGGTGCAAAATTACTAATGCCGTATCATGCCCACGGCAACTTGTTGTACATATCCCTTTGTATATATTATACTTTAGGACTATTTAATAAAACTCTTTTGAGTGTACCAAGAGTTGTCTTCATGCTTCGTGAAATTTTCCTATAGTGTAGTAGTATACAGCACCATCTATCTTTTATTTTGGTACCGAAACCCTCGAAGTAGAAACTTTTAGAGTGTTGTGACAAGATTTACGCATTGGATTAAGTGAGTCATTTGGATTCTACGTTCATCGCCGGACTCCAGGTAATGATTTTAATGGTATTGCATGAACGTCGACGTCAAAAGTAGAAATGGAATCAGTCCGAAAAATCTAAAGTAAAACGTTCTAGTATCAGAGCTGGAATAACAAAGCTGATATCTAAAATAGACGCATTGTGCTGGCGTCAATCGAGAATACAGCTATCGATGCTTTACTGGAAAGTAAGATCAGTTAGAGCAGAAGGAATTAATTTACAAAGGGCTTGATTCTGATATCGAGGACAATAATGATCCTTTAGAATCGATAGGGAGATAAAGGGCAGTGAAGAGTATTCAGAGAGAATTATATCGGTTAAATTTACGATAAAAAAATCGTGTAGAGAAATATAATCTAAAGAAATTGTTACTGCTCCTCAAACTACAAATAGTCCAAATTGGACAGGAACAGAAACTGTCTCCTTCTTGAAATTGCCTCGCCTGGAAGTTCCAAAATTTAGTGGCGATGCTAGTCTATATCAAGAGTTTTTTAATAGCTTCATCAGTGCTATTGACTCGAACGGGTCATTGACAAAAATTGAGAAGTTTTCCTATCTAAAATCGCTCCTAATTGGAGAAGCACAGAACGTGGTAGCGGGATTTGCCTTGACAGAAGAGAATTACGATTCTTGTCTTGAGGTCTTAAAGGATGGTTTGGGAAAACTCAAAACTGTTATAACCTGTCATATTAATAATTACTGAATTTAGAGCCTGTCAAACATTCATCGAATATTAAATTATTAAGGAATTGTATGACGCATGTGAAATCAATATTCAGAATCTCAAGTTCGTTAGGGGTTTACGTCAGGATCTTATGTCATCTGTTAATTCCGATTTTGTTGAAATTACTCCCACAAGATTGGGGCTTGAATTTCATCGTAAAAAAAGACCCTGAAAAGTAGTGATGTAACGGAGCTTATTAACTTTATTAAAAAGGAAATTGAATGTCGCGAAGCTGCATTGCTTGCATCAAACTCCCTGAGCGTGAAGAAATTTGAAAATACTAATCGCATGCCCAATAATTATAGAAATCCACATTTTAAACCTGAGAACATTCCTTCGGCTGCAGCGCTCAATGCTTCAACCTCACAATCTTGTATATTTTGCAAATCAATTGATCATCATGCTCAAAATTGTAGTACGTTAACAGATGAGCAGAAACGGTATAAACTAAAAAAGGAAAGACGCAGTTACCGTTGTTTCAAATTTCATTTGTCCTCGCAGTGCAAAACTAAGCTAAATCCTTGTCCAAAGTGCAATTCTGAGAATCAGTGAATTATTTTGCTTTAAAGAAATAAACAGAGAAATTCCTGAAACTCAAACTGTTGTCTCATCGATGTCCCAAATTAAAAATTCTGATGAACCAAAGGGGACTGTTTTGCAAACATGCACGGTTTCCGCTTCCTCTGGAAACAAAAGTAAAACAGCTAGAATTTATGCGACTCTGCTTCGGAACGGACATTGTAAAAATTGATTTAGCGAGAGGTCTTCACTTAAAACGCCCAGGAAGGAAAATTGACTAAATTTATCCTTTGGAAATAGCTTGCCTGAGGAAAGGAGTACGAGGTAGTGTCATTAACATTAAAAAACATTCATGACCCCCTCAATATGATTAAAATCGAGGCTTTAATTACTCCCGAAAGTACGGGGGCTGTGATAAATACGAATTGCCCGATCAGAGATCCCAGGATTAATAGATAAAAATGATTTGTGCTTGCGGACAATGGGTGTGAAAAAGAAGTAACATTCTTCTTGGATCTGATTTCTTGTGGCAGATCTATTTAGGAAATATTAGAAGAGTAACAAATGGTCTGTTTATATCTAACACGATATTTGGATATACCGTCCAAGGTCGAAGTGCAATGAAAAATCAGGAAGGAAATATTCTCTGCAGTTTTCTTGCATTGGAACCAGACATTCAAAAGGATTTGCAGGCCTTTAGGTGTTTAGACTCACTTGGGATAAGAGATAAGGAAAACATTGACCATTCGGAAATTGTTAGTAAATTTGAAAGCGGTTTAAGATTCTATGATGGAGGTACTCCACAGGCTTGTTGTGGGATGAGTCACGTCGGGACAGTTTGAAAAATATTACGCAGTCGCGAGAAAGAGGTTTTCTGGTCTCGCTAATAAGTTTCAAAGCGATGAATCTTTATTTAAAAGGTATAACGAGATCATTCAAGAACAATTAGACGAAGAATAGTAGAAAGGTGTCGTGATGACTGCTTGACACATTCAAACTATATGCCTCACACCGATCTGTTATTCGTGAAGATAAGGTTCTACGAAAGTTAGAATTGTGTTTGATGCATCTTCTAAACAAAATAATTGTCCCAGTTTAAATGATTGCTTAATTTCTGGAATAATTTAAATCCTACTGTTTTAGATGTGCATTATAAAATTCCGTGAAAAAGAAATAGCCTTTTCTGCTGATATTGAGAAAGCGTTTCACCAAATCAGTATATTGAAGAAGACCGTGATTATTTGAAATTCCTATACTACGAGAATTGTGATAAAACCCATACCATAGAATCCTATCGAATGACCCGCACTGCATTTGGGCTCACTTGTTCTCCATTCATCCGTGCTGCTACTATCAAATATCATGTAAGAAAATATATAAACTCCCATAATCTACGTGTGACATGCTCAATACCTCACTTTTTGTAGACGACCTCTTTTATGGGGCGAACTCCGTTGAGCAAGCTATTAGTCTGTCTACCGAGGCTGTAATGATCCTGAGGAAGGGGTATGAATTTGAGAAAATTTGAAATGAATTCCAAAGAATTAAAAGAAAGGGTGGGAAATTCAGAGGTTTTTCATTGAGACAAACGATTCCCAGATACACTCTTGAAACTACTGGATTGAGTTGGTACAATCAGGATGACAAGTTGGATTAGAATTACGACCACTGTTGACTCTGAAAAGATACTGCATGCACTAAACGAAATGTGCTCCAAACCGCTGCAAAGGTTTTTGATCCGTCAGGTTTTATTCGCCATATTGTGATACGTATTAAGTGTATCATGCGAGAATTATGGAAAATGGGAGCTGACTGGGATGAAGCAACTTTATGGAGAATTGAAATACAAATGGAAAAACGGTGTTCTGAATTAAATTTTCTCCAATTTAACCATTACAAGATATTATTTCCTTCATGCTTGATATGATAATGAAGGAGGAATACAGTTTGCATGTGTTTGCCGACGTTAGTCCTCTCGCATATAGTGCGGTCGCCCATTTTAGGTATCGGGATGTTGAAGGCGATTATAAGACGAGTTTGGTAATGTCCAAATCTCGGGTGGCTACCTTAAGTAGTTGACTTTGCCAAGGCTTGAGCTCATGGGAGCACTAAGTGCCTCAAGACTTAGTAAATATCTTAAGGATATTTTTCGATGCAAATGAATAGTTTTTCTCTGGTCAGACTCAACCATCGTCTTGCATTGGATTAAGGGATCTGCAAAAAAGTGGAAACCCTTTGTGTCAAATACGGATAGCCGAAATACAAGAAACTGTCCTGATTGAAATTGAATTTTTAAATTTTCTTGATTTCTTACTTAATTTAAACTTTTGATTGATTTATTGATTATATATTTTTTTTTGGCTTATCCTTCTGAATATTTGTATTATTGTGCTAATTTAAATTTTTTGTTGTTGATGCAAAGTTGAACCTTAATTCGTCAACTTTAATTTTCTTGATTTATTCCTTATTTTAACACTTGAGTTATTTAGCATAATTTTTTACTTGAAGTGAATTCTAGTTTTATAATGTAAACTATAAAAATAAATCCTTTTCTCAATTAAATTAAAGAAAATGAAAAAGCTAGACGAATCATAATTTATATGCGTACCGTAGTTCGGTATATAAGGAAACAAATATTTAATAACAATATACCAAGTTCAAAATATAATATTTACACTTTTTTTTAACTACAAATAAAATGTTTTAGCTCAAAGCTCATATTGAATACTATGCACTTATCTCGGAAAATTCTAGGAATTTTTTCTTTAAATATTGTTTTCCAATAATTGCAGGAAAAATTTACCTCGAATTGAAAAAAAAGGATTTTGAATGCTGCATAGAGTTTAAGCTAAAAGCCAGTCCCCCATTTAGATACATAAAGTTACAAAGATACATTGTTTATTACTTAGCATAACTAAGAAGCTTTACATTTAACTATATAAAAATTATGTAATCTGGTGTTACCAATAGCATTTTTAAATAACTCGGTAAGTTACTAATTCCCATTTTCCATCAATTAACGTTTTTCAATTTTTCTCGAAATATTTGTCGATAGAAACAAGCAGCAATTTGAAATTTCCAATAAGAAATATCAGTAAATATTTTATCAGTATCCCATTTATCTTGAAACAGGAAGGTAATTTTGAAATTTAATCCTTTAACTTCGGTTTCATTTTATGCAGGATTAGTTAATATATTTCGTTTAAAAGGGGAAACAAGTAGAAATAACTATACATTATGTAAAGCATTTTCTCAGTTTTGTTAAATTTTCCAATTACAAGATATTATATATATATATATATATATATATAGTACTAGCTGAAAACCCGCACTTCACTACGGAGTACATTCAAATTAAATACAACGGTCAATGCATGCAATTAATGCCAAAAAAAGAAATATATATATATTTATGAAAAAATCGTAAGGGATATTTTTGTAGACAAAATAATGTAGAAGAAACTATTCAAATTAAATCTTATAGGACATACTAAAGAATAGTACAGTTTGAGGAACATTTCTTTACTGTACTTTAATATTTTTTTTGATAATGTCCAATCATCTGCCGCATTAGCAAGAAAAAATTTTTTTTTGTCTATTTAGTTTTTATGCACGTGACGATAAATTTATTTAAAGTACGAGAAAAAGAAATCACGTGATCAGCATAAGGTGACTGCCTACGTTCGGAGCCAATTTTTTTAAAAAAATGTTTTTTTAAGGATTTTTTGGTCTCTTATGGTAAAACAGCATTAAAAAAAAAATAAAAAATAAAAAAAAAACTTTCCTGTAAATACCATACTTTTTTATAAATTGGTCAATTGAAGTAATTTTTAATGACATTTAGCTAAAACGCTTATCACTCTGAACAAATTCTAATGCTACTATTATATTTCCTTCTTATACATGATTCATATAACAGTTATCTTCAAAATGACCTTAAAATCTAAGAGAAATTTTAAAATGCAAAACATATACAGACAATTTATCTGTCCCAATATGAAAATTTTCCCCAATTCGTCATTCCTTTCTTTATAAAACAGCTCCAAACAAAAAACTATTTATTATACATCAATTATTGTCCGTCATTTCATTAACAATAGCATCTAAAAACTTTCCTGAAAATTTTATCAAATTATATGCATTATTATGTGAAAATATCATGATAACGGTAGAGATTTGTGCTAAAAAACATAATTCTGAGAAAAACGCCTTTAAAGTTGTTTGTCACTTCAATTTTGTATTAGACGATGTTTATTAAAATAGCTATAACTCTGCTTCTAATTGATGTAGAATGAAAATCTAAGCGGTTTTGAAAAGAGAAAAGATTGATTTACAAGATTCTTGCAAAAAATGAAATTGACCAAAATAGTCAAAAAATGGCATTTTCAACGTAGGCAGTCCCATTAATAAATTAAATTCTAAAAAATTAATCTTTAAAAATTTACCAAAAATCAGAAAATGGCGGTAAAGATTCGAAAAAGATTTAATTTAAAGGAATTTTTAAGATATTTCTCGTGATATAAATTTTATAACCCTCAAATTATTATTTTTAAATGCAAACTTAAAAAAAGTTAACACAAACAGCTTAAAAATTTAATTTAAAAAAAAATTAAGAAGAATTTTTCCTAAATCTTTCTTAGTGCACCCTACACTATAAGAAGAATCGCCAAGCAAAATTTCAGCCCTAAAGATCCAGTGGCTTGGTCTGTGCGTTGTATGTCAGTCACAGTTACGGAACTGTTTTATATGCACACACACACACACACACACACAGACAGACAGACACACACACATACATACATACATATATATATATATATATATATATATATATCTATATATATATATATATATATATATACAATATATATATATATATACACACACACACACACACATATATATATATATATACTACTTTGTCACTCAAAAGTTAATTAATTAAATACAATTAATTTATTAAATCCTTGGTTTAACTAATTCAGTTCAATTCTTCGTTTTACCCTTCTCTATACCAAGAATAGAAATACGGCGAAGAGGTCCACTCGATCGCAATCAATTTAAAAACAATTTTATATGACTGTGACATACAAACAAACCAAAGAATAAACAAACATTCGAATAAAACTGAAAATAATGGTTGGTTGTTTGGTAGGAAACGCTACTGTCATCTTTAGCTACACTACGGTTAGTGAGGACCATGATATGTTCTGGTGCTGTACAGACCACCTGTGCGGAGAGGAGGAGGTATCGACTCGCTTGGGAATTAAGAAAATAATAGTAAGAAAGTCGCAGAGTGCTAACGTTTAGAAAAATTTTCTTTTTTTCCCAAGTTTTAATTGATAAATGAATTTATTAAAAATTTAATTTCATTGTAATTTGTATTAGCTCTCCAAGGATGAATGCACACATGAACGTGTAAATTAATTCCCCCCCCCCATAAAAAAAAGGAAAGAAAGAAAAAAATAACATAGTACGTTTAATTATGGAATAAATTTTAGTGGTAAAATTAATTAACAAGAATTTTGCCTACATTAGATCATTTAAAATATTTCTCTTATATGTCAACTCGTCAGTAAATAAAAATAGGAATTGCTTATCGAAATAACATAAAATTTCACATTTAACTAATTAGTTAAAGAAATCGATAAAAAATCGTTTATCAGGTAATGCAGGAAAAATAAATAATAATCATACACTTTGTTTAAAATTAATAATTTAAGTATAATATTATTATGAGAAAAAATCATATTGAGTAGCACTAGTGAAAAAAAAATCGTTCGTAGTATTTAACGGAAATACGTCTTCAATAATAAAAATAATATTTCGATCCCATAGAACCAATGAAATGTACGATTATTATTTATTTTAGCATTACTATGTGATTATTATTTATTTAAGTATCATCATACAAAACGTATATTCATCTGTAGTAATTTAAAGTAGGAAGTAAGTTAAACGTAGGAAGCAATTTCTGGACTTAAGTGTGACTTTTAACAATAGTAAGTATAGGCAGAGAAAAATATATAAAAATTTATATCAAAATAGTTGAGTGTTTGCTTTTTGTAAAACGATATTGCTATGAGCTACCACCATGTTTATTGGCAAAACTAGTTTTGTAAAATTTGAACTCGAATATTTTAATGTATTGAAATTCTTTCAAGTTTCCTACAATTGTCGTATGTTAAACAATAGTCGACAAATACACTTACATCTAATATTTCCGTTGATAGGTTTCCAGTTTTAAAAACGCGAACACTAGAGATATCACAGTTATTGACAAAATATGACAAAAATATTTACCATGAAAATTTGGATAACGCTTCATATGCAATCGCTTAAACCAGTGTTTCCCAACATTTCTCGAGCCGTGAACCACTTCAATTATTTTCACGCATCCATAGTGAAAACCAGTCTCCCCCCCCCCCTACATATTTTCATTAAAAAAGCTTTTCAAGACAATGAAAAGCACCAAAATGCATTTCCGTAATTTAATTATAACCAAATGTTTAATTTAACAAAAATGAATTTGTTAAATAATTTGTCAAACAAAAAATTCGTAAAATAAGAAATGCAGAACATTAAGAAACATTCATTCCCCAGAAAAAGATGTATAAAAGCAAGAACAGAACCTCAAGGAAAATAATTCACTTACCGTATCGATTTGGAATTATATAACAATAAAAATAGAAAACCCTTACCTAAATAAAACTGCTTTATTCCGTTGGCGGAAATAAAATGTAATACATGAAAAAGACAGCAGAGACTGTTAAAAGACAAATTGACGTTTAGAATTTGTGTACTGTACGTAGTGAGTATACGCGATTTTCATTTATCACCAGATACAGGCGGTAGAATTCTAGTGAACTTAGTTTGAGCATTGAACCAGGCTTTTTCCTTTATAAAAAACTTACTGCCCTACAGTTTCACAGTAAATAAATATTGAAATCTTTTTTCGGTGAAACGTACTAATAAAGTATTTTAAATTAATAAAATCGTGGCGACCCACAGGTTGCGAGTCTGTGACTTAAACGAACTGTTATCTTTTATTAGAATTCGTATGAAGCATTAAAACTGTTTAAGCTTTAGCATTTCCTTTAATTCGGTCGGTTTAAAGAATAAGAGAGGATAACAGGAAAACAAAATGTTATTAAGAACAGATCGAATTTAATCAAATATGTAGTATATATATATATTAGAGATGTCAATACGGCCCACCGTTATCTACCAATGAATTATAAGATAGTTATTGACTAGTCTCCATTATATCAAAATATTTTCTTACAGGTTCCAATTTTCATAACCGCAGTAATAAATAAGTCCAACATGAGAAGAAAATTTACCACTTTCGTGCGAAAACATTTTATATAAGCAAGTATATTTTGGACTGCTTTTTGTGGAAACCTTTTGGTTCCACAATCATCAGAAGTTTTCGAATTCAGATCGTCTCTAGAGATACAGTATGCATAGATGGCCGCAGCCTCGTAGTGTCGAATAAGTAAGAAAAATTCCGTGGGCATCGGGAAATTCAAATTGAAATATTCGTATTTTTTATTTTTACTTTGTAATGCTACTAAAGGAGGTCTGTTTTTCATCAACGATATTTAAATCATTTCTATTACATGATATCACAATAATGATTTTTTAAAATTTTGAACTAGAAATTCCGCCTATTTTAGTTTAAGTATTATAATATAATATAATATAATAATAATAATAATAAAGCGCGCGCTTGTGAAACAGGGCAGTAAAGTGCTTAGATAGTTTTTAATATTTACTCTAAAAAAGTCACTCAGGCCGCAGCTTTTGAAGGACTAGGTCGGTAAAGGGTTTTCACGGGCAAAGTACATTTTATGTATAAAGCTAGGTGACTCCTCCACATTATATAATACTGATGCTGAAAAACTCGTTTAATGGAAGGAACACATCCTTGCGCATTATTTAGCAAATCCGGAATTAAGGCTGTAATTATTTAGTAAGTTATTTCAGTTATAATTAATTAGCAAATAAGGGGATTTACGGGTACGCACAGCTAAACTCAGAAAAGTCTATGATTCGCGGGAGGATGAAGAAAACTGTGAAAACGTTCAACAGAAACATCTAACAATTATGGATGAAAATTGTTGTGTTTGAATTGCAGGAAGCACTAACTACTTCAGAAAAGAAATCCTTAATAATTTTTATCAAGAACATATACAAGAAACGAAACTAAAATATTATGCAACTGTAAATGTTTCCAGCAAGAATAGCAATTAATCTCATCTAAGCCTAAAACTTACATGAAATTGTTTTCAAACGTAAAAATAAATTGGTGAATGTCGGATTTTCTTTTTTTTTTTTTTAGATTTTCTTGCGACAAATTATTTAATAAATGTAATAATCAAAAGTAAAAGTGAAGTCCCCACAGATTGTAATCTACGCTACATTTAACACAAAATAATTTTTAAATTTCTTGATCTGAAATATCGGGCAATATTTTCCTCTTATACCTTGAATCGTTACGAACAGTTTCCACTGAATTCGAAGGCTAATAAAACTAAAGAATATTTAAAAGAATTAACTGACACATTTGCTTAGATCATAATACCGATATTACTGAACAACTTAAAGATACAATTTATGTACACTGTATATTAGCGCGCATTTTTATATATTAAGTACTTTATTTTTCAATCAGTTTTTTGGGTTACACAAAAAAACAACTCTAATTTACTTTCTCAGAATACGTCAGACATATTTTGGGCAACGGAGACAAATTACAGCTACGTTTATATGAACCTGATAATTATTTTAAATGCCAAACGTTTTGTTATTAATCTAAGGTTGATTATATATCATAAATGTAATTAATCATTCAACTATTTCTAACGCTAATTTTATTAGAAAATACAAATAAAATATCTCAGATACAAAAATAGCTAGTATTATACTTCATATCCAAAAAGTTACGTTATGTATCAACTATTATCATATACATTAAAAATGGACGTAAATTATGATTGATTCGTTCGTACAACGCATATGTCATCCACACAACACTGGATAGAAGAATGTAATTTGTAAAACGTTTAACAAAAATATGGTAAGAGCAATATGGAAATTCAGACACAGGTACTTTATTTAAAAGAGAAAATTTAACGTTAGGATATAACTATATTAAGGTTAAAAATATATTACAAAACATCTAGATTACTGAAATATGAAAAAGTTGAGAGATATAAATATTGAACTGCGCGTTAATTTATCCAGTTTCATTCTATTTCAGAGCTTTCACGTATTTTAAAATTTTCATTGAGAGTTTTCATTGCATTATCTGAGCACCTCAGTAATTTAGCAAGCAGTCATGCAAAGAAAATAAACACTTTTTACATTCAAAAAGGGACAATAAAGTATCTTCGAGTCCAAAACGGATATTATATTCCCCTATGTGGAAATTAATAACTTCAAAGAGTGTGAATAAATGTAATCTCTTCTAATTTCGAAGAGTTTCCATGCATTTTAAGAATTTATTAGAATGTTTTTAACAAATCTATTTTGATTCTCCTTTAGCTATATATCTTATGAGAAAAGACTTATTTTTCACTATCACGAAAGACACTAAAAAGCCAAAAATCGAAAAAAAATATCCATGAACTTAAACCTGAAATGCCCCCAAAACAATCGATAAAGTTTTATTGGAAAAAACTTTCCTTTTTCTTTGATATAAATCAAATAAAATGTGATCTGGTTCAGAGCAAGATAATAATGGCCCATATTAATCACCACCCATAAGTTTAACGAAAATTAAAGTCGTATACGGCAAACATAGCTTACAAAAAAGTTTAGATAAGAGGTCGACCGGACATCCATGTAACATTTTATGTGTAATAAATTATAAGCTGTGCGACGATGTGCCGACACCAAGGAATATGGTACAATAAACGAGGCCCTACATAGTGATAGAAAGAACAATAACTTCTGAAGCTGATAAACATAACGGAACTTCATTTCTACTCATTTACGAGCTGCGTTTCCTCAATGGTTTCGGAAATTATTTCGGTGTGCTTTTCTGGAAATAGCAGAAGCGGGCTGTGTTAATATTAAATTCAGCTATTGACAAAGGAATTTTATGTGCTTTGACATAACGTTTTAAAGACGAGCGTGGAATCTTACTGAAAAGTTACTTTCGTACCGTTATTTGTTTACTGAATTCAATTTCCTCGTAAATAATGACACGAGATAATGCAATCAAGAAATTGTTTTAAGAAGAAAAATATACATTTGATACCTCCTAATCACCCCATTTTAATAGGGATTCAGATTTTGAAAGCGGTAAAAATTACAAAATTACCCCACAGAAAATCAAGAATTGAAGAATTCAAAACAAATTGAAAAAAAAAATTATGTTAATCTCAAACTTGCATGAAAAAATAGTTATTTTAGAAATAAAATATTTCTAAATAATTAAAACGTCTGGCAACAGTCTTAGTTGGGTAGAAACATCATGTAAAAACGTTTAAATTAAATGTAAAACACGTATTAATCTATAGCACTATATACAGAGTTAGCCGAAGTTGCGACATTTTTTAATATTCTTTTTTTGAAATTATGCATGTATTTAGAAAATTTTTCACTAAAAGGGAATAATTATACATTAAATGATTAAAAATTAATAAAAGGTAAATAAAAAAAAATAAAATAAAAAATAAAATAAAATTTTCAATAAGAAGATTTTCAAAAAGTGTCCACAATTTTGACAATCACTGCAGGAAACGAAATGTTATAGAAATGCATATCTTGAAATGTTTATGTGTACAAACAAGGGGACAAATGAGTTATGCAACTTTCATTGGATTTGTGGTACTCCAAAGGTTTGGTGTTTATAATAAGTATTACGCAGTGCTTACATTAGATAAAGATATACCTAATCAATTACATTATTCTCTTTTCTTGAAACTGATTTTCATTGTGAAACATAGAAATGTTAAATTCAAGATTTCCCCCAGAAACTTATAAACCGGGTAAAATAAGTTAAAAAAATCAAACTTTCAGACATCCCCCCCTCTCAAATAATTATGTTCGGACAATCAGAATTTTTAACTTGCCGCGAACAAACGGAATACTAGACAAAGTATTTTATCATTATGAACGAATAAACGCAACGTACATTTCTACTAAAAGGCCAGAACTAAAACCAATAACATTAGAGTTAAAAAAAAAAATTCCATTCTGTTTCACACTATTACTTACTGAAAGGTAAAAAAATGTCATTTAATCAGACATAAAAAAAGTAGACAGAGATAAATTTGTCCAGTGAAACAAAGACGATGTTTATTTTTTTTAAGGTTTGGTATGCTTGCTTATGTAGACTTAATTAAGAACTGAGTATATAAATTTTGGTGTTGTTCCTAACGAATTTGTCTTTAAGACTAGCGTGAATCCAGTCAATTCTAATCGCGTTGACTCAGCAGTATGCGTTGAATACAACCAAAAGAGGAGCATTTGAGGGAAAGAGATTAGTTGAAAGCTTTCGTGACGGGAATGTTCAGAAGGGAGAAAGATAGAAAAAGCAGTGCCCTTTCGATCAGCAAAATAGACACAAGAAACCCTTTCTGCCCCTGTAGCCGTTTATCACGACAGAAACTTGCAGATTTAATTTAGATAAAAACTCAAGAACACAAAGTTTAAATTTAGAAGCAATCTCAATGTCAAGACATGGTAAACGACCAAATACATAAAGAAAAAATTATCAGTCAACAACAATTGTTTCCTTCTTTAGCAACAGATTGCATCAAAATTTACAGAATAATTTTAAGTCTCCAGGACGATAAGATCCGAACAAATTTCGCGAATAAGGTAAAAAGAAATAAATCGATAAGACGACAATTGAAAGGAATGCAATCAACTATTAGGGTGATAAAAATAATACTTGACGTAACGTCAAGAATGCAGACAGTAATTTTCTGTTTCCATCCAAACAGTTTTATAAACCCCGCAAGAGTTGATTAAAATTAGATTACAATAGTTTTAGACTTTTTGACAGAGATCTTTACTTTATAATTTTTTTAAAAGATAAGAATCCCCCTCATTATTTATAGTGCACAGGAAATAGGTAATGATAATCAAACCTACTGACTTATTAACGAAATAAAGAGCTCTGGTTCACTTTACCGCAAAATGAAACATTACTTCAATAAAAATCTATCAAAGTTAAACATTATACATTCTAATCTGAGGCGACTTCCTTATTAAAGAAAGAAATTCAACAGTCTATTAGAAAGTGCACCATGAAAAATCGAAATGGAAACACTCATTTTTGCAATAGCGTATATACGAGTAAAAATTTAAAAAATCAATAAAGGAAATAAATGCACCAGTTTAAATATTTGTAGCATTCACAACGTTATAATAGAAAATTTGAACAAAGAAAGAGTAATAAATTCATAACCAGAATTCTGCAAAAATGATATATGGTTAGCAAGTTAATCAAGTGAACAACTGAATGTAGCGGAAAATTAGAAATGACCAGGAACCTCTTTTTTAATAACCAATAAACAGGAATAACAATCAAAACCACTAAAATAATACAATTTGCTGGATTTTATGAAGAGTCACACAGGCCTTTACATTAGATATAACATCAGCAGAATATTTCATTAAGTAAATTTTAATTTCATTTATGTATACCCTCTGATTGATGAAAAAACTTAGGTGGCCATACAAACAGCACGTTCCTGTCCTGAAAATAAATTACAACCAATTACTTAATTATGCCATATTCCTAAAGTTCAAGGCTTTAAACTCATGTCTACAAATAATTATGAATAGCGACTCGGAACATAAATAAATGTGGCTAAAAGCCAGAGAAGCGAAAAATAATTCCGTGTTCATTAAAATGCGCTATTAATTTCTAATACTTAAACTATTATAAAACATCTTTCAAATCTTACTGGATAAAATTCAGACACCTTTGGGCGTTTTCGTACTTGGCTGAAGTGAGACGCCAGTACCTACATCTGTTAATAATTCCCTTTTAAAAATAATTCTGGTTGAATTTATCGAAAAATCAGATTCCTTATCAATTTATGAAACTACGGCTCATAATTTGAAAATGCAAAACTGAATAGGAAATTATATATTTTTGGGCTCATTTACGTTTTTAATTCTTTGGACAATAAAATCAGAGAAAAGGGCCATTACGTTCGAACAATAATGTAAATATTATCCATCCCCTATCTTCCTATGTGTAAAGACAAAAGATATAATTCTTGTGTATTTTTCTAGGAAGATAAGATGATTCTTTAACTGGATGACAGAATTCCTGAAATAAAACACATTAATAGCATAAAAGTTTAACGACGTAAAAGTATTGTAGGGCACAGAAAATTGGATAAAAGAGAAGTCAATTATGTCAAATGTCGAGAATGTTAGGCCTCAACAAATGAAAGCTGCCGAACTATAATTACATAAAAAAATTATCTATAATTTGAAATACTATAGCTAAATTAAAAATAAGCAGAAAATAGTCGATAAAGAAAAATAAATAAATAAACAGTTTAATTTAGTTTACGACGCAGAGACAGATAAAATTAGATTATAATATTAAAAAAAAACAAATAAGATTGTTTTCCAATATGGAATTAGCATCATATTTTTAGAAAACATTAAATTACAGTAACAGGATAAGATAAAATTATACAAAGCAGAAAATTTATGTAGCATTTTGATTTTTCTATATAACATTAAACGACTAAAACACTATAAAAATGAATCCCAAAGGCTACTTTACGAACGGAGAGAGAAAAATCAGACAATCAAAATAAACTGCAAGAAAGAGAGAAGCTATACGAAGAAAAATGAAGGAAATAATTTCCGAAAGTGTTCACAAAAGAGTGAAGATTGGAATTTATAACACTGAACATTAATTTAAATATTACTCACACAGCAAGTAAACATCAATACATTTACCGCATTTTAGCTTATTCTTGTCAGCAGTAAATGAGATTTATAACTCTTCCACTCGACTAAGTCTTTTTTTCTCTCTTCATCTCTTTTTTCTTCCTTTTTTTATTACCGAGCATAATACGCGGCAAAAAATCGCAGTTTCTATTATTCTGTGGTGTAAATATTTTCAGCAAATTCACACATTAAGAGTAAACACAAATAATAAATTCAGCGAACAACATATAAACATCTCCCAGCAAAAGATTCGCGATTATAGCTCAAAGGAACGCGAAGGAGGTAGCCATAATTTTTATTTTTATTTTATTCAAACAGCACAGAGGAAAATTAATACAAGAATAATGATTCGTGAAAAAATATCTTAAAATATTTTAATCTGAAATTAAAATGATATTTAACGTTTAAAGAAAAAAAAAGGGGAAAAAAAACGGTACTTGTTTAACTTATGTTTTAAGAGAGAAGTATATATATAATAAAGATTTCAGAAATTGAAAAATAAATTTTTTTTCGAATACGGGCTTACAGTTTTAAATTATGTCTAGTATCTTTATTTCTCCCGGGGGTTGTTTCAAGAAGAAATATTGTCCTTATGATATTTAAAGAGTGGGGTAAACATGGAAGAAAGATATGAAAGAGAGAAGGTCTAATATAAAGATTATAGTCAATTTAAAGTAAAACGCGAATCTTCAACCATAACTCAGCTGAATGTGTATCTTAGAGAAGCTTAAAAGCTTAGCTTTTCAGCTTATAACGTGAAAGAATGGCAATTTGTTTCCATTTAGACGGCTTTTTTCGTCGAACATCCATTTCAATTTAAATTGGTAGATTGTAACACTGTTTAGAAAGCAAATATTATGTCAAAAAATAACTATCAATCACTCAAACAAATAAAATAACACACGAAGGAAAAATATATATATATAAAAGGGGGGGGGCTTAGGTATTATAACAAGTCAGTAGTTAAAATAAGCTGTTTAAACACGCTACCACTGAAAAACGATGTGAATGTCTGAGAATGAAACTAATCTTTTTTTTATATAATTATATTAATTCTTCAGATGCATTTTAATTAGTTTCATTAAATCTAAAAAGACATTTTAGTTTAAACTCATACGGAACTGACAATGCGTGACAAGAATATCAAGCATCGCGTATTGAAGCAAATATAATTCTTGTCATGGCCAATGAATCAGATATAAAAAGTCGTAGTTATGATGGCTGTTACTTTTTCCTCTCAACATACAATTTTTTCTAAGCATAAAATTAACACCCAAGTCACTTAATTTCTAAAATATATGTACAAAAGACAACTCAGACATATTTTTTAAGCAGGAGATTAGGAAATCAGTCAGTCCCTGCATTTCATAGCATGCAAAATGAATGCATCAAAATATACATTTTTGTGATAGAATGGAAATATGTATATTTCCAATCTATCAGACTATAGTTTCTGGTATTTCTAGAATCCTGCTAATGAACCAAAGTAATGTTTCTTTTTCCCCCCTCATGTATATGTACCTAACTCATTCGCAAAAATCTTTCAAACTACCATCAATTATTCCGGTTTTGCATTTTCGACAGCCGAAAGGAAATAATTTAAGACGAGTTTTCCATTTCCCAATACATTATTTTCATTACATGTATATACAGTGCTCGTTAAAATTTTAAGAGTAGCTACGCCTTTGCTAGTCATAATCGGACAAGACTGACTGTTAACGCAATTGACACTGCACTGATTGTGAAAGGATTATGAAGAAATACAATTCTAGTATCTGAAGTCATATCATTTGAATTTCTTCAAACTATCATATGTTCTTTATATTTCACAATTTCTCTCGTTCTGCAGCCGACCTTCTACAGACGATGAGAATCTACTTTTTCAGTGGTTTTTCAACACAATTAATGAAGGAGATTAGTCTATCATAGCATATTACCTAAAAAATATAGACTTTTTCCTCCCGTTTTTATACACGATAAATTTATCACATATTGAAATATATTGAAATTCACATTTTTTAAATTGTGCACAAAAACAACCCAATAAACGAATAAGGTGTTAAAATGTTAATTATTTCTTATCCTGGAGCTATATTTAACCATTAGTGCTCAAGGGGGGGGGGGGGAGTTCCATTTTACAGAGGTGTTTTTTTTCCCAGTTTCCAAAGATAATAGCAAATAAATAAAAAGCTACGCAGAAAAAAAATTGACTAAGAAAGTTGCTTAGTCATTAAGGCGATGATTCCTTACTAAAATAATTCCGTTTGTTTCAACTTCAGGGAGAAAATGTGAATATTATGCTGGTCAGGCTATTATCATATCTATTTATTTTAAGGGTGCAGAGGCAAAAAAGGATTATTTTTAAGAAACGAAATCTTAAGGGTGAATTTTCTTTTATTATGGAAAAAATTACAGAAATATTCGCGTGCTTAAATACTGAGAGAGGTATTTTGAGGTGGAAAAAATACTGATAGAGACTCGTCTACGCCGTTGTAAATTATCGGTTTTCAGTAATTCCGTGCATTTTTTTATCCATAATCCATTTCATCTAAAAAAATACTTTCGTCAACGGCTTGGATGGACAATAAAAATCAGGGAGAATTGCGAAATAATGGTCGCATACTGCACGAAAGGATTAATTAATATAGGTAGGTCTATTCGATAAATACAATGTTTCATGATCACCTAGTAATAGTTTTCTTTACGAGTGTAGTCCGAAATTTCGGAAGTGGAAGGCATGACTCAGTATAACGCAGTTACTAAACAAATTCTTGAAGGAGA
>OU015494.1:129418340-129773340 GCA_907164885.2 Dolomedes plantarius | reverse complement strand
TTCAATGTCGCCCCATGTATCATTTCTCTGGCATGGAAGGCGTTCAAGATAACAGGTACAGCTGTATAAAGGGATGGAGTTGATCGGTCGCAAAAACCAACGGCCACTGATAACCACTTTATTGTTGGGAAGGCTAAGAGAGATCATCGGTAGACAGCGACAGTCATTGCAAACAGCTACAGAAGAGTTCCGGAAGTGAAATTTTGCGGTTTACAGTGGCCAGACGACTCCATCAAGGTGGACTGTTGGACCATACGTTGTGTTACGTTAGGACTTGGCCAAACACGGAATCAAATATTAAGGCGTCACCGTCTACACTGATACAAAGAGCACAAGAACTAGACAACAGCGCAAAGGGGGAAAGTCGTCTTTACTGACGAGAGTCTCTTCAGCCTCAGCAAGCTAATCTGGCGTGAGGTTGAAGCACGTTATTACAAAGAAAACATGAAATTGATCGATACGGCACCAGAGGTTTTTGGTCTGAGATGGCGTTATAATGGACGACCGTAGATACTGGACGGTGGTACCGAAACAGGTATACTGTACTGCAGTGACATAATCCTTCCCCGTGTACGTCTGTTCCGAGGCGCCAACTTAACGACAACCCAACGTCCCATCGCACTGAGCTTGTTGCGGAGCTGTTGGAGAGAGAGGATATTATGCGCATGAACTGGCCATCGGGTTCCGCTGCTCTAAATCCCATTGAACACATATGGGATACTCAAGGACAGGGGTGGGGAACCTTTTTGAGAGTGCGTGCCAAAATTGGCCAAATCTCTGACAAAAAATTTTTCCACGTGCCAACCAAAATTTCTTGAGAATATATTATTTGACACCTTAATATTTGATTTGTAAGTGATTATGTAAAACTGACTAAATGAAAAAAATTATGATAGGATTTTACGAAAAAGTTTTTGGTGGATTTTTTTATTAGCCTGTAAGTATAACTTTAACTGCCATACATATTCACACAATTTAAAGACAGTATTATTAGCATCAAACATTAGGAAAGACACTATTATTAAAACAAAAAGTTAACACTAACTGTTATTTTTTTCGAATAAACAGTCATTAATTTTTTCCAATTATACATTTGTATGACTAAAAACACAGCAAAAGGTTATTACAGATAATATTTTTTCTGGTTTTAAATCCCTTACAAATGATGTATAAAAAAGAAATGTTTATTTACCTCCAAAACTACATTTAAACAACCCTAAATCTTTGAAATTTTCAAAAGAAGAAAGGAGATAAATCTAGAGACAAAACTTGTTGACTCTTGTTTTATATAATATCAATGGGATTTCTGCTGCTTTAGAATTGATGAGAGATTTTATATCGGGTTTATATTTAGTAACATTGAGAGATATGCATGCACTACTAGTTTCATCCGTCAGGCTACTCCTGTTACGAGACTTAACAAAGTTCATCACTGAGAACAAAGATTCACAAGCATATGTAGACGAAAATATGGCTAGTAATGCTGTTGCAAGGTTTTTAAAACATACATTAATTTCTGGAATAGTATTCCAAGTCCCTCATACTTTTGTTTTCCGTATTTTTCTCTGTCACTCCTATTTCTAATCACTCCTTTTCAATATTTTCCAAGTCAACTCTAAGGTCAACTAATTTCTGCTTCCAAATTGAGCTACTCTGAAATTCAATCAACTGCATTTCAAAATCATCCATGTCCGCCCAAGAAAACATTTGTAAGTTTAGTTCATCAAGTTTGATACTGTATGGAGACTTAATGAATTTTGATGTCTCCCAGTTCTCTGAATGTAGCAAAGCCTGTAACGAACTGCCCAATAATTAACTGGATGATGTTGATAAACAGCTTGTGAGGACATTGGCGGTCTCTTTTTTCATCTTTTCGGAGATCATTGATGCACCTCTTCAGATTTGGGAAGTATCTAAATCTCTCATTATCTACATCACTCTTAAATACTTCGTTTAAATTCAAAAGCTTTTATGTAACTAAACATAACATCAAGTGTCTTACGCACTATAACTTAATATTCAATTCATTTAAATATTCACAAAAATCCGCAAAATCCACCAGGTAACAAACCCACGTGATTTCAGGCAATTCTTGGTAAGACACTTCTTGGTCATTCAAAAAAGAGATTAATCTTATCTAAGCATTCAACAAATAGTTTCAGAACCAAACCTCGGCTAAGCCTTCGAACATTGTTTTACATGTTCAGTACTTTATACACGAAATCTGCCTCATTCAGTAAAATTTAAAATTGTCAAAATTGTCAAATTCAAATACGAAGCAGAAATCTAATTAACAACCTTGGTAACTGTTGTTTTCATCCGTTCCTGAAATTCCTTTAGGCCAGCTTTTCACATAAAGCATCCTCGTGTATGATGCAATGAAAACCTATCAGTGGACGACCAACATCTTTTGCAAACAGATTTACAAATCCTACCTTCACTACTTTTCAAATGTTATTTTGTCGAATAGATAATTCGTTCACAACTGCTTTAAACATTTCAGTCCCGGCAGTACGCTCAGGTAGTGTTACAAGGACAACCATGTTTGAATTAGCACTTGTCGGCGGTTGCGGCAGCCGACAGCTCCTAATTGAAAATAAATTTGACAAGGACTTGTTTCGCGTGCCAGACACAAATCATCGGTGTGCCACGTTTGACACGTGCAACGTCGGCCACCTGCAGTACGCTATCGCAGCGGCGCCGGCTGAAAGCCGTGCTAGCGAACGCTGTTTCCAAGCTACACGCGTCAAGCTGGATGCGCTGGCATCATTACTCGGCAATACGCAAATTAGAAGCGTGCGCCGCGCGGTCTGCTAAATAAAAGACCCGGCGGACTCTTCTATCTCGAGCAGTCATCCGCAAAGCTAGCCGATGCTATTTGGTTCCCTGCCTGCCTCGCCGAGCCGTTCCTGCTGCTGTTCGCCGTGCTGTACCTGCCTGTTCGCCGTGCTGTATTCGCCTATTCCGCCATGCTGCACCCGTTCCTGCCTCGCAGAGTTTCAGTCGCCTGCTGCTGCCGGCCTAGCTGTGCCTGCCTTTCAGCCCGTCGAGCTTATCTCCCGAGCTCAGCAGGACCAATCAGAAATTGTTAAGTTTGTTACTAACATTTGTTACTGTTATGTTCGTATTCTACTAATTAAATTTTCATTGGATTTTTACGTTTTTGTCCATCAGTACGCCCGCACATACCTGGAGTCATAAAAGGATACACCCTAGTTAAACATCCAGCAAACCAGGGGACTCTTTACACGCGTGCCATGGGTTACCCACCCCTGCTCTAGGAAGACAACTGGCTACGCGGCCTCACCTACCGGCAACTAACTATCCAGGAGTTGAAAAATCCTCTGACAGAGGAATGGGTTGTTCTACCGTAGAAACTCATCCGCAACCTCATTCGTAGTATGTAAACGCGGTTCAAAGCCTGCATCAGTGTTCGAGGTGGTCATACAGTTTACCAAGGGTCGCATCCTCTCTTTATTTAAACTTTCACAGTTACTCATCTGATCATGGCACACAGTGCAGTATCACCACTTCTGTTCAAAGACTTTTTTTACTGTCTGTGTCTGTTTTTGTCATCGTTTAACTTTTACTTGTCGGATCGGTAACTGTCCACGTACCTTTTTGTATTATTTTTCCACATCCAAGTACTGCAGAGTAGTAGCTGAAAACCTTACTGTTCCTTAGTCTTTACACGCCAGTGTCTGTAAAATACCCGTATTTGGGGGATTAGCACCTTCCCCCTTAAGCTTAGGGTCCATGACACACAAATTAAAAATGTGCTATTAAAAAGGATCTTCACATTTTTACCGAAATATTACTGCAAAAGACGAAAGCAAATGTCTTTCATGAAAAGTGGTGGAAAAACATATGCATTTGACTATCGATATAAAATATAAATACTGTTATTTTCATTTAAATTCTTCAGTTGCACACAAGGAACACAATAGTGGACATTACTAAAAGTAAGTAGTGAGAGCTTTACAAAACAAATTAAAAGTACTTAACGAAAAACATAACATTAAAGACCAGAAAGGCCACGAGGAAAACAGCTTAAAAATTCTGAAACTTGACGAAAACTTAAATGACATAACTTTTGAATTTAATTAAACCTGTAATTTTAAACACACCGGTTCGTCTCTCTTTCTTTAATAAATTGTTGATGAAAGAACGTTCCAAGGCTTTCACTTTGCCATTTAAAACATTTATTTCTTCTCAACAAAAGTACACAGGACTTTAAAATGCGAAATGAATACCGTAAATGCTATATATACGCTTTCTGTGACAGAAAGGGAAGAAAAAAAATTATATTTTCATAGTACTCACGGTTCAAATCTAAGCACTGCACGGAATTCATCAGAAACTATTAAATTTTTAAAGAACAATGTTTTCATTGTTTACTTACAGTTAAATCATTTATTTATTTGAATGATACAATTTGTAAAGGATGTTAGTCTGAATACACAAACAAGTTAGAATGCAAAGATGAAACATAAAATAAACATAGTTTTGAGTTATTTTAAATATTCAAAAACATAAGTTGGGGATCAAGAATCACATATATTTATGTAACAGACGCATATGAGATTATTTGCAGAAGGAACGAGAAATGGATGAGATCTCAATTGAATAAAAAGAAAGAACAATTTCTGCAGCTGAAATTCAGCCAAAAGAAGTTTAAAGGAATATAAATGGGATAGCAGAAAAACGTTGCAACAAATCTATAATAGCAGAAGTAAATGACATCTGTTAGTTTCATCAAAATAAATTAAACATCGAAAGCGTAGAGCGATTATGTTCCATATTTATCACGTTGTATTAGAAAGACGACATTATTCACACGTGAAAATAGCTTGATTTTCCAGATGTAACATAAAATAAGTTGAAGTAACATTCTTCTTCAGGGGGTTTAATTCATAATGATCATTTATTGAAGCCTTTTGTAAATACTTAAAATACCTCTCTAATTTACTAAAAATATAATGAACTTATAAATTTAGGTGCATTGACAAGTTATTTGATCAAAACATAATAGTATTTTATAAGTCATATAAATGATTAATCTTAAGAAATAGTCCGATCGCACAAGAAAAAATTGAGAAGCTGTACTAAGATTAATGCTTCCACTTTCTATTTTTGCCTTTCAGGCCAAAGTCCCCCCCCACCCAGTTATTTTCATATACTTAATGGGGAAATTAGTTCTGCATTTAAGAATTATTAGAGTTGTACTACACGATTCTAGGTTCCAATCACCGGGTTAAATTCAAAGCATAAAATTGAAAATTTTCATGGCTATTTATAAATATCAACTCATTCTAAATATTTTTGTTCCCTAGCTAAGTGATAAATCTGAGAAATATAATATACTACTAACACAAAGGAATTTTAATCAGAAAAAAATTTATTTGATATATTTTTTTAAACAGGTAATACAAAAACGACAATCTTTATTTATTTATATATTATCCCAGAAAAAGCATATAAAATCATTCTTTCTGTGAAAGCGCGTAATTTTTAATCTAGTTTATTTTTTTTATAAAGTAAGAATAGGTTTTATACTTTCATGATATAGCATTCTATAGGTTCACGCTAATCTCTGATGGGAACATGAAACCAGACCACCGTTGTAACTTCCTGTTCTATCAGGCAGGTACATATCTGATCAATCAATCATCTTAACGATTAACACTATGTCAAAAGAAGTTACAAGCACTAATATATTGTCATTCAACTATGATATCGCATACAAAAACCGGATTAAAAGCTGACACCAATAAAAATGAAGCATTGTTAAAAATTTCCGTTTAATAAATAACATTTTTTAGGGGAATAATTAGATTGATCACATTGATAAATATATAGGATCTATAAATGTTCACAAAACGCAGCAATGTATATTTTGAGAAATGATTCGAAGTATAAGTATTCACTATAAACTCAATTCATCTTTTCTACGGAAAGAAAACTTTGTGAAACACAAATCATACGTAATACGGAACATATTTCTTTGGTTTTATGACAACAGCATTGTTGAGAATCTGCAGATATCTACAGCAACTTCGATCAACTTATAGGATTTTGAAAACTAAAAGTTTAATCTGCTAAAGAGTTCTGTACGATTCCTTTTACCTTGATTGGTATGAACTGAGATTGGATTTCAGTAAGGTAAGTCATTCATAACAATTTTTTACTTTCGATTAGCCAATGCGATATTCTGCGACATTTAGTCATAATTTAATTATAATGTTTTAAAACCTAATAAATTGTATACAATCCAATGAAAATTAAAATAAAATCCCGAATGCCTGGACTACAATACAAAACAGTTGACGAGGTGATAAATTCTACTCAATAAAGCTGGTTAAAAAAATAAATAAACACGAATGCATGAATGCAAAGGAGAAAAAGTATTTATTAGGATTCAAGAAATTAAATTCATTTATAAAAATGTAAATAGAATCTGACACAAGAATGTATTTATTAAATAAATGAATGAATAATTAATTTAACAATTTATATAAACCAAGAATTCCAACATTACTAAAATAAATTAAGCTATCACTGGGGAGCAAAACGATCCTTTTGCAAACAAATACATTTAAGAATTTGAAATTAGCATACTGAATACCAATAAGATAACGCATACAGCTGACTACAATGAATTCACAAATTCAAGAGCAATTTAGCACATTGCCAGAAAGACTGCGTCTCCTCACAAGGGAGGAAGGTACGCTTTTGGGAATTAAGATTCTGTTATAGGCACTATCTTTGATCTGGCGTTATACTGCTTTCCCCTTATATTTTGAATAGAATCATCTACTTTAGACAAAACCATATTTTTAACTATTCTTGAAATTACCTAATTCATCAGCATTTATATTAAGATATTTTTTAATGATACTAGTACACATAATCAAGTGAGCCCAACTTTCTCGCTTGCACGAAAAAGATTTTAAATCGTGAGTTTGTAGTGTAAAACTATACAAATATTAAAGCTCTCCTTTAGTAGAGGGTCAAGTTAATTAAATTTACAACACGGGAAAGATACTTTATATTTTATTTATTTTCTCTTATAAGAGACACAGGGAGGCTTCATTTCAATTCACATGATCCTATTTTTCTGCATTTGATGATAAATTTGAGTAGCAGTAGGTAATAGGTATAGTATATTTTAAACTAACACACACACACAGAAAGAGAGAGAGATGAAAATTTCTAGTGAACGCCGTAATCTTAATTATAAAGATAATACTGCGAGAGAACACTAAAACCTGAAAATACACGAATTCATTGATGACGACGTCCTACTCCCATTACACTTTACTTCCTATTTGATTCATTGTACTAGCGTCTGATTTTGTAAATTCCATTCTAGACATCTATTCCGTCAGAATTCCGTGTAAAACGATGCAAGAGGCAGAGGAGTAGAAAAGAGCGCGAAAGTGGCAGTTGAGGAAAGAGCGAGAAAGTGATCAAATAGCTAGGCGTTTTGTTACGAACAGCTTACTTTCGGAATTGTGTTAGGTTCAACGTGGCAGATGAGCATTACACCCCGTTAAAGGTGAGGGCTGATTCTGTTTATCTCTAAATATCTGTGATATGCGCGCAACAATGTCTAGTGATATTGTTGGAAAGAGACTGATAACTCATAATTAGAGCCAAACTACAATGCAGTTGTAAGATTTTAGAAGTTGGACTAAAGTATTTTCCTAGTTCGACTTCAGTTTAGAAATGGAGTCACAATCTAAAATTAACTAGGGGAACACATAAAAAAAGGTCATATATTTTACATATATTTGAATGGTACACGAGGTTTGAGTAGGAATATTTCAGAAGAGCGTGGAGCATCTTGACAGCTTACAAAGCTATTTTTGACCAACAAACTCGAGAAAGAAACATATTGAAACCTTCGAAGGCTACAAAATGAAAAATGAGAACGACGTAACTGAATGAAACTCTGAGACGAAGCAGTAAATTCGTGAAAAATCAACACTGATAATATGACTGCATGATCGAAAATTCATTGCAGAAATTTATAGTACATGCTACCATAAAATGCCGATCTTACGACATGCCCCAAAGCAAAATAAAGATTTGCCTTTTTAACCGTACTGACTTTATTAATGCGTAATAAACTAAAACTTAACAATATAGAACTATGCAAGTCAAATCTAAGAAAATCCGTCTCGTAAATTTAATAAAAGTGTCTGGTATCTAAAATTTTTCAAGCCGTTTTCAAGATTAAACTATATATTAAGAAAACCACTTAAATTCAACGAACAAACATGCCATTGATAATAAAAAAATAAATTAAAAACTTCTAACGCTAACATAATGGCTTTTGTTCAGAGCCAATCACTTTGAATAAGACACGCGCAGTAACCGTATAAAAATGGAAAGAAATCAATGTTTTTTTTTCCTTTCTTTCCCCCGATCAGGATGATGAAAAAATGAAAAAGTCAAATCATAAGGACTGACTATCTGTATAAAAAATGATAAATAGCCCATTACAAACAAGATGCTATTTTCAAGTTTAAATTTGTCTGTTCTAAAGCACAGTCTAAGCAAGATGTGTGAAAACAATGAAAGCGTGGATCAAGAAATAATGCCTTAAGCTTTTCAAACAACAATTTCTCATTTCTCTCGCATAATTTTCACTTCAGATGCGTTTAGCGGTTAATTTATGGACCTATTGAAAATGAATTTATCGTTCACAAGACCGTTTAAAGAAGACGACGAATATATTAAGCGGGAAAAGTGAGGAAATTTACTGCATGGTGTTAAAAATGCCTGCGTTATTAAATAAGCTGGCGCGATAAAACTTCAACTTATCAATTCGGTCACTATCACTATTTAAGAAAGTTAAATCTTTTACCAGCGGCATTCGATTATTCATAAATCTCAACATTAGATGCAGTAAATGCTGACGATAAGCTTATGAGAGCCCTTCCAATTTCTAGATGAAACGCCAGCAACAGAAAGTTTATTTAGGCGAAAGATATGCTAACACTAGTTTTAAATACAACAACTGTGAAAAGATGAGTTAAAAAAGAACGAATAACTAACTTAATGGATTAATTTTTAGGAGAGACTGCAAAAAGATGACAGAAAACGAAATTTTTACATCTCATGTATAATTACTGCTTCATCTCATGAAAATTTTACATCTCATGTAGTTTTACAAGAGATGTTAAAACTGCAATTAACATCTGTTTTATAAACAACAACAAAGCAAAAATATCCCACCTTATCAACAAAGATGAAAAGAGTAACGGTAGTCAAGTTTCAAATAACAATAGTTGATAAACTTTAAACAGACAGAAAATCCACTAACTTATAAAATTATGCTTCATATTCGAGATTAAAGTATATACTACTAAAGAGCACAAATAAAATGGATAAATATGCCAGAGTTTAAAGGAAACAGTAAGGAGAAAGCATAGATTTTTTTTCGACGACAAAATAACTAATTCTGTTTGATGTCAATCGATTTAAATAAATGCAGAAATCAAGTATACTGCTACGAAATCACTCCTTTTTAAGTGATCGGAAAAGAGAAAATATGTAAAAACAAAGGATTTGTCTGAACAGGAGAATGATAAATTACCCATTAAAAACAAATCGCTATTTTCAAAACTAAATTAGTCTGTGCTAAAATACAGTTTAAGTAGGAGTGTGAAAACAATAAAAGTTTGGATCTAGAAATATTGTCAAGAATCTGTCAAACAACAATTTTTCATACTTCTAGTGTAACTCTCGCTTTAGAAGCGAAGAGAGGTTAATTTATGGTACTACTCAAACGAATTTATAGTTCACAAGGCCGTTTTAAGAGCTGACAAAGAATACATTAAGCAGCGTTAAACATAGGTCAATTTACGGCACCGTATATAAAGTTACCTTGTCTTGTTCAATATACTAGATAGATAAATTTTCAGCTTAGTAATTATGCTACTGCTTTTGTTTAAAAGTTAAGGTATTGGTTGCCATGAATAGAAAATTTAAGATAACTTTTCGCTCATTATATACATAAGAGATTCCAAGGGAATCTGTTATTCGTTTATATTACTTTAACTCGACAATTTAAAAAAAGTTTCAATAGATTATTATCCAGAGCGAAATATTATTTCATAAAATTAGCTTTAAGAAGTCAGTTCTGGAAGGTAAACTTATGATGAAACTCATGCAGTATGTTTGAATGAAATTTACTGTAGTCAGAAAGTTGGCAGAATACACTAAATGTTACGACCACCTATATATGTAACGTCACTTCCGCGTACAACAAAACAGCTTTGAAATTCTGGAACAAGGATACTCAAGGTCCCTGTACCATATGCGGTATTTCCGATCTATCTCTATATATTATTTCTAGAAGGTTATTTTTTCTGACGATCCCTTTTTCTCCCTTCATACTTAACCAAAATCGATAAATGAGGTACCATTTTAAAGATTAAGTTCTCCGCTTCTGACGAATTTTTCATTTAGAATTACACTTTGTATTGTTTGTTTAAAAATCGAAATATAAATCATTTTACCTTCCGCTAGATGGCGTGCGTACTCTCTTTTTTTAAAAGACTTTTTAACTTCTAAAATCGTCTTCATTTATTAGCATTCTGTGAATTAATAAGTATCTTTCTTGGCGACATCCGCGTAGGTGTACATTATTCTTTTTGCATGGATAAACAATTTGTTTGGACTAAAATCTAATTTCTTTCCCCTTGAAGATCCTTTTATTAGCAATATATTTGCTAGGTATATCTTTTTAGAGTTTAATTTTATTTATTCAATTCTATGTACACAATTGAATTGCATATGACAAATTCTACCAAGCTCTCAAGGGAAAGCTTCTAATTTGTTTCAAAATTAAAGGATAATCAAAATAAAGGTCTTACCAAGTAGACCATGTGCAAGTCGAAGAAAAAAAATGAGACTGCGGCAACGGTTGTTGCCGAGCGGATCGGCCAATTTCTTATTTAAACTCTATGGGAAAATGTGCGCGAGACATGTAAAGATTTGCTTTATTGCTAGATGGAAAACACACGGCCGTTTATTTATTTATTTTCACTTTTATCTCTCCAACACTAACAGTTTGTTCAATATAGACGTTTCGGTTCATTTACGTAAAACTATGTATATAACTATTATAAGGGAGGTTAAAAATTTAAAGGATACTGATGAATTAACTTATATTTCAGGATGTTCAAGATTTCCTAAGGCAAAAGAAGACTAAAAAGAATATATAAAAAAATTCAATAAGTATACCTTTGTTATTTTTATAAAGGTAAAAAAAAAAATAATACATCCTCAAGTTTATCGCTCATTTATAACATGTCACATTTGTTAGCCCTTTTAGGAATGTATTCGCATAAATTGTTCAAGTTATACAAAATATTTTTGGTTTTACCATCTCTTTCTTGAGTTCTAGAATCAATACTTCGGACTAAGCACAGTTCTGTCCATTTATTATCAAAATGGACACCTCGATTACACACGCGACGGCATGATTATTATTCTTTTAAATAAACCAGATTTACAGTCGACAATCTATGACAGAAAAATCATGTTTATTTGTATAATATGAAAATTAAATAGGTTATAAGGTATTTTGAAGCCCGGTGGCGTAGTGGTTAAAAGCGTCAAGCTGCCATCCCACAGGTCCAGGGTTCAACCCTGAGACTGGGCAAGGTCGACTCATCCCTTCAGTGGGTCGATAAAATGAGGACCAAGCATGCTTGGGAACTAAACTCTGGGGGTCCCACGTCAGGTTGACCACCTGACTGAGACATATGCTGTATGGCACCCCAAGCCCACGGTTACGAAAGCGGAGATGGGTACCGCCGGCCCTGGTCCACATCGGACTGTTGCGCCGTGAGTTTAAGTTTATAAGGTATTTTAATTTATGAAAATATATTTCATATGAAAATATATTTCATATGAAAATTCGATGTCTATGGTTCATTTCAAATATAACTTTCTTGAAACCACAACAAAAATACAAATTTGATTAATTTGGAATAAAACCCCATTAAAATCCTCTCAATATGAATAGATAATGATATGTAAAATAAAACTGCTCCAAAATCATTAAATATATCAATAAATATTAAAAGAGGTTAATAACTGAACACAAAAATATATATTTCATTCATTAGATACCTAATATGTGATTATATATAAGGAAACCCTTTAAATGGCATTCAAATATCCAGTTTAAAGAATGGTATATGGCTGCGATAAAAAAGAAAGATACATATAAAAATCAATTTACTGTCTACAAAAATCATTTCCATATTAGAGTCGAAAGACAAAATCTTATTTTCCTCATATTTAAATTAGATACAGCACGAAATTCCGAATAAATCCCATGTACAAAACCGTTACAAGATTATCTTTAAAACTTAATGATACACAAATATATTTGAAAACTTCCCCAAAAATTTCATTAAAAGAGCTCAAGCCAGATACAGATAGAAGAAAAGCTTTAAATTTGATTTTAAACATGTGAAGAGCTAGCGTTTTAGTGTGGATTCAAGCTGAATAGATCCATTCATACCGAGTACGATCCTTGGCGCATTTTCAAAACCAAAATTGCCATCCTATCATGAACAATTGAGGGACTCCGATGTAGTGGCTCTAAATATTATTTAGTTAACGATGTGGAAAAATTTTCCGGAAAATATTCCAGTAGCGTATCTGAAGATCACGTTGTTCGAGTTACACTTATCAGTTGATACGAGATTTTATCAAGCGTAAATCAATTAATTGATACAAAATAATATCATAGACAACTTTATTTGGTGAGCATTACATGCAATAAATATTTGATGGATGAAAGACAGAGAAAGGGCAGGAAAAATACAATGAACGGTAAAATTCTGAATAGTGTAATTCTCGCCATTCATTTTTAAAAATCACTACGTATTAAGAATCTGACGCGATATAAATTGACGATAGAGACACATTTAAGTAATGGATCATATGATGCTTATACTAGGAGTAATTGATGCTTTAAAAATATGTAAAACGCATGAATATAAATATATAAATACTGCTACGAAGGATAATGATTAAAAAGAAAAAAACATCACTTTTATGAATATTTTTAATCATTAATTTGAATAAATGGAACTAATATTCTAAATTATCGTAATTACGGCATCTATTATTCACAATTATCCCAGGATCTATATTTTATTTATCGTTATCAATATAGATGAATATCTAATCCGAAATAAGATGATTGCGATTACAGTTTTATAATTTAGGTAGTTTACAAGAATTTATATCATGCATTTGTAAACAAATTTCTGTAACGTCCAAAACTGAAGTTTAAGGTCTTTCTGACTCTATTAACTATTCACCCAAACAGAGTAATCAAAATTTCCAAATGCTATCCTTTTAATGATACAAGCTACGTTTTACAATTTCCCTTCTAACTGAAAAAAAAGAATGGAACCTGCTGTATAAATTACCTAATTGACCCTTGAAAATAGGGCCAAGTTTGCCTTATTTTCCATATATTTTTTAATTGATTATATAGAATATAATGATTTACTCAGACCTATTAAAGTTGTTTAATTGAAGTAACCAGGTGATCACTTGTTGGATGTTTTGACTATATTAATGCTAATTGAATAATGAGATGTATTGTTTTGCCTCGCCATTGATTTGTGGCTCATAGTATGTAAAGCTGTTACTTTATTTTTTATTATTTCGAAAAAGTGGTTATCAAATTTAAGCCAATTTCTGTAGCGTTATATATTCATTTCTTTTATTTTTACGTTTTTCTCATTTAAATACTGTAATTCTTAATTACAATCTTTTTATCAATTGATTTAGAGTTTTGTTCCATTGCGTTTATTATTTTTAGTCAAATTGATTGAGTTAACTGGTCGATTTTAAAATTATTTCATCTGAATGATTCAAGGCTTTACTGATCGAGCTCAGGCATTCGAGGACTTTATGTTCTGTTATAATGTTTCAGTTAATTTTATATGGCTTCTATTGTTATTTGGCTTCTTCGGCCAATGCTCCTGTTTAATAATAATTGCTTTGAGTGACTTTAGGGTGTCTGTCCTTAGTGTTGGTCCATGCAGAACACTATGAGTCACTTTTAAAGTCGGAGCTTAGTTAATTTAGGCGATTAGTTAATAAATAAGTAATCTAGCAACAAACTGTTACTGCTCTCAGGCAGATCTAATAAAATAGTAGTTCCGGGTAAAATATTTCCACTTACTATCTTCAATATTCACAATGAATGCGTTCTGGAACAATTAAGGAGGAAGTACGTCACAGCCAGAGCTGACAGAAAAGAAATATCCATTTTACAGTACGTTTCAGATTAAAGCAACAATTTTTCTCTCCACATAATTTCTTGATATACACTGGTTATCAAAAATTAAGGAAAAGTCACAAAAATAGCGATTACTCAAAAAGTTATGCGTAGAATTTAATGAAACTTATACACATTTTACAACACATAGGTAGGTATAAAATAGTATAAAAGAAATCGCCAGACAGTTATGGTGTTATAGAAACTAGCATGTATATACAATGAACAAATCGGATGTGTCAGTTTGGTATGGGAAGAGTTCCTTTAATATGGCGTATAATGCCCCCGAGAAACAATACAGCACTTACAGCGATGTGTGATGCTGTCAATTATGTAGTCTATGAGATCGGTAGGAAGTGAGAGCCACTGCTCTTGCAAAGCAGTTGAAAGCGTGGCTAGGGTCCTAGGAGGAGGATTGAGAACAGCTATACGGCGTCCTAAAGTGTCCCAAACATGCTCGATAGGATTCAGGTCCGGTGATCGAGTTGGACGATCCATGCGCTGAATCGTTTCCTTCTCAAGATAAGCATCCACGATGCGAGCCCTGTGCGGTCTCGCGTTATCGTCCTGTAGCACGAAAGGATCACCTATCCCCCCCCCCCCCATAAGGGCGCACATAAGCATCAAGGATGTTATCTCTATAGGTGTGACCATTCACATTTCCACGGGGAAAGACATGGAGGTCTGTGCGTCCACCCAAAGACATACCACCCCAAACACAGACACTGCCGGATACGTATGTATCTCTTTCACGGATGTGTGATGGATGAAAACGAGTTCCAGGTTCTCTCCAAATCAAAATACGCCTATTTTCACTTTGGAGGCTAAACCTGTACTCATCCGTAAAGAGAACAGCTTTCCATTGATCACGCGTCCAGTGGACATGTTGACGTACCAACTGTAAACGTTCCCGCCTATGGCGTGACGTGAGCGGGACGCAAATGGCTAGTCACCTCGCAAAAAGACCACCTTCGTGAAGTCTTCTACGCACGGTTGACGTTGATACCAACCTTCCGAAGCTTGCAGCGAGGGAGGATCTGCTCAGACGGAGTTGCGGTTCTATTCCTTCGTGCGCATAATGACAAATATAGGTCATCGGTTTTCGTCGTAGCGTATGGCCGTCCTTGGCTGAACCTCCTGGATGCCGAATCCGTGGTTAGAAATGGTTACCAAAGTCTATGAACCACAGACGGACTCACATTTAGCCATCTGGCCACTTCTGTCGGACTTATTCCTGCCTCTAGTCTCCCAATAGCTCAACATCGCAGTTCTTCGGTCAAATGATGCCTGGAGGTCAATGTTACAATTTGGCTATGCCAGATGTCTAATCTCAGCCTCGCAGCGACAATTGTCGTCTTGCTCTGAGACATGCACTTTTATGCTCCTAGCAAATGACGTATTCCGACTGCAGCGCCACCATTTTGCATAATGTAGTATTGCTCAGCACCTTTTACTTAACAACATATTCAAATTTGAAACAGATTAGCCTAGTTTTGAACGTATTATCCCTCTTTTTGTGATTATTTTCTTAGTTTTTGATAACTAGTGTAGTTGCTAAGATGTTGTAAGACAAATGACCGAAGCACTACTTTTTGAAGTAAAAATAACAAAACATTAGGAAAAAAAGAAAAGAGCTTAAGAGCAAACAGTTGCATGCAAGGGATGCATTCAGAGATAATATTCTGAAGGAGCTTTGAAAGTTACGTGCTTGAACCTTGGCAATGGTCGGTGTTTGCCTGTAAGAGACAAAGCAGAAAGTGAATCTCATAACACCCTGCGTCACGAGATTCCAAACACTGACGTAAGAATTTCACCAGGCGCAGTTGGTACATCTTATTTAAGTACAGCAAAATTAATAAAATCCAAGTTTGAGTAACAACAATGCGTCAAAAAAGCTAGTACGGCGGTGTTAAAAACAGTTCTAAGCCTGTATGGGATAAATCAATAATATAATAGAAGTCATTAATTTTTTTTTCAAGTCATAGATCTAAGTCTCACGGAACTTTTCAACAGCGCACTTTAAAAACATTTTATTGCAAAATATGTTTATACTCATTTATAATTTGATTTCTCAATAATTTTTCGATATATTTTTCTGTGTTCTTACCCTTATAAAAATGAAATTAGAGACACTGACCGAAATTCCCACCTGCAAATGCAGGTTAAAAATGTCAAATTTCAAAACTCGTAAGTTAGAGATATCACGAAGCAAAACAGATTAAAACCATTTCTAAAATTTTCCTTAAAAGCAGAATTTACTGAATCTTGACAAATCAGTTCTGTACCAGCTATTACAGTTAAAACAAAGAAAACAAAAGTGGTCACGGCATCAAAGGTTTCATTTCAAAGGTCCGTCTATATTCCTTAACTATAAAACTGAAGCAAACGTACAGAAGTCACTACATTCTTTGCACCCGAATTTTGTGTAGTATTAAACGCAACAATTTTTTTTTTCAGATTCAATTATTTTCAGATATTCAAAAGGGGATTTCGAGTCTTAAAATAACACGAGAAAAATAATTTTCTTAAATAAACAAAACCTGCTAGCAAAACAAAAGGAAACATCCGGTATTTGTTCAATTTACATTTCCTTTTTCTCATCGAACGGAACAAAATTATTAAATAATAAAAAATCAAAAAATAACCTGCATTAAACAGGGATTGCGATAGGAAAATTCCGAACATTTCAAAAGAGAACATTGGAAAGAGTTATTCTATTGAGGACAGTTGACGCTAGTTTCATGCACAGTAACATAATAACCATAAAAATATTTAGAACATAAAAAACAGAAAAGAAAAGTCTGGAACTTTTTAAATATTAATTTTTCTATGTATTTTTCTTTTTATTAGGTCTTTTTTTTTTAATATTTTTATAGATTTTTTAAGAAAGTAAGGAAAAACTATGTTTTATAATTGGAAGAGAATCACGCAGAAGGAGGAATTAAAGAGTCATCTATGCTCCTACTCGGGGCTGAATGAAATATTACGCAATCCCATTTTGAAGTTTTCATTTGCTACGTTGCATCAAACGCTTAAGGTTCCTCAAACTGATCGGCGCGGGTGTTAAATGAGGTCGTTGGACCAACTTTTACCCTGGTTAAGCAATATAAACAGGAGATTCTGGAAAAGCACAAGTTAAGTTTTTGATTACAAAGCAATTGTTCAATACAGATTATTAGCGTCTTTTTAAATATCCAGACAGGTTACATCATCCAACGTTGGATACAGTCTACGATATACAATATCTATTCAAAAGTGTGTATCCAAAAGTATACAATATGTATCCAAAAAACACCCATTGGTGACATTGCCCAAGGCTAAAAGCGGTACAGTTAACGGAAATTTGGGCCTCTTTTTGCTGTTATTATGGCTGTTATCTTTTAGGGTAGACTCTCAACTATGACTTGATGAACTGCGGTTGCATATTTCCCCATTCCTCCCGTAACACGAAGAACTGTTGACAAGGAGTAGCTAGTTGAGTATGTCAGGCGTGTAAACGAAGCGCCAGTCTAGTCGAAAAATGTTCGCTGGGGATGAAATCAAGGTTTTGGTTCGAGGTAAGTTATGCTCTCTCATATTCGCATCTTAAAACCTCGAAGCTACAGAAGTTGCTTTAAGAACAGCCCAGTTGTCGAGCTGACACAAGAGGGCCCAAACAGATCCCACAGAGTAGAGCGGTACTGTATGATGTACTACAAAATGTTTTGGTGTACAGCAGTATTTAAATATCTAGATATTTTTTATCAAGAGGCTGAATTTAAACTAGAAAAACTCAAAATCTTAACGCTACTGCCTCTAAATTTCACTAACGACATAAGACAAGACAATCAGTGTATCTATGTATGAATTTGTAAATTATATAATAATGAATTCATTTCAATAGTATACTGGTTTATTTTCAGTTTTTCATAAATGCTGTTGTTCTGAATATAAGAACCTCGGGCACGACGGGTGATTAAAGCTAGTTATGAATGAAGATGGAAAGCAAAATATGAAGAAGTTAATGAAAGAAAGCTTTATCGGACTTAGAGCTAACAGGCTACGTTCAAATTGGTTTCGAAAGTTTTAAGGCTAATATCTTAGACACTACGGGCTGAAAGAAGGAACCAATGTTCTCACTAAACATCAATAATGTCTCAGTATCATTTTTATCAAGCTCATTAACCATGCAAGAAAATTACCTTTTAAATTCTATATAATGACAGACAAAGGAACCAAAATAGTTAAAAACTGCAACTTTGGACGCAATGGTTGTATTGCCGGATGAATATTCTACGAGGCGACAGTCATGTGATTTCATCCCTCAATATAACATAGGAAGATCTACCAACGGGTGTTATCTAAGTTGCAGAAACATGATTTTATCATTCTACGCATCATTTTATGTTTCCTTACCTTTAATTCCATTTTTATATGAAACGTTTACCACTTAAAACCAGATTTTTAATGTATACGCCATCATTTTTGAGATAGAAAATAAATTTTGATGAATTTAACGAAAACGTGAGAAACGAATTTTCATTAGCATTCACTGCTCACGGGTTTGTAACAAAAATATTACTTCTTAAAAAAATATATACCTGCAAATGATGAATTTAAAAAACGTCATGCATCTGGAATTTATAAAACGATTTAAAAATACTTTCACAGTTTAAAATTCTTTAATAAAACTATATTTTGATATTTAGAAAAACAGCAATTATTTCTAAAATTTATGTTTAAACAAAACAGTTTCTCAAAATATCCCCCAGTTTGAAATATAAGTTATGACATATAACAAATATTATATAGTTGCCAAGTTGTGTAAAATTATTTAACATATTTTTCCGAGATGTAGCGCGAACAAGAGCAACATTTAATAGAGTGAGAAGCACCAATTAAAGATAAGTTATGTAATTTTCAATTAAACTAGTATTTTTCATTTCTTTTGTTACAAAAAAGAGAACTTACCTTTAAAATATGTTTATGAGGTATTTTTTGTTATAAACTAAAGACTTACCTTTAAAATCCTGTTTAAAAGGTATTTCCTAGAAAATAGCATTTTTTTTGGACGAAAACCATACCTAAATTGTAATTCGAAAAATTTCACCTACGTGTTTAATACTTACGACTATACATTAAAACACAGAAACGTCCTTTTAACTGCCGGGGAGTAATTATTTATTTTGTAATTACTCTTCTAGAGAGATTTTCAAAACACAAATGATAGCAAACTGTGCAGAAACAATTGCAGATAAAAATGTAAAATTTTCAAAAATCGAAAATTTTTGAAAGTTTGAAGGTCCTGAGATTTTGTAAAGGATTTCTGTACAGCAAAAAGCGAATAAAATTTACTTAAAGTAATAACAGGAATTTACTCTCTAAAAGATTACTAAAATATGAGAGAAACTTGAAAATTAATCTTGGTAAAAATTTTAATTCTTCGTTCTTACCATGTTCAGCCCGAAAAATCAATGTATTGGTCTCTGCTATGCGAATGAATGGAATAATATCTCAAGAAATAGCCTAACGTGTCTTTATGCTTTAAGAGTTAACCAATAAAGTGTAGGCACGGAGCTATTGAATGCACATCTAAAATCTCAGCGGTTTTGCTCTTAACTTCGTTGCTTTCAATCCGAGATCATATACTTCCCCAGACGCAGAGAAAATTGAGAACCTCGTCTTTTGTCGTTTGACTTACCTTTGAAGGTGTATATTATGCCGCTCATATCCACAATTTCTGTGAACTTTCAAACATTAGTTAAGCTAAATGTTTTTCATATTTGCATGTATATCTTACCTCATTTTTGTAACTGTGTAGAGACACACTCGGAAGCCTAAATATTTATGGCTTCACCGACAAAACATGGGTTTGATGTAAATTCGCACCTTTGATTACAAGGTAGAAAAATAACAATGAAGTAAACTGGCTAGACCCAAAGAAACTAGAGTTGTGACTGGATGAGCCCGAGCTCTATCATTTACAACAGACATAGGATCCACCCGACAGTAGATTTAGAAAACAGAAAAAATTTAAATATACCGTATTTACGCGTGTATAGGCCGCACTTTTATTCCATAAAATAGGTTGGTAAAAATGGGGTGCGGCTTATACACGGAATTTTAAAATTAAATACAGTAAACACCCTTTAGTTTAGATCACTTTACTACCGTAAAACATTAGTATCTATATACCTTACAACCTATTACACCGTACTATGCGCACGGCAATTCAATGTATTGTAAATATTATACCTTGGGACTATTTAATAAAATTCTTTTGAGTCCCCAAGAGTTTGTCTTCGTTCGAAATAATTCCTAAGTGTACTAGTATATATATATATAATTATCTTTTTTGCACTGTAGTTTCACCACAATCAGCTGAGGCTGTACCTGATATTGTTAGGCGAGCATTGAACTCTAACGAATGTGCGACATTGCTACATTTCGTAGACGATGTTACTTTGAGTCTACAACGGAATTCAGAAGTTAAAAAAAAAAAAAAAAAATCTCCAAATGTTGTCTCAAAATTAAGGTGCGGTTTATACACGCACGCGGTCTACACACGAGCAAATACGGTATTCATATATGGATCCATATGGATAAAAAGGTATTCAAAAGAAAATTTATTATTATTAACTTCAGTACATTTCTTTGCCTTTTAAATACATAAAATGCAAAAGAGGGGTTCGAGCTCAATCACAGTCACTCTTGGCACGGGGTTCGGAAGCTAAGACCAAATTTATTGTTTCAAAACATTCAACAAGTTTTCAACTTTGCTATGGAAAAAAAGAACTTAACAGATGAATTGTTAGGAAGATGTGCATAGAGGCGTACCTTACTGGCCTGGAGTCCGGACAAGCTCTGGCTCCTCTGGTGTGCGACGAGCGACGACTTGAGGGTGTTGGCGATCTCGTTGACGTTGGCGGGTAAGGAGCTGACCACGTGGTCGAGGGGTGCAGGGGCCGCGTCGGTGTCGTCCGAGGCTGCCGAAGAGGGTGCGGGAGTGGAACCGTCAGCGGTCGGCGTCTGGGACGGGGGCAGGAGAGCGGGCGGCGTGGGCGCGCTCCGGCTGCACGGCGAGGCGCTGGCCGAGGTGACGGGCGTCGAGGCGCTACCGTTCGGCTGCGGGGCCGACTTCTGTTGGGCAGCCTGCCGGGTAGCTTCCTTCACCTCCTGAAACTTCTCGATGAACTAAACAAAAAGAAAAACGTCTTACTGCCAGCGAATGAGTGAGAACAAAAATTTAAAATTTAAAAGGAATTTGGACACAATTTAAATTATCTATGATGGGAGAACTGCATTTCTCTGAGATACGTCAATTATATGACGGTCATTTTTGTTAGGTTTGGTTTGGTTTAGAGCGCTACGGTCAATTTTGCTACATGAGGGCTAATTAGACCGGGACCTACTGCTTAAAGCCGATTCCGAATGGCTATAAACGTCCATGTCAAGAGTGGGATTCGAACCCACAGACTTTGGTACCGAATGCCAGCGCCCCAGCCATTCGGCCACCGTCCGGCCATTTTTGTTAGGAGGCCTGTATTTTAAAATAGCTATTAAAGTTAGTTAGTAAAAAGCGCCCCGGTCATCTTTTACAACACAGGGGTTAAACTGGCTGAAAACGTCCTTTTTTTTTCGGTCTGGTAAAACAGATTCCGAACGGCAACGAACATTCATGTCGACAGAGGGATTTGAACTCACAGACGTTGGTTCGAATGCCAGTGCCCTAGTCAGTCGACCATCGAAAAATACCTAATAATGACTGAAATCTAAATGACAGAAGTAACAGTTGACCAGCTATAGATTAAAGTCAGTGATCAATAAAAGCTTTTGAATTGACACCGAAGCGATAACTTTTAAACCTATTTTATTGACATTCATTTTGACAGTATTTCATGCAATTGTAACAGAGGGCAAATAGAAAATGTTGTTTAGCTTCTGTGATCTTTACACATACGCTGCCATGCCATAAGAACGACAACGAGATTATTCGTTATAAATTCTAAAAAGTTAAGTAAGCTATTCTTGAGGAGTTAAAGTGTTAAATCCAAGCTGTGATTTAATGATCTCAACGAGTAGTTTAAGTCCTACATTATAAAAGCATTTTTATCAGTGTTTCATCTTACTCAAAGACATACAGAACAGCAGGATCTTGTGTCAGCGAAAGCCGCATCGTAGACAACACGAAATAAATTTGTAAATTTCGAAGATTTTAGATAGGATCGCTTTTGTTGATGAACTTCCAAAAAGAGTTAATATAAAAATGTAAGGAAGACTGATTGTATAACAAAAGTCGATAGTGGGACAAGTGATGAAAGAGATTTGATGGTGACTAGAATAAATTTGGTAGAGAGGCTTCAGCAGGTCTGAGAGCCAATCTGCAATCGAGTTCACGTTCTTAGACACAATAAGACTGAAGCTGAACGAAGTCTGCAATTCATTGAAATAACAGTTCTCGCAACTTAACACACATAAATATAAGAAATAAATTCTTATAGGCTTTTTAATCTTCGTGATAACAAGAGATGGCATATAAAATGGTAAAAACAACTTCCTATTAACTACATTTACTACAAATTAAAGAAGCCTTAAATGCCTACCTCTTTTATTTACATAAACAGTTACATAGCATAGGTAGGCATGTAGTAATTGGTGAATTTTTACAATGTAGCTTGGATATTCCCCACTGTCTTCATTTACACGTATACAGTCCTGCTTTATTCCGTAAGTTAACGAAAAACAGATCTATTAATAAGAATTGACCATTTTTAATTGAGCTATACGCGGAATATGACTTTAAGGGCGTTTAATCCAAAGAAAGATAAAACATCCTACCCAACAACAGATTGTCTGAATTCGATTGACTTTGAGTGTTTCACGTTGGGCAGACAAAAGGAAGTTTCTGTTACTTTACTGCACAACTAAAACGATTAATAGCGAAATATAAGCTTTTATTTAATGCTAAAATACACATCTAACAGTTCCTTTTCTGCCATATAACTGGCTCATCTTATTAAAATATTTATTTATTCTCTACCTGAGCCACTTCCACTTAAAATCAGAATTGTACAGTAATAAGTATTGATATATCACACATAGACAACGCCTGAATGAAAAAAAAAATTAAAATAATGCGAAGTGTATTTTCATCAACGACAGTAAATAATTTGAATAGCGGCTCTCATGCTAAATCCAATGCAGAACCGAACGAAAACGCAGAGCACAGACATGTCACTCAGGGAATATAGTTGTTAAACTTTATAGCCTAATCGATTTGCTGTTTTAGAATTCAATATCGATCTCGACTACGGCAGAGAACTTTTCATTGTATTTTGAAATGTCGATTTCCTTCGATCGTTCTCAAAGACAGACCTGTCTCGTAAATTTGAAGTCAATATCAATATTGCTACTGAATACAGAAAGATCTGAGTCGGAGTGAACCATTTAGATAACACATAAATATTAATCAATAGAGGAATGCTCATATACGCGTATAAGAGTAGAATTATTTCAGAGATTCCTCTATTCGTCTCAAATAAACTGTAATTAAACGTACACAGTGGGAAAGTAAGTACTTAAAGAATGTTGCAACATGTAATTAATTTACAGGGCGAAATACTGGTTGTATATATTCTAAAAGAAAAAAAAAATTAAATGTTTTATGAAACTGCATATAGTATGTTATATAATCACTTGATAAACTTCGCAAAATTTAACAGAGACGAGCGTTTAAAGAAGTTATTTTCATGAGTTGCCCCAAAAAACTTGTATGGAATTCGACTTTAAGTTATAAATTATTAATTTTCTAAACATTAATATATTATAACATACACAAAATTTCATTCATATATGAATTTGAAAAACTACCTAGGGCATTTTTTGTGTATAATACTCCAAGAAATAACCCCATCTGAAACCATACTATAGAATATCTAACATTTAAATGAATTACAGGAAATACTTATTTTGTTAACATTCCGAACACTCAGATAGCTGAGTTAGAAGTTTGGTATGTAGTGTAAATTTGAATTTCAGGATACGAATACATATATGTTAGTTCCCAAATTTAAGTTTATCTTTTAATTATTACAATTGACCTTTCCTATTAATTACTCCTTTACTAAGACTTTGCATATAAGACTTTGTAAGACTTTGCATATAAGACATATAAGACTTTGTAATAAATATGCATTGTGTATGATGCTTTTGCTCCCCAATAGAGTAATGTCTAAACATAAGTGTTTCAGAACACATATGGTTAGACTAACTGCAGTTTCGACTTCTGACAGGATTATCAAAACGCAACCATATCGGAAATCGAGAACTATCTGTACTTACATCTACATAAAAGAAGTTAGCTCATATCAATTAAAGACATCTTATTTTGTTTCCCAACGGCAACCTTATGGAACGGTAAAGATGACACGCTTTGAAACACCGACAATGGTCAACTCCCTAAAATTGATCCCTAACTTTTTCGAAAATAAGTAATTATTTTGTGGAAAGCTATCAGCAGAGCATTCTAGTACGCAATTTTGTTATCATTAAGGGCCATTTTCGAAATTACTGCATTAATTGTAATAGGGTATTACCAGTGATACGGTTACTGAATACCGTAATGAAGCCTTTTCCCATTCATTCGTAATTATTACTAATAGGGATTATCACTAAGCCACATAATAGCAAGCTGAGATAATAAGTAGAAGTATATATGATTTTACAAAATATATTTTAATTAGTGAATTACAATGTTAGAGTCTTAACTAATTAACGAGAAAATAAATAAATGTTTATTGATTAAATAATTATAAGTTTAACATATCATTATTTTATTACTTATTGTAAACGTTATATTTAATATAGGTGAAACGATTTAATTTCTAAATGAATTGCAATCACATTCTCATCTCTTTGTTTGCTTCAATATCATCCTTGAAACAAAAGTAATTATCCTTTTATAAAATGTTCGTTCCTTGATATTCTTTCGATATTTTAAAGATTGCAAGTCAAAATTAAAAAATAAAATGCAAAATTTTTTTCGGCAGAAGTCCCCTCTAATTATGTCCAGGCAAATTCTGCATAAATTTCAGGGTAACCTGAGTTTAAAACTTCGGGAAAGAGCGCTCTTCTTTTTTAAAAGTTAAAACTATCAGCCAAATCACACTGCTAGAATAAAATTATTGAAAAGAAGGACTTAAATTCTGGAAAATAGAATTTTATGGTTTGAGCACATAAATTTCACAAAAATTTATACACATACAAACTGGACAGAATTTTCGGTACACAGCCAAGTCTTTCTTTAGCTCCCTTTCGTAACTTTCAAAAGTTTCGAGACAATATGATGGCGTATAATAAAAAATATTATTCCAAAACAGTTTTATAACTTTGGGTTAAAATACATAAATAATACGATATCCAAATGAAGTTACACAATATATATAAATAATGTGATTTCCAAATAAGATTTTTTTGCTAAAAGAGAATGCTAATGATGAAAACAAATTTCCTAGTTTCCACATAACAGAAAAAAATCCATTAACCCCCTATATTAATGGAGTTTTCGAAAATTAAAAGATTGTAAGTTTAATGTATATACTTATTTATTCTGGATGCTGATTGAACATCAAGCTTAATTTTGAGAAAAACAAATAAAAAAAAAACAAATTTTCGGGGGAAAATCACACAAGAAAACAAATAATGCAGGCCGTATATTGTTTTGAGCTTTGCTTAAGCTGATTAATGATATGTGTAAATTTTAAAATGAAATTATAAACTGCAACGTTCGACGATATGCGGTAAATATGCTAGCCCACTTACATGAAAATTATAAATCCATAGACAATCATAGACACAAAAACATGTTTCTGAAAACGTCGAATTCTTAAAGCAAAGATGGGAAAATTTTAATTTGATCCCCTTTAAACAGAATTATACTTCTCCAGAAAGTTAATCAAGATGAAAAAGAAAGAGAGATGATAGCGATGTCTGAGGTAACTCATACAACCGGTAAACATATTTTTGTTAGATGCACCGAGTAGTTTAAGTTACGATTATTGGAGAGAATTCAATAGCAAAGACATTTATTAAGCGTAAATGAAACAAAGCTTTTGTTTTCGGCTAACTCAAAAATAAATCGTCAAATTACATTGGATTTCATTTTGAAGCTTACGAACAAATGAATAAACGAGTAAGAAATAAAATGCAAACATTTAGCATGAAATACAAACTTAGAATATTGCAGCTGCAGCTGACAGTTTAACAGTTCACTATTTTCTGTTTTAAAACGTGATATTTCCTATTCTTAAATGCAAATTTATACAAATGTATTAAACACCTATACACGCATTTATAAGGGAGACGGTTTTTAGCCAATGACACGCATCCGTATCGATATAATCTCAGAATAAATTGAAGAGTATAAAGGAAAACATCTTTCCAAATCAATTTCAGCGGTTTCCTGTCAATTTTTCACCCAATCTTCAAGAAATAACTTAACTTTATTTAAAGATGCATTCACATATAAGAATTTTGTTTCACTTCCGTGAATGAGTTCATTCTTAAATCTTTCAAAATAGATACTCTTTTTCTTTTCTTTACCTTTTTTAAGCATTTATTTAAAGCTAAATAAATAAAATAACATTTTTTAAAACAAAATATTATTTATTCTTTCGAATTAATCACGTGCAATCTCTCTCTCTCTCTCTCTCTCTATATATATATATATATATATATATATATATATATATATATAAATAAATAAAGAAAATACGAATATTATTTTAGAAGTAGGTACATTTTAGCGAAACGGACCTAATTACATTTGTGAAAATGCAACCAATATAACTATAATTTAAAAATTCTATTGCAAACATTAACTTTTAAAATTATTTTGAACAACTGAAAACTACGTAAAAAAATGATATTGTGGCAACTAGGTGGAACTATGAAACAACGAAAAATTATATAAATATAAAGTATGGAAATAATTGAAAATTCCAATATAAAATAAAATGAACCCTGCTTGTAAAATTTTGATTCCAGAAACGAAAATGCCATCCTTTTATTCCATGCCATGCCACTTTAGGCAATAGTCACTTATAGTTAAAACAAATCCCCTGTATTTATCCCGATAATTGTTTTCCTACAGAATATCAATCAAGTAAAATTAAGAAATGGTTCATGTAAACACTTCTTATATTTCAAAAGTTTCTACGCAAGAAAAGCTTAAATAATATTTCGGTAGAACAATTCTCAAAATATGTAATGCAAGAAAGGAAAAAAAAACACATTTCCATCGAAAAATTTTCTGAACATTACAGGAATCGAAAGGGATCAGTTCTCTGATGGAACAAAGTGGATGTATGTGAGCATCAGAATTTGTAGAAAGAAGTAACAGCTACGTAGACGTCATCATAAAATAATCCAAAGCTAAAGAAAATCGAGACGAGCTATTCCTTCCACATAATACACACTTCCAGCAAAACTATAAATAATACAATCTGAAATTGAAAAAAATAAACACGAAACGTGACACAGAACAAGAATTTCAAAAGACGCGCAACAACAGATGTAGCGAAACATATTTTTGACACGTATTGAAAACAAACAAAACGGAACAATGTCATACAGAAAATATGCTCCAAATGGATTGACACAAGAAAAGTTGCGTGTGTACAGAGCATATATATTTGAAGTCAGGGGGGAGGCTCTAATAAAGTATCTAGAGTCACTCAAAATGGCTGCTTGTCGACCGAAAAATTTAATCTTTCAGTATTTGGTATATCGGACGGGTCCGGCGTCAGGGCTCCGAAATCAAACTACTCACACTGAAGGAATAAAATGCAAACGAAAGCAGCGAACTGAAAAGTAGATTCTTATAAAACAGTGACACCTTTGTTTTCTAATACTTCATTCAAAAGACAGCACTGTGTTTGGTTGAAACTTTGGTCAACCGAAAAGACGATCAGATTCAAAACAACCAGAGCTTATGGCATAATGTGAAACAAAAACAGACCGCTATAGGAAATACACATGTGAAGCGTGTGGCAAATTTAATTAACGTCGTCATGGACCCGTGTAAGACAAAGTGAAACTTTTACACTTTAAATAAACAGAGTTATATGCTGTTTCCTGAAGGCACGCAAGCACAAATGAGAAAATCTGTAATTAAAAGATAACAGTAAGGCATAAAAGCATCGAATAAGTATATGATAATACTCCCATATTTTTGAGGAAAGGCAAATGAACAATCAAAACACCGAGAAAGGAAAGATGACACGATAGCAATTTTCTTCAAGATTCAGAAAAAATTGATTATTTAGAGACATAACAGAGCTGCAACGAATTAACTGCCATGAGATAGATTACTTCGAATATCTCCTCCAAAAAGAGTTGAAACGAAAATCTGCGGAAAAATAGATGATAATCTGATAAATTTTAAAATAATAATAACGAAAACTACCAGGATATTCCATAAAGATGAATTATGTATTTGATTTTCATTATCTCTACGAAAGATCGAAGTAAATTACAACTCAACATCAAAAATTTGTAATTATTCTTACGTAATAAAGTAATAATCGTTCCGGTCATAAGCATTAGCCATATTCTGAATGTGAGCACAGTAGGATGAAACCTACATTTTTTTGTATATTGTGGGTAATCATTATTACTGAACAAGGATACTACAAGAGTCTCATCAGTAATTTTAAAGTGACTCATAACAAGTTAAAATATTAAAATTGTTAAAACACGCCTAAAATCAGAGCAGTATTAATTCGAGCTTTTTAATTGCAGGTTTTATGTGAGGATCTTTTAATACATTACTATATTTGCAAATTTATCGCTTTACACTCCATATAAGATTAATATATTTACATATTTATGGCTTTTCATCTTATTTCTTTCTAATAGTTTTACAGTTTAAACTTTTAAGTTGGATAAATTGAACTGTAGTTAAAAAAATAAAAAAATATATAGTAGGGTAAGTATGCCTAATATGAGACCCCAGCTTACAGGACTATTAAGGGCTGCCGCCTGGCGACTGGAGCGTAAAACAGTAGTCTATTGCATCATTCGTAATCGGTGAGTCAGTCGAGTGTTGTAAGCACATACGAAGGTGCAGTATTATTTTTCCTGAATGTGCGCTCGTCAACTTTTTTGCATCACCATTTTTATTGGCTGTTTTCACCTTCAACGTAAGACTCTTATTAAAACTGTTAGTATTGGATAGGTAGCTATAAATGTGGAGTGTAAACACGCCCGTTTGTTTTTAAGCTAACGCCAATCCTAACCTAAAAAATTCGCTGGTGTGTTCAACAACATGGTCGTGCCCAATATGAGACCCCAAAGCATGCCTAATATGAGATAATGTCTCATATTAGGCATTTTAGTTTTGACTCTCACAGCCTTGTTTCCTCTGAAGCTTCAGATGCAATGACGCCCAGGCGAAATCCACAACCATGTAACAGTAGTGACAATGTGGAAGGTATTGATCAAACCAGTTCAAACCAGTTCTTAGTGACTCCTGAAGAAATAAATTCCTTGCCAACGTTACCTGAGAAAAACACCTCGAAACGAAGTAGGGCCCGTAAAGCCGATATTATCAGATCATCGCCCTATAAAAATAAATTGATTGATAATACTAATAAAAGAACTGCAGCATATTCGAAAAAAAAAAACTGTTTCCTACAAAAAAAGGGGGAATAGACCTAAAAGATATGAAATCAAAGGATAAACAAGGTAAAGGAGATCAAGATAAAAAGAAAATGATAAGGAAACAATAACGGGAAAAGGAAAAGGGGTCCCTACAGGAATTAGAAAATTAAGTATGGATGAAAATACAACACTAGTTAAAAAACAGAGAACGAATAAGCCTAATTATAGCTATGATGATCTCTGCGCAATTGAAGATGATGAAAAACTTTTTCTCCAGGACAGCAGCGATGATAGCATTGATGAAAACGACTCTGAATGTCTTTTTTGTGGTTGTTTATTTTCAGAAGACAAACGGAGAGAGCAAGGGTGTCAGTGTAGAAGGTGTTTCAGGTGGGCCCATGAAGATTGTGGAGCTGACGAAGTTTTTATTTGTAAACAATATGAAAAGTTTGAATCTTAAAACAAAAAGTAAACAAAACCTGTAGTGTAAACTAACTAATTTGTTTAAAATGTCACTTTTCTTTTTCACCTATTAGTGTATAAATGCAACTGTTATCTAATTATTGTGCACAGTTTTGTTTATACGAACTTTTCAGTAATTCTAATTCATATTTAGAGTTGTAGAATGGGAGTCTCATATTAGGACTACTTTCTTCAGACCCAAAAAATGGAACACCTGTGTTTATAATTTCATACAAGAAAATTGTAAGGTTATTTTCATTTTTTTTTCGTCATTGATATATGTAGTAATATATGTGTATTAAAAGGATATCAAGTTGGTACTATAATCCCTCACTTACTTTCCTAGTTATATATGAAAATAAAAAGGGGTCTCATATTCGGCATACTTACCATGTAACTGCAACAAAGGGAATATTTGTTACGACAAGGCAAACATAATTTTACATGAAAGCTTATAAAAAAAAAAATAAAGTAAACGGTAGCAAATGTACGTAATTCGTTTATTTCTTAACAAAATTCCACAGGCACAAATCAAAAAAGAGAAAAAGCCTTTTTTCCCGAGCTTATAAAACACTGAAACTAACGCACGTTTAACGTTTACCGGAAGCAATCAAAAACTTGAAAATATGAAAACATAAAATAGATTTATGCTAATCTTCACTTAAATGTAATACATTTTTAGATACTTCCAGAAAATCAAACTATTCCAAGGCATCACCTGTAAAAGCAGTAAAAAACATTCTACGCTGAGGGAAAAAGGAAAGCAAAACAAGAATCCATCAAAAAGGCATTAGATTCCAGAAAAAATTATAAAAGGATCGTTAACTTTCAAGTTAATTTTTAAACGGTTCACTTATTAATTTGGAAAAGATTTATTCTTAGAGCATGAACCCAAGTCATGTGGGCATAAACATTTCAATACCGAAGTTCAAGAAAGCAATTCATTGCCTTAAATGTCATTATGTTCTGGTCCTGAATTACGATCTGACTGCTTTCACAAAAATAAGGAAAGGGAGGTCAGGTCGATAAAAGTGTATTTCAGGAGATTTGCATTGCAAATGAGAAGCGGACGCATCTTCTGCGATATTATGAGTCGATCATGTTAAGTAGCATAATAATAGGATACATCGACGCAATCCCCGCCTACTCTGCACCTCCAACACTAACTATTAAGCGGAGTTTCCGAGAATAATTTTAAAATGCTAAAATATCCGAGTATTTGACTCGGAATATTTCAATTTCTAAAATAAATATGGATTTAGCAAACCTTTGTTACTAGAAGAGATTATATTTACATAATTGAAATATGAATTATTTACTATAAAGCACTTTGAGGAAAATAATAAACTTTTTTTCCTTTTAAAGAAGAGATAATAGTAAATATAAATATATTATTAAAACACAGCAAAACCGAAAATGTAAGTGTACAAATAATTTAAATACAATTTAATTTTAGTACTGAAAACATGTAAATTTGAAAAGCATAAATAGTCGCTGTCCGGAGAAAACAACAAACGAATATTTCATAATAATAAAACAGTTTCACAGCGGCATTATTATACGGATAAAAATGTTTCGTAACTGATATTTCGGGTGACAGTATTTTTTACGCGTTCCTTGTACCTTTTCGATTTTCTAAAAACTGTTCGTTGTAGCACTCCCTATTGCACTATAAATTACGGCAAAATGCTGTAAAACTATAAATCATGAAAAAAATAAATTATATATATTTTTAAAGGATCATCAGAAACACACAACCAAAAGCAATAATTTGTTTCAGGCAACCGAAAAATCTGAACTTAAAGAATGAAGGGAAGTAAGCTTAAAGAAGATATTGCACGAACCACCAACTTTTGTTAATGGTACAGATACATTTTTTTCTTCGATAACGTCTCCACTTGTTCTCAACGACAAAACTGACAGAGTAGTTCAAATGAGAACGACGAGATGAAAAATAAAAGAAAGAACAGATCGAGTAGAATTTCGTTGATGAAGCTGCATTGGATTGAAAGTTCTTAAAACTTTTCAGGCTGCTTGTTGAAAAATATGCGACATTCAAAGAAGTCTATCTATGTGATAGCCATGTAATAGAGAAAAGCAAGGAGCCAATATCTGAAGCTAAACTGTCTATTTCTCTATGTAACCCCTCGAACTCCAAGTAAAGCTGTAAGACGAATGTTACTTTAAATTATGAAAGGAGAATAAGTATTCTTAAATAAATAAATAAAAATAAAAACATCTGAGAGTAATACCAAACAATTTTACAGACTAAGGTGAGTGACTTTTTTCTAGAAAATAAAAGGTCTCTGAAATTTTTGTTTTATTATAAGATATAATTTAAAAAGTTCTTGAATCAAAAAACGTTTTGACATTAATTCTAATACACCCTTTTTTATTTGAGAATGTGGGGGGATTAATTTAATTTTATATCATAAGGCTTCGTATTGAAAAACAATTTATATATAAAAAAATACATAAGTAATAAAAACAAAAAAACTTGTAATACTATTTTTTCTACTTCCCACTCACATCGGCAGTATTTTAACCAAATGTCTTGCCTTTGGACAAGACCTTATTAATTTATCATAATTTTTGAATGACCAAAGAGTTTTTCAAAAAAAAAATTAACCCATTTTTTGCATTAAGAACCTAACGGAGGAAGATGGCTATTAAAGGAAGTGAATTTATTGATTTGGAAACATTTTTAAAAAATCAATTTCGAGTATAGAGTCTGCATTAAACTTCATGGAATGCAGTGGTATTTGCAATAGAAGTTCTGCTTTATATTAAATACCCATAAAAGAATAAGCCTGCTAATCTAGAACTATAAGTCGTTCCTTACCAAGTGTTGGATTTGGGCAAGTACAAATACTTAGGAATAGACTAAAACTCTACAGTAGGAAAGAATATTTTGCAGAGTTTTGACATAAAATGAGTAAAATATCAATGGTTTATAATTTTTGGCAGCGAGAATTTGTGTGACTGCGATATCCTTATAAGCTAAACTTTAGCTAAAAATGTCTGAATAATAAGGATCTCGTGTTGCCAGAAGATGACCGTAGTGCTTCAAAAACCAACGAGCCTGTATCAAGCATTCCCCAATTTTCTTTGCGAGTTGGAGGAGCTAACACTTGAAAGCCTACAAAAATCATGGCGTAAAAGAGTTGGCGATAATATGTTTTTGACGAGGATTATTAAGTCATTAGTTCCGACTTCTAGGAAGCTCTCAAGCAGCAATGAAGTCGGTTCAACTGCATAAGAAAATCATTGATTTGAATTTGGGAAAAGATAACAAAGCAAAAATTTCAGTATTCAACACTGATACTGATAATATGCCCATTACGATCAAATAAGTTCATGCTAGATGTTGAAAATCTGCAATAAATTCTAGTTTTTGTAACTACTCCCGCACCAATAGTGTAAATCTCCAGTAAGACAGACCATCTGCAATTTGTCCCGTAAGACAATCTCAAATAACACCCCAACCTGGCGAAGAGTTACATTTGTTGGCCTGCAATTCATTGTAGTCAATATAAATTAGTTTGGATTGACGATGTTTTTGTCTTCAACTAAATTCACTATTCCTTGCATTAGAAACAACCAATTTTTGTTGAAAAGTAACGCTTTTTAACTCAGCTTTATTTCAACGAACACTTCACAAAGGTTAAAATATAACATACCTTATACGACATCACTGTTTTAAATTATTTGATAGAAGATATTACGAAAACAATCTTTCAAATACTAATGAGTGTTAATCATTTGCTCTTAAAACAACCTAAAATTCCAAACACAAATTCTGGCAGTTCACATTCATTGGTTAAAAAAAAAATCTGAAAAGTAAAATTTTATCCTTGTCTTTGGTTTGTGACAGACCCCACAACAAGAAACGCGAATGAGTAAAATCCTAGAGAAGGCCTTCAAATGTCTTATATAAATCTGAAGAAGCAGTACGATTTAAAAATGGCTTAACGTGTAAAAACGCGTGCTTTAAAAATCTGTAGTTAAACGTAATAATTACTAAATTTTCTCCCTGACATAAACGTTTTAAAGCAAAATATTTTTAAAGTGACTCACCGTGAATAAATTTCATCCAAGTGTGAATGTTTACAAACTACTAATATTTAGATGTGTAATTTTCTCAAATATCGACACAACCAACATAAGTCTCAAAATAAAATTATGACTGTTTACAACATGAAGAGATTTCTAATTTCATGCAAAAGTTATTCCAAATTAAAAACGAAAGCGTTAAATTAAACTTAGAGACAAAATGGGTCTAAATTAAATAATTTCATCATCAAGAGACTACATCAATGAGGAGAATATTTACTGAAATATAGAAACAGACGCTACATCTCTGAGAATAAGCGAAATCGTAAAAATTTTAATCACTTAAAGCTAAGCCTTTTCATGAATTTCAGACAACGCACTCAAACGAACAGCATTTAAAGGATATAAGCCCACTAAATACGAGACATGCTCATGACAAACATACGAAAACTCTTGATGACAAAAGGCTTCAAAAAGACTGTCTCATCATCTTTCTAAGTCACAGCAATTAGGTATGAAGCAAGTCGTTCTTTCTTGATCTAGCATTATCGTAACATCAAAAACATTTGATTCATGAGATTTACAGAAATTATGGAATCCTCCATAATGAGGTCGTTTTAACGTGGGCGACAAAACAGCTCATTTTGTGTTCAGAAAGATGAAAGGAAAGAGTACATTAATGGTGGCAGCAGAGAAAGAAGAATCACTCAAAGATATTTATTTAGAATTAATCATCAAAGTTACCCAAGGGCTTAAGGGTTATTAAATACGAAATCTTTCAATATTTTGAGTGAAATAATCATGAAACGAGCAATAATATGTTTAGGAGGGAAAAATACATTCGCTAGAATATTACGACAAACTCTTGTAGATTAAGGTACTAAAAACAGCAAGAACAAAAATTTTTGGCTGTTATCTAGCTCGCAACGTTTCACATAACATAGTTATAAAATAAACGGAAATTGAACACCGACAATACATTAAAATCAATAGATTTTCAATCACAGCTGATCTAATCTAATGTATACATTTTAAACCTCGAATTTCTTTAAGTTAACACAATGTTACACATTTTTAAAATAAACTTCGATATACTAGACGGTAAGCCTATATCATCGATTCAGAGTTGGAGAGTTTAATTGCACGCATAAATACGCAACTTGGCATTCTAGTGACCACTTCCATATGAAATGCATCGAGTCGAATATATCGTAAAACCATAGATATCAATATGCCACAGATGTAAAAAACCACTCTGTATTTGTAGTCTTGTGTTAGATGTAGTGTAACGCAGATGTATATGTAAGCTACTGCAGATAGTATCAGCAGGGGACCACCGAGAACTTGTCAGGAGGCACAGTGCAGTAAAATGAGAAATTCATATAACACGGTGAGAACAGGATATAAGCCCTTCAAAAACAGGACTGATACGGTTCTGACGGACAGTCGAGGTAAGTATCAACAGACAGTAGTCAAATGATTCTGGATGGACAGACAATTGCTTTGTCACACCATGGACGCCCAGACACGAGCGTCTTTATTTTGCGATCAGATGGCATCGAAGTCTCTGTATAAAAAAGCATTCATGGATTAAAGCGCGTGATACCATAAGTAGAGTTCGGCTGGTACGTTTTAATTCTGGTCATTCATTAAGCATACGATAATTAGTCGAGTCCCACCCATCAAAGCATTTTACGAGCCCATTCCTTTCAGGAAAGTCATTTACCAATGAAAGAAGGCTCTTTTGGTGGATAATATATCCTGTCACACAGAAAGAGATTTTTCAAGAAAGCGACAATTGGAAGAAATTCTAATGATGTTAAAAACATTTTGTTTAGTCTACTAATTCTCTTGACGTCCATTATCATTGTACCACTCGCAACAGAGTAGACATGTAAATCTTTGCCAATAACAACTGTTTAGAAGGTACATGGAAAAGCAGCAGGACATAGGCATGTTGTCCTAAGCTTAGTTCGTCAGAGTGAGGGAGTATAACAACAACGAATATGTGTAAATTTAAGTACATTAGTAAAACTACGTTTATTCAAATGCAGAAGAATAGAGTAGCGAAGTAAAAATAATCAAATTTCGGACTATTTAGTTTAAATGTAAGTTAAGAAGGAACTATAAAATAAATCCAAGCTTTTTCAAATGCGCAGTAACTACTTCGTTGATTATTTTGTCTGCTTTGAAACATATACAAACATAATGACACTTTAAAAAAAATGAAGCTCCACATCCAAACAGAAACAATAAACTGAAACAGACAAATAGACATATGAGAGTAAACTACAAAAATAAAATAAAACACTTTAATTGCAAGGGAATAAATGCAAGTTTTACTACAGCAGCAAAAGAAAATACATAAATTGAATGGAAAAAAAGTCGTTTAACAATGTGATGCAAACCAGAAGCTATAATATTATTAAAGAAGCATTGCCTTTTTATTTGTGATGCCAACAAAACTAATGCACTGATGTTTGCTTCTGGTGCATAGTTAATTTTTTTTAAAAGGTTACTCACAAGGAGGAGATAATTGGTTAACTTTAATGTAAAATAGACTCTAAGATCATGGTGAAAATACACACGTTAAGTTTTATAACAGCAATTATGTAATAAATAAATAAAACTAGGGAGAAATTTCTGTGGTCTAAGGAATTTTAATTTCCAATTGTTCATTAGTGGGATTCTTTGTCTCCTTTGGTGCACATACACACACGCATATTTAAATATCTATCCTATAAGTTAACAAGATCTCAACCAGAAACATGGGTTTTGAAAGTTATACCAAAGTGATTTTTTTCGCTAACACACACAAAAAAAAAGCTGATGTGATGATATTGACATTTAAAACGGATATATGAGAAAATAAAATGATAATCCTGTTCATTCTTTCGAGAGCAGAATGTAAATCGATCGTAAGCAGCGGTACAAAGTCTACTTTCAAAACAGCCGACTTTTTTTGTGCATCCCCTTTCAAAAGAATATTCATGAATAACATCGTAAAGAAAATGCATTCCTTTTACATTTTATGAAATTAGTTTCAAAAAAGAGAAAAAGGCATTTTCTGGAAAAAAAGAAAATACTGCCATATTTACATTGCTTTCAATCTTTAAAATCATCTTTGAAAATAACCTATCTTCATTCAGTAAAAGTTTACAGTTTTTATGTAACAAGTCCGAAACTTTTTATTAGATAGCTGAAAACATCGAATCGCGATGCATTTCCCTTTATAAATTTCTCGGATATTGTAGACTTAGCAAAAGCTAACGATTTCGTACAGCATTAAAGTTTCATTTTTGTCTCCACGATCCACTGGAAGAGAGAGAAAATCAATATTCGAAATTTAGTGCGAAAATCATAAAACCTTATTCTTTTCAACAGAGGCATTACAAATTTCTTACGCGAATTTTAATAAGCAAGCTAGTGATAAAAAATAAAATAAAAATGAAATGTATCTAAATATTTTAAAAATGCAACTCGTGAAATCAGCAAACTATAAAAATACGGAATAAAAATCTCTTTGCGGCAATAACTGAGTTACCTTCAAGAAGACAGAAAATTTTGAGATACGATAAAACCTTATGTAGAAAATAACCATAGTGGCTACAAATACAAGCAATAAATCATGAATAACTGTGTGGGTGTGAATTTAATCTTGACGCATATAAATAATAATAAATACAAAAGCGATTTTAAGTTGGATACAAGCAGTGTAGTCTGGGTAGATGCACTACATTAAGAGTATTATTAGACAGAAAAAACAAGAAAACCGACAAAAATGATACGGTAAACCCGATTAACTTCTTTATTTATGTAGCTTCTATTTTCTGGGCAGGATGAAGTACAGAAGACATATTTGTATTCTATAACAACACAGTAATTACATTACATATTTTAAACAATTAAAATCTTCTTTAGAAATTCTCTCCTCCCTATAGAAAGCCGGACGATGACCGAATGGCTAGTGCGCTGGCATTTTGTACGAAAGTCTGTGGGTTCGAGCGCCATCTCGGAGTGGACGTTTGTAGCCGTTCGGAAACGGCTTTAAGCAGTAGGTTCCAGTCTAATTAGCCCCGTGTAGCCAAAAATTGATTATAGCGCTCCAAACCAAACCGAAAACCCAAAACCTCCGTATGGAAACATTTGCCTCGGCTTTTGCAGTGGATTATTTAAATTTACACCATGAAAACAAAACCATTAAATTAGTTTATATCACGAATTCGTTCAAGCATACTAATGAGAGAAAAAACACGTTTATTTGTGTGTGTACAAACTTAAATAAAACAGCTGAAGCATTTAGTACTTCTAAAACACAAATAGGTTAAATTTATAATTTAAAAATAAGAGAATTTAATTCAATACACTATTGAAAGATTTCGTAATATCCATTCTTACTTACTAAATCAATTAGTAACCTAGACGACAGCGGCAATTGTTGAAATACAGAGTTCAATTTCTATACATTCCCTCTCGTAGAATGCACGTAAATACATTAAGCAGGAGCATATCGTTAGCTCTGAGGCACAAGGCACTAAATGCTACAAGAATCATTTCAATATGGAAAATTAAATAGTCGTTAAAACCAAATGCCATCGAATGGCTCTGCGCGAGGTACTTCAGTAAATAAAAAGAATAACTGCAAATACAAATACCGGGGATTCAAATAAAACTGTCACATTGCTAGTAAATCTTTTTACAGATTTGATGAGTAAAGCAGAAATGGTTTTTTTCGTTTAATATGATGCTCATTTATGGCTTCAAGGTTTGCGCTCGAAGCAAATTCAAGCGAGATCCCTTTAAAAGTCATTGAATATCGTCCAAAATTTCCACTAGAGGGACTGATGCAAAAAATTCTTTTCTTCCTTTTTTATTCGCCATAAAAAAAGTTTAAGAACATAAAAGTAAAAGTTTAAGAACGTAAGGGATACATGACAAAATTTTGTATGTGTTCCAATCCTTTAAATGTCTTCTAAGAAAATGGTGGGCGTGTGTCAAAATTTTGACCTGAAAAAATTTCTAACACCTAAAAATATGTTATGTATTTCGGGGCTGGCGGTAATGTACATACATATATACCTACATTCTATATTTTATATATAAGGAAATTAGAATTTTCCGAAAGAAAGTACACTCTTTTCTTGCCGTGTACACTACAGGCGACTGGTGCACGAAAAATCTGTCGTGGCTGCAATGTTCTCCAAGTCCTCAAATTTACCTCTGGACGTGCGGGGTAAAGTGTACCGATCTCGTCCCTTGACTCGGTTCAAAATTACGGGACCGGTTCGTAGCCAAGTCGGACTCCGACCCTTGTGGTGCTAATTAAAAACCGGAGCCGCCCCTCTCTGCCCAATAGTCTATATGGACTTGATCTGATGTTGCTGTCGATCATGTGGGATAAGTAACAACAGCATACTTTTCTTAAATGAAATAGATCGGATGTGTCACGCGGAAAACCAATAAAAGACTATATCAAAGAATTTGTTAATAAAATTTCATATTTTACAATTAGTGTACACAAACTAGTCGAGAGAATTTTAGGGCAACAGGAGGAATTCTCAAGCAGATATTTATGCTGGTTTATAAACAATAGTAAAAAATCTCAGTCGTAAAAGAATCCCACAAAAAAAAAAAAATCAGAAAGTGATTTTAAAAACTTCTGTTATCGTGTTTTAAAGAAAATCGAAACTTCTAAGAATTCAACCATTTTAGCATCAAGTGCTACAAACTGAATAATACACACATGAGAACTAATGTAACACATTTTGAAAAATGGAAAGTCAATTTACGTAAAATTAATTTGGAATTAAAAAAAATTAGTAACATCTTCATAAGATCTACATCTTCACAAGAGATATAAAATTTTCAACTTGCACATAATGCATCCCCAGATTCATCTTCCTAAACGAAATAAAACATAGACACATAAAATTTCAGGAACGCTTAAGTGGGAAAAAATTGAAATTAATTAAAAGAAACAGAATATATACTTTACAGTCTATTGAGGGGTTACTATTTCAGGATCTTAATAAAACTGAAAAAATAACAACACTGGGAAGAAGCGTCTTCATGTTACTATTCTGTTAAATTACTTATCTGTGTTGTATTTTAAAGGAAATCTTTGCGTAGGGAAATCTCGCAGTAGTAAGGAAAAAATGTACTCTACATATCTCGACAAAATTAATGGGTGATTACATAAAATAAACTACAGAGATAATTGACTGATGTATTGTTGCAGGATAAAAATAATTACATAAATTATTTTAAATATGAAATATTGAAAGAGTCACAATAGATCAAGTTCTATAGTGTAAACTGTTAAGGCCACGCCATTTTGTATATGTTGCCCTTCCGATTAAGAACTACACGCCATTTATTCGGCAGTGTCAATATCTTCAGTTAGAACAAATCTACCCGGAGCAGGACTTGAAAGACCTGTGGTTTCCATTTCAGGAACTACAGTTAATTTGCTTTTACTTTTTGAACCACCCTCGTATTTAAGTGAAATATATTTAAGACATATGTAAACAAACTCAAACAAAAAAAAAAAGAAATATAACAAAACGCATTTACACACACAAATTTTATTAATTTCTCCCATAAAAATAGCTTTACCACCAAAGTGCGGTTCATTTAAATTACGTTAAATCATATTTAAACAGGAGAGATATGTCAAGGCGAAAAGAATTTCAACTTAAAGTACCTTAAAATATTACCTACGTCGAATAATCAGTTTTAATTCCATTAAAAATTAAATACACTAATTCAGATTTAAAAAATTGCAGTCACCAGAGAGAGAGAGAGAGAGAGCAATTATACGTAAGAAAAGAAATGAAACGAACTCTTTCAAAATAATTTATGATTGTGCCCGATGGGAGTTTTAATTTGCGTTCGCAAGTTTTTATTATAAGCGTTAAGCATAAAAGAAAAGTTTTTAAGCATTTGGTTTTTAGATTCATACAAATGACTCTGCACATGGTTTGACAATGGATTCCAGACTTTTTTTATGGTAAAAATTATAAAAGATCTCCATAGAAGTTTAAGAATAAATTTTCCTGGTTAGGTCGAAAAATATCAATAACAATATCTACAAAAACACTAAAATAGGAGAGTGATATATCTCGACATAATTGATGGGTGGTTACATACAAATTGATAACTGACTTACATTGACTGCGGAGTTTTTAAAACTATTGCAACTGCAATTTACATCGAAATAAGATTTTGCGGACATATGTTTATAGCATATGTATATATGATACAGCGGAAAGAGTTTCTATATTGACGGCTGTATATATACGTACACCAAGAATTATGCCCAAACTTTTCAAGTAACTAGCTAAAGTTAAAAAATAAACATAAACTTGCATGAAAATGCTCGTCAATGTAACTGTCTTAAATTGAAAATTTAAATGTAAAAGCAATCAACGAAAAAATATTCCGTGCTCCTGTCATCAAAGCACAAGAAGTAATAAAAGACAATTCCGAAATCTCACCTAATGTTTATTAGTTTATATTTACATTTTCGAAGGAAAAATAAATAAATAAACAATCCTACGTATGCTGGACATCCATTTTAAAACAGAATGAGTACAACACAAATTTTATACCCTCCAGAAGAAATTGAGAAAATTCTGGCTATGTATGTTTTATCTCCAAGAGAAGTTTTGGATTATACACTACATGCCCTCATACCAGGATCATAAACTTTGTGAGCAAATAGCTATGAGAATGAGTTTTAAAAAGAATAATTCGGTGCTTTATGACATACACGCATTAATTTTTTATTATATATATATTTTTATTATTTTTTATTATATATATATATATATATATATATATATATATATATATATATAAAAACTTCTCTAACCGGCCACTTTTTTTTAGAACCATGACCCGCCGCCATTGAGAAGTTTCACTTTATACAAATTTTTATAAGAGGAACAAGAGGATCTGAACAAGAGGTCTTTACAAATAGTTCGTTTTGACACTTAAGACAAAATATAATTAACTTTTCTTCCTTTACTAACAAGTAATAAGCTTGAAAAAGAATTAATAAAAAACAAGTTTTGTTGCTTAGTAAATCATAAATGCAAACACGAGTCTTCATTCCCGGAACACTCTTAACTGAATAATACATTACGGTAAATTGTAATAATGTATTATACAAGAATATCTGTCAAACAGGCGCTACCATCATGAATGGCACAAAGAAGAATACACATACAGCAAACGTGATCTAGTACAGCAATATCACATTAAAGTCAACCATTTGACCTATTTGCCGCATATTTGACATTCGCGTAGTTGGCGAGACGCTAATTCCAGGCGAAACCAAGCATTCATCATGACACAGACGCTGTTTATTATACAGCTAGTACGAAGCACATAATTCAGCTCGCCAACTAGGACCGTGTTAGGACGTAATGCTCTTTGAATATGAATAGGATAATATAGAATTCCACAACGTTGCATCCTCTTTAGGATTTCAGGATTGTAACGTCACAGGTGGATATAAAAAGGTGTTTCATGTACCGATTAAATAAGGAAGTCATACAATAAAACAGTAATATAAGAGATTAATGAAAAATAATACATCATGACATGAAATTTAAATTAATACACAGTTAGGATGACAAAATGCCAATTTTTTAAAAAATTAAATAAAACGACTGCTTCTTTAAATGATGTGACGTTTCATATTGGCTGCATATTTCTACCCTCTTAATACGTTTTTAAAATAAAATATATAAAAAATTCTATACCCATGATAATTCGTTCTCAAGACAAAGTATATATAGATTAGGAAAAAAAACCTCTTTGAATGGAGCTACATAATTTTTATACTAATTCAGAGTAGCAAAATCATAAACATAATTATTTAGCGTTAGCTTCAAAACGGGCATTATTATAACAACGTGCAAATATAAATTATAAAATTAAAAAAATGCAGTTCATCATTAATACTAATAATAGCCTATGAGTGTTGAAGAAAACATCTTTAAATATAGTTATAATTTGGTCACAATCAATATTTAGCAACACAGACCTAGTTTAAGATAAATCTGCAAGAATGTTCGTTAAGGACAGGAGAAGGCACAGGCATATTATTTAATATTTAAAATTTGTTACGCTAAACAATAAATGAAATTAGATCTTTCATTAATATAATATAAATTATGTAAACAACAATTCATGTGTTTAAATCATGTCAAAAATTAATCAACTGTGAATTTTAATTTGTAGGGCTAAAGAAAATGTACACGAGTCCTCAATATTAACTAATGATAGAAAAAAGACAATTACTACCAGCATGCATACATCCAAAATACTGGTTTTGTAACCTCTCGTAATTATTAAATTGCATACACGCCAGACACCAATCGGAAGGAAATACCTCAAACTGCTTATTGATTTGTTGAAAACAAAAGGAGAGAAACGTACAAATACTTAAATATATATATTATTAGCATTAAATTAGTACTCTTATCACCATTTTAGAACTGTTATGGCTGAACAAACTCATATACATATAATTTTCGAAACAATTCATGGAAATCTGCTTTCCTGACTCATTGATTAAATTCTGCTTTTTAAAAATCTTGATTTTGGAGGAATATAGTTTTAAATGATAAAAGCGGAGAGCTAAATAAATTAGCAATGAATCTTAATGCATTCCTAGTTCCAATAAAACATTGAATCAGAATATGTCTACAATTTATTAATTAACATGTATATTTTAATGAGCTTCACAGTACTGTCAAAATATATTTTCAGTACTTTCAAAATATATTTTGAATAAAATAATGAAAAAAACCCAAATAACCCTCGATAAGAAAAAGTAATCTTTTTGTTCAAAATTTTTTATAAAGTAATTTTGTATAATTGTCCATAAAAAGAGAAAACATAAGTTTAAATAAATAAAGAATTACAGCAAATCCGTAATTAACAAACAAACACAATATATATATTTAGCTATATGCAGTACCTTAATAGCAGAAAAAAACATACAGCCATCTGTATTACGAAATGAGCCGGACACAGTCAGACAATCATCGGCAAAGCTTACAAGTATGTCTATTTTCCATGTTAAGATACAGCAGATCGCAATTACGACATTTAGTGTTTACAATGGTGCTTCGATCAAAACCAGCTCGCTAAATCCCTCGCGCCCGATGATATACAGTCTGAGACTATCCCTAAGCTCTTAAGCTGAAACAAAGCCTTCTGAGCTTCGAAATCATCTCATCTAATTGGTTACTGGTAACTGAAATCCAATCAGCGAAAAATTTCAGATTAGTTACCAGCCGAATCTAATCAGTGAAAAGGTGCTACTCAACGGACAAGCAAAATGTTTGAAGTGAATATCGCAAATTATTTCGGAAGGAATGGAGAAAAGCATTCCATGTTTTCAGATTTTAATATTGTTGTATATATTGGAACTAAAATACATGTGAAAAAACTCTATAAACTATTCACAATTTTAATTTTGTGAATTGATAAAAAGAAAATCCACTTATTTAAGAAGGGTTCAACATACAAATCAATAACTAAAAATGGATTCATTATTTTAATATTGAGTAAAACAAAGCTGCATATTTCAAAAGCAAACTTAGAATATTGCATTCTGTTTTTAAACCACATGCATAAACCAAGGGTCTTTTATTTGCGGTTCAAGGTTAACAACAAAATTATGAACTAAAAATAAATTCTAAATATAAAAGTTACATTTAAATATTTAAAAACTACACTTTCTCCCAGAATTTATGCGAAAGCCAATAAAACATCTAAGCATATGTTATGCTATATATTAGATTTTTTAGCTTTGTTTTGAAAATCAAATTTGATACTTAGTAAGCACTTGGCAACGTTAATATCGAAAGAACTCGCTAAGAATTCAGGCATAAGAGTTAAACAGCATAATATCCTATAAAAAAACGAAGAAAAACATTTCCATTACATGTTTTAAAAACGTAGAGCGAAACAGAAAATACTTTTTCTAATATACAATATATAAAATATAAATATTTCCCACTGAACATATTCTAATGAAACATATAAAGAAATATTTCTAGAGTAGTATTTAAGTAGCTATTTACTAATTGTAAAGTGCATCTAGTCAGAAATATTATTGACTAGGTTTAAATAAGTAAATGTCATTTATTTAAAAAAAATCATAACTTACTTCAAAATAAAATTTCCTAAGAAAGCATTAAGAAAAGAATATAGATCATATGCTCAAAAATATCAATCCTTCTGATTTCTAAAAACTAAGTACATTGTTTGCAAAGGATTAAATAACATTAAAAAAAGAAAATCAGAAGAGCAAACGTATCTTTATAACAATGCACAAAGAACTTCGTAGAATACATAATCGCATTTTAACGACTTTTATGAGGTTTTTAATTAGAGTCTAATGGTGGCATTTCAGAAGCATTTTTATAGTGATAAATCTTGTCTCAGTTTTAGTAGACATTTTTTGTTTAACTTAAATTACACCTTTGGAGGTGAAAAACATAATAAGCAGAAAATTTAATGCTGGCTCGTGCAACATTATTACTTAAAATGTGGAAAAAAAAGAACATATTTTGCGATGACATTCCCAAACAGTTTTTTTTTTTCAAATTATAAAGTGAAATTAAAGTATTTTCTAAATTCCTTCTTCTTACATTTTGCTTTTTCCCAAATCTCTAAATTGCATAGAACGAAGTGAAGAAAAAAAAAAGATTCGTTAATTAAAAATAAACTATTTAATTTACAATGCGTTGGAAATTTATTTAAATCCAAAGAAATAAACTTATATACCAACCTAAATCTTTTTTGCATTAAAATTTTCTCTGGATACAAGTTTTCAAGCTTTAAAACAATGATTGCATAACAAGAACAAAAGTAAATATTTCAAAATGTAGAAATCTAAGCAGTGTAATGCATGATTCAGATGCAATGACTTTTATACTGAAGCTTACAGCAATAAAATGAACTGTAATATAAATTGTTTTTCTTTTTTAAAAGCTCAAAGGCTTTTAAATTAGAATAATTGACTTAATGGCAGTGTAGCGTGACACATTATGCATGAACAAGAAAGTGGTGCACAAAGATTGCTGCTGTGTAGCACGGCACTGATTTTCTCCTTTTTACAACCGTGCCACCTTACCTTGAACATTTCTTCAGATTTCACCGAACGGAAGTATTAAAAACGGAATGTAAACGTTAACTCTAAGTTTCAAGCCAAGATGTCAATGCTTTTAAAAGAAGAGAACTAAGATAATAAAACCCAGAAAAAGTTATGTTCCGTATATGTGATACCAGTTTCACCGGATTTTAAAACTTTTTTACGTGTGATGAAATTTTGAGAACAAAATTTTAAAATCTTTACAAAATACAAAAATATATAAAAAAAAATAAGGAATCCTGAACAACAAACACAAAATTTAAAAAAAAGTCGGAATTGTTTAGTATTAAATATTAATTATATAAAGGTGTTTATATTAATGGAAGTTACATTATGGGAGCCTTTCTTTTAAATCCTCAGGTCAAAATATAGTATTTAAGATTTTAAAATTTGAATAGAAAAATTATTTAACAGTGACATTATATTTCCTTAAAACAATAATTTTATACAGTTAATATATTTTTTTGATAACATAAACAATGTAAATAATTCAACATGAAATAAAACGTATAAAGGGGGCATAGACTGCCGAACAAATTAACAGAAAACCTACCCTAGCGTTCTTCCTGCTAACAATTATCTTGCTTTGTTGAATTATTTTACTTTTAGTTATATATATATATATATATATATATATATATATATATATATATATATATATAAATATAAATATAAATATAAATATATATATATATATATATATAAATATAAATATATATATATATATATATATATATATATATATATATATATATATATATATATATATATATATATATATATATATAATATATATATATATATATATATATATATATATATATATATATATATAAATATATATATATATATATATATATATAAATAAATATATATATATATATATATATATATATATATATATATAAATATATATATATATATATATATATATATAAATAAATATATATATAATAAATAAATAAATATATATATATATATATATATATATATATATATATATATATATATATATAAATATATATATATATATATATATATATATATATATATATATATATATATATATATATATAAATATATATATATATTTGATTCACCTTCACCACTAAATGTCACTTCAAGAAAAGAATTATGGTCTAAAATATAAAACCTTAGTATTCCTTCTCTGTCTAAACATTTTTTAAAATAATAAACAACAAAGGAATTAAAGAATCCTAGATAGTTTAAAAATTTTTAACATGTTCTATTCAGGTTCTGATAAATAAATAAGTTTGATGAATAACAAGGCATTTTAAAACTACACAAAAATATGGATACAATAAGACCTTACAGAGGAAAAGAAGTTTCTCCAAAGACTTCACTTAATACATGGTGATCGTCCGGTTATGCAGGAAACTTTCAATTCTCGAATGTTAAAATTTTCTTATTTTAGGACGAACATACGAACAGCTTGAAGAATATTTGCTGCAATTTGCAGTTATTATGCCATGAATGTAATAATGATAACGTATAGATATTAAGAAAAGCATGAATATTAAGACAACGTATAGATATTAAGTTTACAGATTAAGACCCTCTCACTGAAATATTACCAGCTCTTTCTCGTTAAAATTTTTCTAATTTTCAACAGGATAGAAAATAGGTTTGATGGATTTTTAGGGATTCAATACACACTAAAGACATCTCCATAAAGATAACACAAGCTTGTCTACCAGAGAATTTTTGAAATATAAACCAGTGTTTGTAATCAGGTAGGCAGACGTTAAGATCAAATCTGAGTATTTAAATTTCTTAGGATTTGAGACGCATATATTTCAAAAATGAAATAAGTAGAGTAAGATCATATTTAAACTCGATAATAGGTTTTAAAATAAATAAGAGTAACTAATCCTTAGAAGAAACAAGACTGTTATTTACGCTATACATAATCATATAAGAAATGCAGTAATTTGATAAAACGTTTAGCAGTAAATTGCTCTGAAGAATTTTATCTGGCTCAGAACTGCAAATACAAATTAAATCTAAGCTAATATTATGTTTATTACAAGTTATGTGTTAACAACAACAGACGGCATCAGAGAGCGTAGCTTTTAACACTAATGATCATTCAAAGCAATTCATACATTCATTCATAAGATCGACATTTTGTAAATATTCCTTTTATTTTAATGTATATACTTACAATAATTCCCTTATATAAGTTCACAAATAGTGAGCTACGACTGTTTCATAATCCTTTTAAAAAATTTCATTACTCCTTTTTTACTGATATAATTACTTCAGTGTTCCAATAAAAGAATTACTCCAAATTATAAACATGTCATTAGCAGTGTCACCTGAAGATGCAAAAATACACAATACTGTCATATAATAACAAACCTACACTAATATGCATTTTTCTTATTCCCGATAGACGTAAACTACATCTTAACATTTTTGAAAAAAAAAAAAAAAAACCAACGGATATATAAATGAGGTAAATCGCGATATATTAAGTAGTTCAAGGCAGAAAGTATCACGCAGAGCTAAAAATATTTCTTTAAAAAAATAACAGGCATTTTGCTGCGCCATATATTTTTCACTAAATACTGTCATATTAAGGAAAATTGAGACCACTTAAGCAGGCAAATATAAAGAAAATTTTAATAAGATAAATCGCTGATATTTCATACAAATTTGAATGTGAATAAAAGAATTTCGAAATATTAAAGTGGCTTTTCTTATTCAGATGTGTATAATTCTATATTTTCATAAAAACTAATTCGCTTTTAGCAATAAAAGACGATATTTACTAGAGTTTTTATTAATCCTTAATTTTATAAATCTAAGGTCTTTCCATACAACTGTGAATTTTTATAATCAAATGAATAATTCAGATACCGTACAAATATTTTTCGGAAAATGTTTTCTGAAGAAAAAAAAAAAAAAATGGTAATTCTATAAAAATAATCAGATTAAAACGAGAGTATAAATATTAAGTTTAGCAAACAGGATGCGTGATGTAAATAAAATTTATTCCTCTAATCCTCTTTATAACGAGAAGAGATTTCAAATAAACAAACATCAACAATTCGGAGACATGTGTCACACACATGGTCTTGAAATTCCAAGTTTTATAGATTTAAATATAAATAAGAAATGAATATTTATTTATCAGATGACATTTAATAAGGAAAAGGTCTGGAATTTATTCAAGAACGAAAATATTTTGCAGAAGATTCTAGAAATATAAAATCTTCTCCACCCCTCTTTTTTACAGAATATGTAATGTGACAGCTGGTGTTTATTAACATAATAGATAGCTAATCAGAGTTAAAGCACTTTCAGTCTAAACAGATTTCTGGGGAAGGATAAAAACGGCGGTCTAGATGCCATCAAAAATCTTACTTTTCAGTTTTTGACAATGACACAGGATAGCCCAAGCGGATGTGCATGCAAAGAATTTCAAACAAGACAGCTTTGTACGGCAGAGATAAATGACATCATTTTAAAAGGTTAAAAGGAATAGTTTCCTTTTAGTAACAAGTAAATCACACGAAGAAATTCAAACATCATTTCTCTAAGAGATTTCAGCTATAAATATTTAAAGAAGTATTCATCATTTCTATTTGTTTGTGAAAAATACACTATTAACAAGGTACTGAGAAAGAAGAATATAAAATTTAAAAAAAGTTATAAGAAAATTTATGCTTAGCTTTTGTGCTTTTAATCGTTTTTCATAAAAATATGAGGTTTTCAAAAAAATATGAGTTTTAATATGAGGTAAAAAAAAAATTAAACGAAAAATAAAAAAGAAATACTTGAGATTGTGAAAAGTGTGTGTCTTTAAATGTGAAGAGTACCATCTTGGTAGGCTACGTATATGCGCATTATAAATACGTATTTAGGTATCTGGAATAAGACATGATCCTTGCGTATCTACCTCACGGAGACCCACTATTTCAAACAAAAACTTTGTTATAATGTAAATTCGTGAGAGAGAAGTTAACTTAAGATGTAAAATTGTAGTTTTACAAAATTATAACGGTTGAAAGAAAGAAACAACTAAACTATTATTCATATTTTAAAGAAACCTCAAACGTTCGTGTAAAATGATTTTATAACCACAAAATCAGAACTGATAAAATGAAAAAAATTTCGAAAAAGGGACTTTTCAAAAGTTCATAATACGCGCCTATATTTAATTTTTTTAAATGCACTGGAAACGACAATAAGGAAGTCAAAAATAAACCATACAACGTAAATCGAAATTTGAAAGGACAAGTACCGAAATTTCAAGGTGATAAATTGTTAAGTTTAGCATTCACATTTCATAAACATGCTCCTAAACTGTTAAGTTACATAATTCTTCTCTGCTACAGTTATCTTATATAAGGGGACTAGTCCATGAAAATGTGATAATTTTTACGAATTCATGACAGATGTTATACCTATCGGCGAGCTAAAAACCTAAAAACTGAAAGTATTTAAATGGAAAAAACTGTTAAATATTGTCTTTTGTAATTATGAAAAATTATTTGCGAGTAACGACAAGGTTTATTAGAAAATTTTCTGACATTGAAGTTCATTAGAGACAACAGTATACTTTTTTTTAAAATTTGTAACAGTATACAACTTTTTAACAAAACATTTCTTAGACAGAATGTTATTATTTCAAGCAGATCGCACGAGATTTCTCGATAAAAGATAATCAGTACATGGACATCATGTTACAAAATGCAGAATATTATTAAACCATAGATGTGTAAAACGATATTGAAATAACGATCCTCCGCTAAAAATTGGAAAAGGGAAAAAAATAATAATTTTGAAGCGAACAATAATAGGGAAGAATTTCAAGATAATCGAATGCTAAAATCAGAAAGAGAATTTTTAATTTCCTAACATTATTTTATTTTATTTTTGTCTCTATCACATCTCACGTATGCAGGAACAATGGACATTTCTAAGCACTTTAGGAACAAGAAATCCAGTTTTCACTAGATCCAGTTTTTGAATTAGATTTCCTTGAAGGTTCACTTATTTTATTCTACTCGAGCACTTTCAAGAAAGAAAAATTCGCCGCGTCTTACGCTGCGAATGCATGGAAATCGGCGCTTTAATTTCACTCTTATTTTTGCCATGCGACACGCTGCAGCCCCGATAAGGCGAAAATTATTCTGATGTTATTCTACTTTCGCCTTTTATTAGTGTTGCTATCTTGATTTACTTTCAATGAAACAAGTTCAGCAAAATTTTTAAAGTCAAACGAGCAGTAAACAGTTCTCAATCAGATATTTCCGAAGAGGGATGATTGTTAAAAATGAGAAGCATAAAATAATTTTTTTGGCTTAAGATCATAATAATTCTGATCTTTTCTAAATAATGTACCAACAATAAACTTTTATTTTGAAGGCATTTATAACATTACTTTGAAATTAATGTTAGTAAAAAAGTACATTAATTAAATTACGATAATTGATCATAATAATGTATGTTAATTAAATAAAATCAAAATTTTAGTAGGCCAATTTTTTCTCCAACATCTAAATGACACTTTTTAATTGATATATATTAACCTTCGTACGGTCTATTCTCAAACATATTACTTTTTCAAGTTCTAGGGTTACTTATCGTTCCCAAGCTAGGAATTCCCAAAACGACCATCATTTTGCATTTATACACCTGAAAAACAACAACAACAACAACAACAAAAAACCTTTCAAACTTTTCATGTATTGCATGCCTTAGCATTTGCGTCAATTATTTTACTGTTAGGTCTCCATCAGTAACACGACACGAAAAGACTTGGTTGAGTACAGAAGCGGTAAAGCTTCCTTCTCTGCCTCTGCTAGCAAAATCCACTACATTAATAGAAATTGACTCGGCAAATGGATAAGTAGAATTTAGTGATTTTGGTTCGCGAGGAAATCTTTAATCTGGTCAGTAAATCTTTAATCAGAATATTAATACAGATACTAAAACTACGAGGATAACCATATATTATTATTCCCCAAAATACTAAATTTGCATTCTAATTTTCAGAGTTAATGCAAATTTGTTTCTCTGCGGGCGCGAGGCTGTTTCGAAGGAGGTTTGGTTTGGGGCGCTACTGTCCTTTTTTTGCTACACGGGGGCTAATTAGACCGGGACCTACTACTTAAAGCCGATTCCGAACGACTATAAACGTCCCTGCCAAGAGTGAGACTCGAATCCATAGACTCTGGTACCGAAGGCCAGCGCCCGGCTGCTTTGAAGGAGGAGCAAGGAGTCGGTTTGGAGGCGTGAGTTTCAAGTTAGCGTTGCTTACGTAAGGCTCTGCTTCGGGCGTTTTATCTCGCCGATATGCATGTAAAATGATTCTCAGGAGTAATGAGAATTTATAGTTTTTTTTTCTTCAAATTAGCCGATTCATTTGTTAGCGCTTAGCACTGAAACTACCGACCAAGTCAAAATGATCGGTTCCAACAATGATAGAAATAAGTTAAATTGTCGGTAGTTCTAGCGTTAACTACAACATTATTTTACGACAGATTTGTAGAAACTTAAAATAAACTCCTTATCTGACGCATAACTTTACAATGACTAGCAAAATAAATGAGTTAATATAATTTAATTCACGGAATTGACAATTTTCCCTTTGCTTTCTTCCTGGGCAATGCCTGATAAGCTTTAAATTTTTACCGCCCCAAATTTAACTGTCCTTTAACCAATTTTAATCAACTGTCGTCAACGCAAAATAAGTAATTGAGAATAAAAGATTAATATAGCTGAACTCCACGAACGTTAATATGATATTGACGAAGACACGGGCAATAAATGTAATAAATTATAATATCAATATATAATAAATTATAACATCGATATAAGGTTATTCATATGATTAGCCAAGAATGAAATAGACACAAATTTTGGGAGAAATTTTAAAAAATCAAACTTTTTCTTATATGATTACAGTCACTATTTGTTCAATACTATAAACATACCCTGATAACTGTGATCTTACAATTTACGACATAAACATTTCAAACATGTTTTTTTAAGTTGAATAAAACATTTTTAATTAATTAGCATCTAAGACAGTAATGGCAGGCAAAATGACTAAAAACACTGTCCCCATCATTAAGGACCCCCAGAGAGACTAATAGCCTCCCCTTTTCCTTTTTGCGCTGAAGAAAAGAAAGGTAAGTCTTTTATGAGAACTTACCCCAAATTTTCCGGAAAATAAAAATTAATGAAATTCAATGTAATACGAAAAAAAAAAATTTAGCACAGCTTCAGCACTTTTAAGAATTGTGAAAAGTTATAGAGAAACCCTCTCCCTTCTACACACGACATGTATGTCAGCACAGGTATCGTTACATAAAATTAACATGATTTTGACTAATTAAATACAACATTCAAGAGAAATTTACTTTAAACGTGAAAATTCTCGCTTTTTAAAATTTACATCCAATGACTGTATCGAAAACCCCAATCCATCAATTCTCCATCAATTTTTTAACTTAATGGTTATCTCCATAAAATTAAAAATTAAGGACTAATCCCTTTATAATTCAGTAGATGAATAATTGGGATGAAATAGAAATAAATCGAGTAGTCCTTAACGAAATATTTAAACAAAAAGCAGAAAGGACTTAGAAGAAAAAATAATAATAGGAGGGTAACTTGATTGAAATAAAAGGAAAAAAAAAAAACTGATTCAAACACGACATCGAGAAAATGAATTTCGTCACACAACTAATCAAAACGCTATGGATACTAAAGTAATTTAAAAGAGAAAAAAAATTAATTTCATTTAAATTACTTGGGCTGTAATGAGAAGAAAATAACTTTCATTATAAAAAATAAGTTGAAACATTCAAATAGAAAAATCAGGATTAACTAGGTGAGGAAAAATTACCATACGATAAATTGCAAAAAGCTTCATTCCTTTTTATAGAGAAACCAAGATTTTTTTTCTTTTCACTTCATTTGTTGATCTATATGCATAAAATATCCGAAAAGTACGTCATATGCTAATAGAAATGCCCTCATACAGGCGCGAAACTAAATAAATAAAAAGTTTTTATACCCTTGATTCCTTGTAAGTCTTTGAAAAAACACTTTTCCACAGAGCCGGGACAGTTAAATTAGAAGAATACAAGCCTCAAGGTCCTGAGACTTATTTTAAGTTCCTTACCTCGTAGAAAATAGTTACAACTTTAGAGCAAATAAAGCTATCGCAATATTTTCTGCACAAATTACACGTATGTATTTTAAAGTAATCAAATAAATGTAGCATCTTTGCATTACAGTTTTTACGAAGTTCTTTTTCAATTTTCCAAGACATAAAGTAATGAAGCAAAGAAATATTTACAAGATAATATATCATTGTTATATATATTAAAAAACATATTTATTACACATCTATAAACAAATACTTTTTTTCAGACAGAAAATATTATGCATCAGTTCAAGTAAAGAAAATTGCCCATAAACAAAATTACGGCTGCTTTCTCTGTCCCTAATTGAATATTTAGCTTGGAAATGAACAAGTCGAAAAGAGGAAAGACTCACACAACATCTACTAATAGGAAAGCAACTGCCAGGATAAGTTCAGTAATTTTCAGAACTGTTACTCCTCAGCTTCAAAAACTCCTCTTTGTGATCACTACAAAATTGCTTCTTTGAACGTATTAATAATTCTGCATGAAATATAATCCTTTAAATTAAACCTGGTCAGAAAGTTCCTCTTTTATATTTTCTGAGATTTTAAAGAAAGTTTTATCTCCTTTTCTATTAAGTCTATGAAACCTTAAAAAAATGCCGAATAAGCACAAACGGATTACCAATATCGGTTTTTAAATTTTTTGTGTTATATCAGCACTCTGGAGATTCAAAAAAAAAATCTTGTAGCTTTTCCAATCGACAGTCAGTAAGAGAAATTACAACACCTATAACTTAGAATTCTTTCAAAAGCCACTATCACTAGTTTCAGAAAATGTGGCAATAATAATGGCTGTAGCAAAGTTAGACATCTGCAGTATAAAGAGCAAATTCAAAATACACTGCTGGCCACTGTAAATGCAACACCCTGAAGGAAACATGCAAATAACATGAAATTTACAACATGCATTAGCGAACGTGAGATATGCAAATGATTAGAATTTCAGCGCAGACGCACATCACGCGCGCATGTGGCGCCACTTCAAAGCGCTATTTAAGGCTTGGAGATTTCGACGATTTCAAGTTCGGCAATTGTGTTTATCTTGTGGTTTTTTCAAAAAAACGATCAATTATGCCTCGTCGAAAACAGCGATCATCTTTTGATCAAGTATCCGAGTTCGACAGAGGAAGGATAGTGGCCTACCGAGATTGTGGATTATCTTTCAGGGAAATCGGTAGTCGTGTTGGACGAAACCAAACAACTGTAATGCGGATATGTGATCGTTGGATGCAGGAGGGTACGACGGACCGGCGTGTTCGATCGCATCCACCTCAGCGCACCACTTCACGTGATGACAGGCAAATTGTGCGCATGGCAGTGACGGACCGCTCAGTCACATCACGAACCATAGCACAGCACATGCAGTCTGTAACGCATCATCCAGTGTCTGGGCGTACCATTCGATGCCGTTTACAGCAGAGTGGTCTGTCCGCAAGACGTCCATTGCTTTGTCTACCCTTGACGCAGAACCACAGACGTCTCCGCCGCCAATGGTGCGATGACAGAAGGATGTGGACGGCAGAAAGGAATGAAATTGTCTTTACTGACGAGTCACGCTTCTGTCTGCAACACCACGATGGTCGCATTCGAGTCTGGAGACACCGTGAAGAGAGGATGCTGAACAGCTGCGTTATGCACCGCCACACTGGACCTGCACTGGGTATTATGGTATGGGGCGGTATTGGATATCACTCTCGCACACCTCTAGTACGCAATGCCGGTACTTTAAACAGCCAGCGCTACATCTCCGAGGTGTTGGAGCCAGTTGTCCTTCCTTACTTTCAGGGCTTGCCCACAGCCATATTTCAACAGGATAATGCGCAACCACACGTGGCACGCATTGTCCAACGGTTCTTCGTCAATCGCCAGATTGAATTGCTTCCCTGGCCGCCTCGCTCTCCGGATCTTTCGCCGATAGAAAACATGTGGTCCATGGTTGCTCTACGATTGACCCAGATTCCATCCCCAGCTGCCACAGCAGATTAACTTTGGCAACGCGTGGAAGCTGCTTGGTCTGCTGTACCCCAAGAACTCATCCAAAGTCTCTTTGAATCAATGCCGAGGCGTGTGGCAGCGGTGATCTCCAACAATGGCGGCTACTCTGGCTACTGATTTTGGCAGGAACCACACTTCACAGAAGTCTATAAATTGAATCATTTGATACTTGGTCAACATGTTATCTACAAAATAAATTTTGTTGTGATATCTCTTGTCTTTCTTGGTGTTGCAATTTGGGTGGCCAGCAGTGTAGGTACCGCAGCCTTTCATTAACTCTGGCTAGTTTGGAATACACTTCCTATGCATTACTCAAAAAATTTTCAGCAAGCCATAAGGAATGTCACCTTCATCGTATTTTTTAAGGCTGCAAAAAGTTTAATTCGTAAATGCGGCAAGGCATGTAGGATACATTCTCTTATAGTTTAATTTTAAAATCTTCAGGAACAAATTCAAACAGTAATGTCTGTGAAAATAAAATCACACATCATAAACTCCATAGGTATTGATACTTTTATTCATGAAAACAATTATCTCCTCTATGGAAACTAATTTCTATTCTAAGGATTTTGAAGAATGAGTATTGATTGTTTAAATTTGAATTATTCTAGTACTATTTCTTAAAAGAAAAATTTCAACAGAAAAATTAAACTTAAATAGAAAAAATAATTAAAACAAAAAATCGACGTTTTGGAATCTATGTTTTTAGCCTTGCTATACATAATTAATCATTTTTATTTAACCGAACTCTTTTAATAATTACATTACAAAAACAATAGTCCTATGTATTATTTTGAGACAATTAGATATATTAATTGTTACCAGTTAAATAAAAATAAACTTAACAACAGCGTTTATTCAATTCACAAATTGAAATAAGAATAAAATGAATATTTGAAATTGCATTTTAAAACTTTTATAATAAGAAAATTATACGTTAGATATTAACAAGTAGCACCACGTTGCAAATCGCAGCTGTTGAAGCATTAAACTGCAGTATTCAAATTCCTTTTGATAAATTGAATTAAGATATTAAATTTGACCGTTCAAATAGTTTAAGTTTGCCCAGCGTTTAGCGACAGGCAGATGAGAGGAAATCCTAATGAAACCCAAAGGATTTGGCGAAACAAGATTCTATGTGGTTTATTAAAACTTCAGTAGCATAACATAAGGATGAGCTAATAGAGCATTCCTTGGAGAGAGTAAATCTTCGATGTATCTAACCCTTCCTCCCCGCCCACATGCTAAGAGTCAAATTGCTTCGGGGAGTATTTTCTAACATATTTAACCAAGTCAGACTCGGCACAAACACATCCCGCAGCAGGCGATGCTTTACGTTTTTAGTGCACAGTATTAAAATATCTATTTTTTTAAAAACTTTTCAGACCCTAAAAGTTAGAATAATATCGATCCCTCAGAACTTTAACAAACATACTGCTTAGTTTATTATTTTATGCGTTTGACAGGAGGGAAAACGAGAAGTTCAGGAGGGATGATAGAATGTCGGAGTCTTTTTTCTCTAGAGATCATTCATATATTTTTTTCGAAAAATGCTGTAGAATTAGGCTAACCGTTGTAAAATTATGATACTAGAACAGCAAAGCCCCCGTATAACGAATATGCGTTCATGAATATTTTTTTCTTCAGAACTTTGAGTCTTTCTTCTAGCATTTACATTGTAATCAATCCTCCTTATAAAGAAAAAAAAAGCAGGTAGTTTCTTCTAACGAAACTACCGCGGGTTTTTAACGTAGGATTACTTATCGTTGCTTACCTCTTTTGTATGTATATATGTGTTATGTATATATGTATCTATGTATATGTACGTATGTATAGATATACATATATGTATGTCAAAATTTTGACTTTTCTGTTTAACTGTTCACTGCTTGTCCAAGCGATACAGACTGAGTTTGGCACGCTGCCAAAATTATAACTCGCGAAGTACGGATGGACGGTTTAAGCGTCTGAAATTCTGCTTTTCGATAGGACCTTTATGGAGGAACGTAATCCTACGTTAAAAAATATTCTGTGAAACTACGAATATTTTTAAGAAGGCCCGACCAACTTCTGTTCCTGTGTAGGAAGATGGATATGAAATTCACTGAAATTCACTGCAGGAAGTTTTTTTTTTTAGGGGGGGGGGCAATAGAATTCATTCTAAATTAATACTACTAACAATAAGAATAAGTAAAACAAGATACTTCTGATATGGCTTTGGAAGAATAAACAATTGCTCTAAACAAACCTCAATACGGTAAAAATTTAAAATGTACCGAAATGTTTCTGAAAATATAGTAAATCAACGAAACTACCTTAGCCTGAAAAAGACTCAAAAGTTTAACGGTATATACATATGCAAAGATAGGGACATATGAATACGTTATACACCCATTATGATGGGCCTATATTTTAAGGGGAAAAAATGGTCACAGGAATAAACACAGACAGTTGAAATTGTTTCGGTCGTATATTCGGATCGACTCGAAGCTCGTTACTGTGACGAGATAAGCGCAATAAGATTTCTAGGCTATCTCAGGTATGCATGACGCTTTCGAGACTATATAGTCATTTTTAATAGGTCTTCCTGAGCGATAAATTGCACACATTGTGTGTTCCATAAAAATAATCCTACATTGTTCCTTATGGAGGTCGATACTAATAAATTTATGATGTTAAAGCTTGTAAAAATTTAAGATATACTGTCATAAAAATAAAATTAAGTTAAGAGTTTAACTAAAATATCGTTAATATACTTTCATAAGAATAATTGTGAAAAATTGATCTGTAGTGTACGTTAGTAACAGATTCAGAACCCTCCAATACTTCCTTCAATTAAATTACAATAATAACAATTAGAATAGCAATATGTATCCCCAATTGCTAATTTTCAACAGTGGGAAAATGCACCATAAATTCTGTTTTTTAACACGGTGTTTAAATAGACGCAAATGATACAATCGATAAATTAAATTAGCTGTTTTAAAGATGCAGTAACTATTACATGTATAAATTTATTTTGCATTTATACTTAACAGAATAAAAGCCCATTTAGTTTATTAATAACTCTTTTACAGCAAACGGTATTACAAACATTTTATTAGACAAATGAATAAAATGTGATCATTAATTTGAAATGAAAACTGGAAATGGAAAATAACTGTGTTATTATTGTCGTCGGAACATTAATCACACGACCAATGACGATTTAGAACATTCTGTCTGAATGTATTTAGATTTAAATGGAAATTCATATGCATGCACAATTGAACTAGAGGGTTTTTATTTTATTTTACCTCGGAATATCAGTTTAGTCAATATTGCACTATCATCTTTAACTTTTATTTGAACAACCATTCTGCGAAATCATTCTTTAAGATTTAATATGTATGGAACGAGGGTTGCTGTTTTGCCAGGGTTAGAGAAATCTGTTTATAGGAATTATCGTTTGAAACGGATTCGAGGTGGCCTTTTGGTAACGTGCTGACTTTCGGTGATGAGGGTGCTCGGATTGAATCACGGCGCGCGCCATAAAATACCTCCGTGTCTAGGCCGGATATGGGCACGCTAAATCCATAGACCGGTAAGTCCCTCTATGAAGGTCAGACGGGACAGGAGAGGGTACGATCAATCCAGATATTGCCCGTGGGGGGACGGACTCCGACCCTTATGGTGCTAATCAAACAGGAGCTGTACACTTCAGCTCGAAGCCTATATGGACCTGGTCTGGAACTTAAAGCCAGGGGGCATAAGAAACAACAATAACAAAACAACAACATAGTAACTAATGGGTAAATATTTACTTAGTTTAGAAGATTATTACGTACAAAATCGTAATATTTTTGCGTTGAACATGGATGGCACGCACTTAAGATATATATTTTTATAGAGTTACAGGTAAAGTGATGACAAAAATGTAAATTAATAATAAATAAGCTAAAAGTATTTCACCGATTAATGGGGCAAATGCGAACGCATCTCTAATTTTGCAAACATAATAACTGAAAAATAAATACGAGATAAACTAAGAAAAATATTCAGTATAATATTATAAATTTTACTATACTTTATATAAAACACGGGATTAAGATTCTTGTTAAAAGATCGAAAGATCGACGATCTTGGTATCTAAAATCATAATCCAAAATTTTACCAACGCAGCAGATACTTTGACCTAAGGACATTGACCTAGTCACACATTGAATTAGTCGGCTACTTTGTTATGGCAGCACCATATGGGTGAGCCAACACAACTCCCTATAAAGGAACAGCACAGGAATGTTCATCCGGGATTCGAACCGCAGTCCACTTATAATAACTATTAAACGATAAGGGCGGCTATATATATATATATATATATATATATATATAACTGATTATAGTACAATACTGAAGACTATGTAAAAATAAATAATCTACAAGTAAAATTACAAAAAAATATTCACATTTGTTACCATGGATATAAAATATTGATATCGGATTCAATGTCTTTATTCAAACCTTTTGTACGTATATATGAAACTGAATGGACAAGCTCATAAAGTAGTACATATAGTGTTAAACAAGCCTGATCAAAATATGAATAGAACATCCACGTTTATAAACATACTCCCGTTGTGTAACAAAAGCAATACGAATATGTTATGAAAGAACAGATTCAATATTTTCTCCAGTTTTAGTTATTTTGCGCAGAAAATCAATTTGGTGAATTGCATACACTCTACCATACTTCTCTTTTTCTTGAACAAACATTCAGCGGGAACATCTGTTTTGATTTCTCCCGGAACTGTCTTATACGATATTCGTTTGCTCTCTTTTGCGAGCAAAGAGTATGTCTTGTTATGAGTCCGCGGTTACTCATAACTACTTGGCAGGAATTTTCTTTATTTGTACCTGCAGAAAAGTGTTGTAACGCACTACCCAGAGGAATACGAAAAACTGGATACCGTTGAATTCTTTCTGGATTTTTAGTAAATTTTCAATACCAGAATTCTAAGAGAATGGTAGGGAATGAAATGGCTCAAGGACTGGTATTTGTTAACCTTAAAAATTACTTAAAGAAAAGAGTAAAAAAATAAGACATTGACATCTAAATCTCAAACAATGAAGATATTTCGGCACAATTTTTCCTCTATGAGACAGGAAATTATCCTGAAGACATATGCCCATGCAAAACAACGATTTTTGTAGACTATTTTAATAAAGGAGATGAACAAACATTCCTCTCTATACGGTAATATTCATGACTCAGCCGGGATTCGAAGCCTGGCCCATGCGGTGGAGGCTTGCGGCAGTAACGGGCATACAATGTGTGAAAGAGAATTTTTATGGGAATCAAACCCGCTTATGGAGTTTGCGAAACAGGCACGAACTAAGCGAGCCACAAGGGCTACAATTTATGCATATAAAATTGTTCAAATACGTCACACTCCGTTAAGAGGTTATGGTTAATAACGTTTTCACGTAAAATTTACCTTACTTATATTTTACTTACTCTAAAGGAATAAATATATGTACTAAAAAGGTCTTAAAAATCACACGTTAATATATTTATAAGATACTTCGAAAAAGTTAGAAGAAAAATTCGGGAAATTGAACGATATTCTCGAGCTTTCAAACAGTATAAAACGTTGACAATAAATTCAAACCGGCTAAATACAAAATAAACTAAATTTTCAACTTTTCCACACCATTGTGAAATTATATGACTCCGAACTTTAATTTAATTTTCATCCATTTGGATATTTTGGCAATTTCAAAACTGTTAAAGGTAAAGTTCTCTAAATTTCTATTTTATCGCCTAATTTTCTAAAAAGACGCCCCAAAAGTTTTATTCACCACAAAAATGGAATTTTGACAAATTTTAAAAATAGGTTCTAGATGCCTTAAACGATTTATAAAACTAGAACAATATATTTATATATTTATACTTAGTAATACTTATATATTTATACTTAGTAATAGTTTTATCCTAAAATAAGTGTCAAATTGTGAGACAACTTTAAAACATTTTTTAGTATTACGCATTGTCCCCACCTCAAATACTTTTTTGCTAACTTTTTTGATATGATCTCCCGGTTTGAAAAAAGGACACATAACTTACTACTAAAAGGATCCACTACAACTGACTAGACAGACACGTTAAAACAGATTACAATTGATTGAAATTGGTGCAAAAATAAAATTTAAGCTAATATTTATTTCATTTACCTACAGGTTTAAAATTTTCCATAGCTCAATAATAATAATAATATATGAATGATCGTCTTGAAATTGTTGTAGGAAAGCATGCAGCAGAATAATGCATTACAATAAATTTATAATAATATTCAATAAATCTGAATGCTTTAAACTGCAGCAATTTTCTTTAATGTAATACTACTCATAAACTTAAATTTCTTCAATTTCAAGTGTAAATTAATAATTACTAAATAATACGATATATATATATATATATATATATATATATATATATATATATATATATATATATATATATATATATATATATATATATACATACATACACACACCAAAGTCAAACTCTTACATTTTAACGGATTTTTAAAGATAAGAAAAAGCTTTTTCTAACATATTTCTACAGAAATAACATCCGATTCACAGGCATCATTTTTTACATAAAATTCCCAAGCCACACAAAAGGGCAAAGAATTGTTTTTCTAAATCTGTTTAATACAGTTATAACAAAAAGTATTTGTAATCTGATAAGTCTCGCAGTCACAAGAAAAAGAGAGCTTTGCAAAGAAATAAACACACGAAAATAGCTTTTGTCGGAAAGAAGTTTCATAAAGCTAGCTAAAAGAGAGTCTAGACCAGGTTTCTTAAGTGAAGTACAAAATAATGGCCGCCTTCATTTCCCTTGCGGGATATCATTTTCTCTGAGTTTTGTGCAATCTAAAACCTGTTGTGTGCGGTATTCGGGGTTACGTGAGAAACAACTTCCGAGGATTTTACTTTTGCTGGCCATTTTAAAGACGCATCAACATTTCCCAAACTCCCAAGCTATCAGTAGTTACGACGCCCGGAAACAATTAAGTGAGTCATTTACGGCTTTAGTAAAGTTTGAAAAGGTGCGATTTGAAGCCGAATTGATTAAACCATAGACTTCATCATGCAAAATGAAACGGACTGAGAGCAAAATCCATTATTTATGAATTATGGACAATGATTTATCCGACTCGAAATAACATATGCATGTGCTCAAAGCAAAAGTTGAATATTCATGCTACGAACGTAACGTACTAACATTAACTTTTGAGTAAAATAAGAGCAAGAAAAGGAACATACATTAAAGATTTATTTTTTGATATTCATTTTTAAAACTCTTACTTAATGAAGGTGAAAAAATTTTTGCAATAAATATCGATTAATATGAAGTCAATGATTCGACAATCAAATGAGCCAATGTCAAATGAAATTTCAAGAAAGTTCATTGAGAATATTAGTTAAAGAAGAAACATTTTTATAGCTCCATATAATGAATTTTTGAAAATGTAAAATATCCATCGAGTCATGCATGCAAAGAATGTCGAATTGATGAATATGTATTATAAAGAGATCATTAATTCATCAAATCACATGCATGAAAAGTTCTGAAGGATTTAATTATAACATTACCCAAGGTAACATTACACAAACACACTCATATAATAAGTGAAATTGCTTGTTAATGTTTTTCTTAAGTGTGGGTAGGATTTGAATGCTTTTTTCATTGACAATTAATTACAGCTAGGAAAGAGAAACTATGAACCAGAGAGATACTTTTAGACAACACCCCTGGGTAAAATTCCAACGTAAAAATAAATAAAACATGTATAATTTTTTAGAACAACTCCTGAAAGGCTCACTATAGCAGGAGATATACACATAAATAAAAAATAGAAATAAAAATAAAATGAAAGTCAACATTTGTCCTATACTGTTTTCTTTTCTGTGTGTACAACAAATTTGCTATGTGATTTTGTATTAGTGAGAAACTAAAATTTTAATATGAAATTTTATGTACCTTCAAATTAAAAAAAAAACTGTACAGATTTAATCTTAAGTATTTTACTCATGAATAAATAAAAGGAAAAAAGTCTAAATTCTGTTCTCAAGGGAGGCTTATTTCAATGAACTAAAAACGAAAAATTCCTTTAAATCCATATTATATATATATATATATATATATATATATATATATATATATATATATATATATATATATATATATATATATATTAATTATTCAGTCGTCTTTAAATAAATAGTAAATATATAAAATTCGTAAATCGATTTGCAAAATATTTTCAGAATTTTGAACGCAAAAATAATCCCAAAGTTCAGACATTAATTTAAAATAATTCCAAAAGCCTGCAACTCAAATTTCAGCTTCCTTGCAGCGTTTTATTTTATACATTCTCAAAATATTTCATCTCTAATAAATTTCAAGACTCTCGTTACTTTTCGGAATTACGCTTGAAACTTCTCACTTTTACACGGACATTTTCGTACTCACATACACATTTTTTCTCTGGCTTATGCTGATATATTTATTTCTTTTTTCATCCAGAATTCTTAGATTAATCATATAAACTCTTGGTTATACACTTAAGAGAAAAGCTTCCAATACATTGTTGCAAAATCTTCCTACACAAATTTCTTTTCCGTTAAGAAGTGGGAAAATATAGAGTGGATTTAATTTTTTGAGTGTCTTCGTTCATTTCTGATCCGTTCTTTCATTTTTCCCCGTTTCTGTATTTCAGACCTCCTCCAGTGTTATTAAGGATAACATGCTTTTTTAAAATTTTTTTGGTGTGTGTGTGTATGTATGTATGTATATATATATATATATATATATATATATATATATATATATATATATATACACACACACACACACACACAGAGTCGATTCCGGTTAATCGGACAAGCTGCTTATTCGGACTGAATCCCGTCTTGTAACATAAGGCATGTTCGTTTAATCGGTCCAGCCGATCATTAGGACCAAAATGATCGCGTCCCGATGTGGTCCGATTAACCGGAATCGACTGTGTGTGTGTGTGTATATATATATATATATATATATATATATATATATACACAGTGAAACTTCTCTATGGCAGCGGCTAGTGATGGTTCCGAAAAAAAAAATGGCTGTATTGAGGGGTGGCCGCCGAAGAAGTTTTTTTCCAGAACATTGGCGCTTATATATACAGTAAATTTTCCTGCACGAAATTAACATTTTTTTTTTAGGTCATGACATTTGGATGTCGGAATGGAAGATATTTGTGACACGGTCACATACTTTTAGGATGTCAGAGATAAATCTGTTTCATTTAGCTTACGCATTCGGATAATGTATAAATTATGCTACAGAGAATATCAAAATATTGCATGACTTTATTTGCTATTGGAAAATAAAACTACTGATGGAAATTACCGAAAAATGACATTTACTGTGATCACCTGAGAGTTAAATAGGCAGGATACCGGTTTGCAGGAGTAGAATCTCGTGCTCAACTCCCAGTGTTGCCAGATTTTGTGGCTCTACTCTACAATAGGAAGAAGAGGGGGGGGGGGGAGATGCGCGGAGTGGTAGTCACAAAATGAGATTTTCGCTTATATCTCTAGTACAGTTCATGGGGTAAATCACAACTTCAAGGTGAACGGTCTCTATACGTGGTAATTATGTATTGCATTTAGAACTTATTATGTAGTACCTAGTTAGTTTAACAGTTCTTCTTAAGATAGAAATAGCAAAAGACGTTTAAATGAAATCGAGAAAAGACAGAATATACACTGAAGTACCAGAAAAACAGGGATAGACGATGCCATTCGAAATACGTAGCAACATACACTTTATCTGCAAGCAGTGTATATTTAGAGATAGAGATTTGTGGACGCATAAAGAGCTGATTGCGAAATAATCATGGAAGGCGATCACGATTTAAGCGAATTTCAACGAGGTATGATAGTTGATGCTTTGAGATGGATAATGGTATTTTCGAGTTTAGATTTTCACTATCGGCTATTTCAAGGATGTACCTCGAAAACAAAAATTCCGGAAAAAAACATCGAACCTACGGCAACAATGTGGCCACTGAAAGACTCTCGATGATCGTCACTGGCGGCATCTGTCGATAATCATTTCAAGAGAAAGCAGTGCAACATAGGAACAAATAACGTTGCAATCCAATGCTGAGGGTCGCAACTAACATCATCGTGAGGACTTAAGCAAATTCACTGCATGATATGGGCTTTAATAGCCTATGTCCGACCTAGGTGCCTATGCTTTCCTCACGTCACAGAGCTCTGCTCCTCATAGAGGTTCAGAAACACCCACGCACTAAGCATTCGAAGACTCGAAACAAGTAGCCTTGTCTAACGTGTCTCGTTTCAGACTGATTCGGACAGATGGAAGGGTTCATGTGTGAAGAATACGCGATATACCAATGAATCTACCATGTCAACAAGGAACTGTATGGGCTGGTGATACTTCAGTATTTGCATGAGGTGAGTTAAGCTGGAACGAATTATAAATCCTCATACATCTACAACTTCTCTGACCGGTGAACACTATTTTCACATCCTTTCAGACATGTTAGATCCATCCATGTCATGCATTCACTATGATGGGTTTGGGGTCCTCCAATAAGAGAATGTGCCACCATACACATCCAGAGCCAACAAATTATGGTTTGAGAAACACCACTCCAATTTTTGGAACATAACCCCCCCCCCCCCATATCTCAGCGTTATTTAACATAAATTGAATACCATGCAATTTTCCATTGAAAGCAGAGAGCATTTAAAAATATTACAGAACTGAGGACTGCTCTTAAGGAGGCATGGTGTTCATTGCCTACGGACTTCCCCAGAAAGCTCATGGAGTCCATGCCCCGTTACGGTTATGCAGTTCTACAATCCAGAAGTGGACCTATCCGGTATTAGACAGGTATCCTAGTTTTTTTGGCACTTCAATGCATATTCTTGATATAACCCGTACTCACACTAACATGACATAACGGAAACTACAGATAACATATCTTCCAGGATACCAAACATACCAGACAACAAGATTTGTCTTAGTCTATTACCTTTATTCGATACATAAACTGTTAAGAATTTCTCCGTAAAAGCCGTTTAGGTAATTTTAGCGTGAGCAGCAAATATTAACTTTGCTGAATTTTTCATGGTCCTCCCGGGTGTTTTATTTCAAAGAAGAATTATTTCTAATTCTATTAATGTGATGGTCTAAATATGAGATCGTCTGTTCGAACTACGATTCAGGACTTCAATTTCATTTCTAAAAAGCTCTTTAAGTTTAAACATATTTTTCCTGAAGTATGTTAATTTTATGAACAAAACATCTATAAAAATATCTATATGTGCACACCTGCCTGAAAAACAACAGTGAAAATGAACAAGACATTTGTGAGTTCTGACTTTAAATAAGCTAATCTCTATTTTTTACTGACATTTCTACCCTTACTACATAACCATACAGAGAACTTCCATAAACGATAACGATTTTCTTACGCACGGATTCAATACGATATAAATATTTCACAAATGACGATTCTTTTGACAGAAAGTGATTTCGTAGTGGTAATAATAAAAGCTAGATTCTTTTGCTACGGGGGAAATAACTTTTGACATGCAGCTTACGAAACCGAGGTATATTTAGTAACAATTAACTTTCATATATATGTATACCTGCCGTACTTATAAAAAATCCTCTTAGAATCAACCGAGACAGAACAGAAAAACACAATATAGAGACAATAGTAAGAGTTATAACATTTAGTGACGTAAAAAGTAATCGAGCCTATGTATGAGGAAAAATTACTATGAACACACAACAGTCATAAAAAGATAACATAAGGTTGAATGAAAATGCCATGTAGTAGTCAAACAAAGATGAATGAATATATGCCATAATTCTTATCATGGCATATATTCATTCATTCAGATGAAAGAATATATGCCAAGATTCAAGTTTTTATCTAATACAAATATAAAGTACTTTTTAAGGAATTTTCAGTGCTTCTTCAGAAACTTTAAGGTATCATCCTTCTTTTCGAAAAAAAAACAGCTTCTGTTCACGCAGTTATAAATAGTGCTATAACTTTGTTGCAAAGTGTGTTTACCTATCTATTGAATATTACGCATCAGTGCACATGATATAAAAAATTTTAGTATGAAATACGAATAAAGATAAAATAAAACCCATCAAAAGTTAGAGTTGTCGAAGTCAATTATATTTAAATTATGCAAAATGAACACTGACAACGCAATTAAAAAAATAACAGATATTTGCTATAATGTATAACTACTATAATGCTTTCTTAAAATAAATTGCTGATTATGAAATTTCAAATTAATTTAATTGTTACTTTAAAAGTAATTTTTTGAACAAAATGACCATTGCCACATACTAACGATAAACTTTGTAACCACATTTTCACCCAAGCAGTGATATACCTCTACTCTCCTTGCTACGGTAACGAACCAAAAGTCTAATATCTAATAATTGAAAAGTTATCGAAAAACTTAAAATTTGTGAACACTCTTTTAAGTGTTCCCAGCTAAATTCTCTAATTCATAAGCCCAGTTACTACAAACCTGAAAACAAAAGCTGGTTTTAAGTCTTGATCGAAAAAAAAAACAAGAGAATATTTTTATTAATGAGAGATCCTAGTGCTTAAAAATTTTCCGATTTTTTAAATTTTTGTCATAAACTAAAGACTTACAAGGACCCTAAAAAATGTTACGTATTTTGTGTCGGGGAAACCATGTATATTTCTAAATCTCTCAAGCATGAAATTTGGCATACAACACTCCTAAAAAGGGACAGATAACTCAACCAAAATATTCAAGCAAATAAAATTTCCCATCCAACCCTTTGCAAAAGCTACATGTCTACACGTAGCACTAAGGGTGTACTTTAATTTTGCTCCTTCACTGAATTTATTAGTCTGTGCACAGCCAATGCAATTTTAAAACACAAGTCCTCTTGAGAAACACAAATTCACATGTACGTGGTTATGCGCGTAAATATCATACTAAATATGAATGAATATACAAAATTTTTTATAAGGACCTTGATGACTTAAAGGAAGCCTTGAAAAATGAAGAACTATTAACACCCCCAATAAATCCTATACAACATTCACAAAACTAAAATGTAACTGTTCTCCCAGTAATTTTATTTACGATAAGTTAAAGGAGACATTAGATTAATTTCTATTTTAAACGCTCATTATAATGAAAATTTAAAGATATAAACCCATTACTCTAATATGAAAATAATCCAAACTTCCATTACTAAATTCATTTCATATGCCAATAATTTCATTAAAATCTGTTTATATATAAATATATACTCACTCACAACATTTTAAAATAGTTTAATCTGTGCTACTATTCCTCAGATGCGATTTATTGATACTAAGCATTACAATGCATGATAAATTTTTAATTACGTTGCAATCAAATCGACATATATCGATGGCGGCCACTACATTCAATTTAATTTCCATCATGTAAATGCAATACAAATCGAGTCAAATAAGAACCAGCTTTTCCGGATAGATTGGAAAACAAGGGAAAATTTTAGTGAAACAGAACTTACAGTAGACATATATAAACTAGCACTGTTTATTGATGGTCCCGAATGATATATGGATGGTGACTGCGTGATTCGAATTGTTATTTAAATGTTGAATCCCTAATCGAATTGCCATGGATGCAGTTGATAAGCCTATTTTGTAAAACGGCGACGTATAGCATTTGTCTCTTTGAAACATACTAAGCATTGTCAGGAATATATATTTAGTCCGAGGAAACTTGTCTAGAAACAGGATAAACCAGTTTATTTACAAGCATAAACTCGGTTGATTTAAAAAGTTTACGTTTTCCCTGCTTTGTTTAATATTTCAGAAGCCTCAAAGCTTAGAAACTCGCTTTTGAAATATAGTATACTATGTAAAGTAACATGGATTATTTACATTTACTATTTAGCATTTGTTTAAGGTAATAATAATATTAGATTGTAATAGAATGAACTTAAATATAATGTTACGTTTACGTTAAGAGTCTTAAATAATATCTAATTTGTTTAATAATACACGGACATTATACAAATATAACTTTATGCGAATTCTACCTTAGTTAAGTGAATTTAAAATTTAGTTTAAATCAAATTATCTTTTCAGCTCAAGTAGTAAAAGGAATTATAATGAGTATACATTTACTTAAAGCACACCCGTTATTGGAGAAACATATACACCTGCAGTCCATAGAATCTAAGAAACAGAGTTCTAAACCGATTGATAAGATAAATTCTCTTGAAAACAGAAATGACTAAAATTTCTAGTGCCAAGGAAAGTGCCATTTTGTAGGCTATTACGGATATAGTCTTTATTTGCGCGAGAGTTTCTAAGGGAGTTATTACAAGGTGTAAAGTAGTTTCAAGATAATATCTGGAATAGTCCGTTACGCTCTAAATAATGCTGTTAGCAACTCGTGTTTTTCAGAGACGAAAAACCCATCAAATGGCTTCATAGGCGTTAAAGTCATACAAAGTTTACACGAAGGTACACATTACTGTCCCCATTTGATATGCAATAATCTATCAAAACGATAAAGGAATTTACAAAAAGTTCATATCCAATCGAATTTATAGGCGAGATTAGGCAACATATAATGGAATGAAAGGCAATTCAAATTTTTGAAATTGAAATATTTTAAAAGATAAACACTAATTTATACTAGGAATGTTTAAAAAACCGTTCTACGCAGCAAGAAGATGGTCACGAATTATCTGATTTGATGTTATACTTAACTTCTGTTCACAAGTACAGAAACTCTAAATACTAATAAAATCTTAACGGTTGTAATTTCTTAATAAAAATTAAATTTCATGTGCAGCAATTAAAAGTCATTTATTTCTGCGTTGCAGTTCAGAAGAAGTCCTTTACAATGTCAATTTAAAGGCTTTATGGTGGAGAAAAAATAACGCTCTTCGAATAAAGCAAAAGCAAACTATTTGCGTCGACTAGAATTCAAATCGTTTGTTTTGAAACTGCGAATAACATATCGCTTTTAGAGGGGTGTGGTGAACACAGAGCGACTCCCCGTAGTGAGAAATGAGAGAAAAAAGCAAAAACAAATGCGAAATATCTCGTATTCGAAAAAGGGCGCTTTGGGAAAAGAACTATCAAACGGGCAGAAAATAATAAAATATAGATTTCGATTGCGTGCTCTCGAAACGCTTAAAACGTTTAAATGTAGAGTTTTTAACCGTTGTTATAGAGACTGCAAGTGAGAAAGTTTTGACACGGAACAAAGATGTGGGCTCTTATTAAGAATACAAAAGGTTCGTAATTGCTCTTAGAGCGTGAGAGTGAGATTATAACGGATTTATTAAAACTTAAATTTCAATATTTAAAAGATTTTATCGTTTATTGATTCGGTGGGTGTAATTTTACTTTTTAAATAGTTCCCGTCATTGAAATATAAGAGCTACGCATTCGAGACTAAACTGAGAGCCTTTAAATTAAAAGAGGAAAAAAAATATGACTTTTAGATCACACTGTTATAACCGACAGCCAGAGACGAAAATCGAACTCGCGCCTCCAAACCTGGCAGCCAGGAGTATTCTTCCAACAGAATAATCCTGGCGTTGTGAGGAAGTATTCTTTCAAATGATTGCTCACCAGGATATAAACAATATTTACTTTTGACGACGCTGAATTTTTTTCCACGGTGAATTTCTCTCATGCGTTTGACAGCGGCTCATAATTGTTCTTTCCAATGGCCAGGAGCAAATATAATGACCACCTGCTAGGAGCGGGGATCAAACTAGCGTTTCCAAACTTCAAAGCTGGTATTTTACCTCACTGAATTACCTAGGCTTTCTTCTTTAGGAAGAAGAGTTATTTTCAATGACTTTTTACCCTCAATACAGCATTTTCTCTCATTTTACGCTAGATACTAAGAGAAATAAAGGATTTTGCTTACAGGGTCCGGGACACAAAATTCTCTAGAAAAGCAAATTTTGATTTTCTTGACTGAATAGATACTTTACAGTCTTAGAATGAAACAAAATAAATTTCATGTTTACAGCCAGATAGGGCATTTTAATGCTGTGCTGCCATTTGTACATTACGTTTCTTTATCTCGTAATGGAAATATTCTTGATCTGACATTTATAAAAATATGTATTTGAAATTCCTTGTAAGGTGTATCTTAAAGAAATAAAAGAAAAAGACAGCAGAACAAAATTTCATAAACTGTCAGCAAAATTTTAGATTAAGAGTTAAATTCTAAAAAAATTTGACCGGAAGTAAAATTTATCCTTATATTTTTCCCCCTATAAAGTGTTTAAAAATTAACACAATAATACTTTCATAAACTCTAAAGACAGATTATATTAAAATACTTTATAAGTACAAACGGGAAATAAAAACATGCAAAATGAGCTGTTGGTTAAGTATGTATATTAGAAACTTAAACAAGATTCAATTTTTAAATTGTAATTTTTTTAAATGTAAAAACGTTAACGCAAAAACGTTCCAAGTATTTTTTAAATGTTTTATGATAAAGCGCATTTTGAAAAAATATTACTAAATGCACGTCAATGAAAAAAATATAACATTTCAAAAAAATATAATATGCTCCGAACTCCTAAAATCAGGATTGGTACCAGAGTCGGTGGGTTCGAGCCCGACTAATGGCATGGATGTTTGTAGACGTTCGGAATCGGCTTTAAGTAGTAGGCCCCGGTCTGCCCTTTTGGAGCTAAAAAAGAACCGTAGCGCTCTCAACCAACCAACCTCAAATCACGACAGCACGTGAAAAAATACCATTAATTTTTTATTTTTCTTAAAAGAATCAGTTCATAAAATAAAAAACGTGCAATACATTACAAGGAAGAAAATATTTAATAATAATACTAAAGAGGAAAAATATATTTCAATTTTCTTTCCCAATATAACTTTTGATTAAATATTTAGCAAACTTTTCAAAAGAAAGAAATTAGAGAAAATAAAGAAAAAAAATCTTTACCTCTGTCTCATACCTAAATAATATTAATAAGTACTAGTAAGAAACTCGAAATATAACATTTCATAAAGACGAAAATCCCTCATGATTCCAGAAACCTTTTAAATTAACTACCGTATTTCTATAAATCTAACTTTTAGCAAACTCCTTATCAAATTTTCAACACAGCTAATAATCCTATCATCGCAGTTTATCTCCAGCGTAAAACGCAGCAAAGCTTTTATTTATTATCTAGTACATGATATTTCTCCCCACCTGCATTACCAGCAAACCAAACTGAGTTAAAACACAACAAGAATTTCGAACGATTTCCAACTGTGATGTTCTGTAACGGCACTGAAGAGACAGAACTCAGTGAATGAGACTCCAGGGTATCGTGGAGCGGAGATATCGAATAGCGGCAGGTGCTGAAGTATGGAGGACCACGTGATTCGGGATGTTATCTAAATGCATTCATTCTTTTACAGCGCTATGGAGACGACAATTTTAACTTCATTGTATGTCAAGCTGAGCAGAAGTTGAACAAGAATTCATGAGCTAAGCTGTTCTTCAAGAAACTTTTTTTTTCTTTTAAAAAAGAAAGGAAAAAAAAAGGAGTGAATAGCAAAAAAATTAATTAACGTTTATTGAAAAAAAGACGTTAATGAAATTTTCATATCCCGACAAACTAATTAATTAAAGTCTTGCCATTGGTACACGAGGTTAAGTAAAGATAGATGTAAAAATAATTTAATCACAGATTACAGTTTTAAAATAATCAAAAATTAAATTTTTAATGTTTCTCATTTGTTATCATATATTTTGAAAGAATTTCTGTAGAATTTTTATCACCTTTCATCTCTGAAAAAAGAAAAACTAAAAAGAGATATAGTTTTTTAGTTACATGTTCCATTTTGTGAGGCTTTGCAGCTTCGGGCATGTTTATTCAATAGTTCATTTTTTCACGTCGTTCTGGCTCATATGATTTGAGAGATGAATTAAGACTGTTTTTGTAGAAAAAGCCAGCAGCACGGCAGAATATTTGGCATGTTCTAGAGTTGAAAATTACAAGGATAGATAATGTACAGTTTTACAGATATCTGTCATGAGTAGTGCGTATACTACGAGATAAGCGTTTAGAAATATACGCTTGGCTTACAGGATATTTAACAAACATGGTATTTTGAAAAATAGTTGAACTTCTGTATCAATAGCTACAACATGTTTCTCCATGAAAAGTAAATCAAAAGAAAATAATGGAAAAAGACAAGAAAATGATAAAGTCAGACACACACACACAAAATAAAACTATCACATCGAGTGAATGTGCTAACAAGATTGTATTAATATTTTGAACTGCAGTTAATATTTACCATTTTTAATATATTAAATTTGAAAAGTGGTCTAAGAAATGTAAAACGAGAAGTTTAAAAACATATGTAACTTTTTAACAGAGGAGGCACTAATTTTAAAGTGAATTTTTATATGAGGGTGTAAAAATTAAGAATTCCTCTGATACTAAAAAAAATCTTCTAAAACAGAAGACCGACACTACTATTGTCTACCCGCTGGCTGAAAACTTTTTGCGTTTTTCCTTTCTATTGATTCGCCCATTCAAAAAGGATCATAAAACATAATTTTCTAAGCAGTAATATTTTTCATATATGTTCACCAGCAGATGCTTCCGCATGCATCAGAAAATGTACTGAAAATAGAGCATTAGAAGAGAAGGGTTTTCGTGAAAAGATTAACAGAAGACAACAAAGTAAAATACTTGTCACAATGCATAAAATAAAACAAAATTCAGCTAATTTGGCGTATCCTTATCCTATCAACTCACTTCGAACGACTAATCAGACAAGATCCAAAGGATCCCAAAGGAGCACGATGCTAAAAGTTGTGTAACTTTACGGAGTTAACTTATAATCATGTTAAAAGCACTTCAAACGAGAGATGGGAGCTAAACCTGCTGGAGAGGGATCAAATACAAGAAACTTTTAAATTATAATACGTAACCGAATGAAAAATTAACCGTTAAACATCGTTCCAAAGTAATAAGAGATTAAAAATCTTTGATCTAAGGATATCATGAAGTATTAGGGAGCGGAAGATTTTTAGTCTTTTCAAAGAATATATTAAATTTCGGAAATATTGAGCAGAATTGGCTACAACAATTTTCGAACTGTTTTACGCATAATTATAACACCGTTCGGAAATTGTTGAAAATTAATCTAACGTAAGCTACTACATACAAAGAAGGCAGATATAAGAATAAGGATTTAAGATGTCCTCAGCGATTTACATTTTTAACATTTGAAAATGAGCAGGTGCATATGCTCCATTTTCCAAAACACAACCCATATATAAAAAAAGGATTTTATGTAACATTTAATACAAAGAAACAAAGTGAACTAATTTAAAGTACGATAATAATTTTGATAGGGGGAGGGGATCAGATTCATTTCAAGGAAATCAGCTATTTAAAATGTGTAACCGGAAGAAGAAAATCACCTCTCTCCCGTTAGACATTAGAAAAAACATTTTAAAATATTAATATGAAATGAGATTAGTTAGATATAAACTTCAATGACTTATAGAAAAAAACCCAGAGAAATCTGAGTGACTTCTCGGTAACAAAAATGATAGTTTTCCTTTTTAATCTAAATCTACGTGATATGCAGAAGTGTGGATTTCTAAGAAAATAAAGCCGAAAGAAAAAAAAAAGTTTAAAATATATAAATAAAATTTTAAATATATAGATGTTTGTGCGTAAAGGTTCTAAATCATGAACACTTTTTGAAAATTTCTTTCTTTTTGAAATTTTATGTTCGAACATAAAAAATTATAGATAAAAGTATATAGAAGTTGTAAAAAGCTTCACTAAGTTCAGACATTTTTATATTAGTCTAAGGAAACTTAAAGATGAATTAAATGCTGAAAAAAGAACAATGCATATATTTTATACACATGAAAAGCTTAAATTATGAAAATTTTTAAAAAATCCATATTTTTGGCCACCACTGAGCTTGCATGTATAATTTATTCTTTCTTACAGATTAACAAAAAAAGTTTGACCTTTTTCAAGTTCGCGCTCCTCCCTTATGCTATTAGGAAAATAATAAAAATATTATATAAAATCAACTATTCGATCCACCAAATATCAATATTAAGTGCTTTAGGATATGATTACATCTAGTACCAATGTATTGACTTATTGTTGTTATAACGTTAACGGATTAGTTTAGCAATTATCAACTAATATAAAATAATTTTAACTGTTTTCTATCAAAATAAATATATAAATAATACACCATTTTCGCCTGGTACCTGATCGAGAAGGCTTGGAGGTATTTTTATGTGTTCCAGAAGTTAAATAATTTATCGGAACTATTATATATGGGAATTGCAGTATTAGTATGTTAGTAATCTTGGAAGAACCCAATAAGCCACAAAATACCAATACACCGTACATTAAAACAGACTAATAAGCCATTTGAGAACTTCGAATATATATACTTTCACTTAAGATTATGCAAATCGAGATGAACTGCAGATAATGTACATTTGAACCTAACAAAAATAAATCGCAGTATAACTTACACAATAAAGTCCTTACTGACGATAAATGTATTGCGATTAGATTACCTACGATTGTAATTAGCTTTGTTTATATCATGAGGATATAATGGCTTTAATAACATAGGGTGTAAATAGATTATTGATTCCAAGTGTTTATGTATAGAAATGAAGATATTAAGTTGGTTGACGATTCGATCCTATATGCATATGAACGGTTCACGAAGCAATCAGAACTTATGCTGAGACATGATTAGTTTCAGTGAGGGTTTAGTAGTGTCCTGTGTCGTGTTTAAGATGTTTCGACTGTATTTCGTCAAGGACTCTTAGAATGTTCAAATTATATTCAGGATAGAGAGGATTCTCCTTCTAATCGCATGTCGTGGGACAAAATTTTATCAAATTTATGGGTTTCTCATTAATATAAAGTGTAAAAATTATATTTGGAATAAGAATCCTCAAGAGAAAGATAAAAAATTATCAATCAGAAGGAAATCTGAAGATTACTTACATTGCATAGATTTTGTAAATGCTTTCCAAGAGAATTTTTGAAAAATATTAATACAAACAAGACTCAGAAATTTCAAGCACAATAAATATGTATTATTCATGCAATAATGAAAGATTTAAAACATTTACACTGACCACTGAAAATATTTTTAGTCACAATGGCAGGCTAATTATGTTTTATACAAAGATTTAAACATATTACAGACAAAATATAAGATTTTAAAAATACCAATTGTGAATAATTTAGCCTAAGAAATGAACTTATGCTAAAAAATTAACGGTTGGTTAGAGTCAAGTTCGCAAATATGATAATACAGATTTTTGTGCATCAGTTTGAAAAAAAAAAAGTAGAAATAAATGACGCAGATGTACAAACATCGACAAAGAAGTTGATTAACAATATGGTTATAAATTATAAGAAATAGGTAACCTATCCCGCAAATTTTAAACACACGGTGCCTACGGAAAAAAAATTCTAATTGAAGCTAACTTTCTCATTAAGTAAAACAGCTGCATTATGTAAAACAGTTATATCAATGAGAAAGGTATTTTTTATAATCTGAAAGATAAAATTAATTATTCATTATTTTAAAATGACACAAAAATCTGATTTTCAATAACGCCGTTAATGTCAGTTTTTAAGGTGCAATTCTAACGTTACACTACTATGCAAAACGCTTCTAACTGAGAACACCAGTAGCGCCATTGAAAATATTATTCAACGACACCGGCGAGACAAGTAAGAGAAAATGAGGCTCCAGGGCAACGTGAAAGGGCGCTAGGTGCTGAAATATGGATGACGATCACGTGATTCAGGTTGTTATCTAAATGTAGAGCCCACATCGAGTCTCCATGGAGACAGTGGATATGCTTTTCCGGCGGGTGACGGGTCGAAGCCTTTGCCCACAAAATAGTCAGAAAAATGTTTTGATAGTGAACGGTCTTTTCTTCCTTCAAGACATAGAAAGAAGATTTTTTTCTTCTTCGGAGGTATAAAATTTATGACAAGAACGTGCCAGCACACTTAGAGGATTAAAGGGGTGGGAAAGTCCTTCTACCTTGCGTGGCCGAAATTTTAAGTGTCACACCGCAGAACAACGAAGATCTATGGATTAAGGACATTTCTTCACCAAAATCCACACGGAAGAAAGATAAAATTATATATATATATATATATATATATATATATATATATATATATATATATATATATATATATATATATATACATATATATATATATACATATATATACATATATACACACACACACACACACATATATATATATATATATATATATATATATATATATATATATATATATATATAATTTTAGCTTTCTGCTGTGTGGACTTTGGTATCGTTTGTTATATATTTATAGAACAAAGTAAGTTTGTTTTTGAATTTTGAACGACTTTGAACCAGTTTGATTTGATAGTAACATTCTATCTCCAAAGAAAAGAGAATATTCATATACTTCAATTTTCCCGAAGTATATACTATTAGCTGCTAATCAGCGGACTTCACGTGATTTTTTTTATATGACTTCCCTATAATTCGAAAAATAATTATGCAAATATAAATCTTTAAACGTAATATAACTTCGCATATAGTCAAATTACATGGTTTGCAATATACACACAGAGAAATGCTCAATGATACTTTACTTTCGCAGAAACGACCAAATAAAACGTTGTCTTTGATATAATCAACAAAGGTAACGAAAGCGTTTAACGAGCAAAAACAAAGGAATATTTTAAAACTCGGAACATGACAACAGAAAATGGTGTTACTAAACTTTACACGCTCATACAGGTGTACACAGGAATTACATAAAAATTTTCCCGGAAAGCAATTCAAACAATAGAAAAATATACGAGAAAAAAACTGCAGGTAATCTATCTGCAAATTCTTCAAAAAATTGAGAATTTCTATGAACTCTTTACGTTAAAACCCCAGCATATACTGGCTAGCTAAATTTATTCGAAAATAAACAAAAATCTCACAATAAAATACGAGGAATTCGCTTCGTCCAGAATTCAATAATAAAGCAACAAGCGATGATGTTTATTATTATGCTAATTACTTGTGAAAGTAATGTTTTAAGCTCTAATAAGATTCAGATACTGAAAATTTACAATAAACATTTTTTGGGAAGGCTATCGTAGTTTCACAATGGAAAAATTAAAAAAAACAAAGGAAAATCTTCTGGAATGTTATCTCTAAAATAGCTATATAATAAATGTTATTTATCGACACACTATCTGCTAAATATTTACTTTATTCATAGCACGTAACAAGGGTAGCAATGAAAAGTTTTCCTTCGCCCAGAATATTGTAAAAAAGATTTTGTGAATTGACTGCAAGGCAGGAGAAACGAGGTGATGAATCAATAATAAATTTTAAATATTAAAGAAGATTAACTCATTTTAAAGAAGATTAACTGAATTTATTTAATATATCTACACACTAATCGAAAAATGTATCTAAAAACAGCTCCCCAACCTTTTTTAATCCCTAAACCCCATTTTATAATATTCACGGTAAAAAGATATTTTCTGTACAAAATCTTAAGTAACCCATTACAATGTACAGCATAATAAACATTGTTCGACTGAAAAAAAATTTAAAGGGAAAATGATACGCATTCAGTAAGAGTAAGAGCCCATCTTGATAGAAAGGTGAAACCCTGACTATGCAAGAATTTCTTCTAAATAAAATATGAACAGCGAGCACCTTCGCTTAATAATGAACTTTATTTATATACATTATATATAGAAAGCAAAAACAAAAAATGTATCAATTATTATGGATTTTAAAAGGCACAAAATGCATTTTGATCTCGATAGATGTGATTGAGACAGACTAAATCATCTTTAAACCACAGAAAACCACACGCACAGAAATCTATGAATATCAATTCAGCTAGAATTAATTTAACAATGACATATCTCCACTTTAAACAGCTACTCAGCCTCATGTAGTATAACATGAAATTCAAAACAAATAAGCCTGCATGAAAGCTGAATTAGCTCAAGAAGCTAATCACACTTCGCTAGAAACCAAGTTATAAGGATTCATTACTGGTAATTAAATGACAAACCACGGAATAATTTGTCGTATCTATTGATGACAGAGAACTACTCTGAATGAGAATAATCACTTAACATTCAGCTTTATTTCAGGGATATTTGAACATACATATCAGGCTCTAAAATTATAAGTACGAACGGAAAAATCAATAGCACATAAACAGGGATAAGGAAAGGTACACAGAAGGGGAGTTTTCCTTTTCATTTTGGAAAAAAAATTACGTAAATATGAGAAAAAGTTAACTTATACCATAAGACTCCCATTATATTCACGAGTTACGAAAGAAACCGTTGTTTAAGTTTTCCGGTCAATAGAATAAGCTTGCAGGAAAAGTAGTTTTACAGAATTTGAAACGAGTCAATACTATTTAGTACACTATGTAGCAATAAGTATTTGAACATCTGTGATAGAAAAGAAAAACAAAATTTATTCATATTCAATAGTTAGTAGAGCCACCAAGAGGGGCAATTACAGCCTCACCCACCAGGGGCATGCTTTCCCCAAGTCCCTGTATGACGGCAAGTGGTATTTTCTTCCACTCGGCTTGGAGAAGATATGTCGGTTCATTCACTAATTTTGGACGGTTGTTGCACCCCTTAATTCGGCGATTCAACTCGTCCCAGACGTTTCCGATAGCGTCCAGGTCTGGGCTCCGGGCAGGCCAATCCATTCGGTTAACCCCATTGTCACCATACCAATCCATGATGGACCTCGCAATATAGCAGCTGGCGTTGTCGTCCCAGAAGTAACATGGGTCCAACCCGTAAAACTGCCACAACGTAGGAAGCCACACTGGCATCCACAATAGTGCCGTTGGCGTCGGTGTTGAGCTAACCATGAATTGGGACCAAGGGTCTCAGTCCATACCAGGAGAAACACCTCCAGATCATTATTCACCTCCGCCGAACTTTATTGTGGGCACAATGCATTCTGGCAGGAGGAGTTCTCCAGGCAGACGCCAGACCCAAACCCTTCCACCCGAACGACAGAGGGTGAACCTTGATTCGTCGCTCCAGAGAACCCATTTCCACTGATCTACGGTCCACTTTCGACGTGCTTTGCACCCCATTAACCGAGCAGCACGGTTCTATTTTGTGATCAAAGACTTATGCGCGGCAGCACGACCATGAAAACCAAGCACATGTGCTTCTTACGGATGGTATTCATCGAAATAACACTTCCGGATGTCTGTTAAAACAGCTGGAGTATGTGGGCCTTCGGTTGGGTATATATATATATATATATATATATATATATATATATATATATATATATGTGTGTGTGTGTGTGTGTATGTAAAATCAGCCTACAAACTATTAGATACTTTAAGCAATGTCTTGAAATTACTTAGTAAGTAAATGACATTCATGCTAAAAGGGGAAAAAACATATTAAATGGAAAAACTTAGTAAAAAATACTTGGTATTCAATATATATCAATAAAAAAAAGCATTAACAGAAGACAAAATCTGATTTGTCGATTATGTCGTATTGAATACAAAACGGGGTAAAAAACACCGAAAAAAATAACTCGAAGGGCTACAGAACGAATAAAGAGTTTTGAAATAGAAGAGACGGATTTAGTTTCAAACCGATTTCGTACTTCTCCACAAAGCGACGCTTTAAATCAGCTTTAAAGAATTCTAAATGACTGCTTTTAAGTTTATCTTGAACTAAACTGCGAAGAAAACGGCGTTGTTTTCAAGATCTGTCGTTATTTTATTTTATTCAGCAATCTATTTGTCCACAAAAGACATTCTTGGAAAATTCTTTCTCTTAGAAACAGTAAATACTTTTACTGATTGCTGAAAATGTAATATAATTCTTTACCTATAAGACTCGTCTTTAACATTTGATAAAGCTTTGAAAAAAAAAAGTAAAAGAAAAAAATCAGACGAAATACATCCTAAAATACGCTTTGATTTATGACATGAATAAATGAAAGCAGAAAATTTCATTGATGAATTATGACGATAGGGGAAATTGAAGTTAACAATATAGAACATTTAGATTATAGAGAACGAAAAAAATAATGCAAAAACCCCAATTATTAAAAAAATATAGGAATTTGAAAAACCTATTTTTCTTTCCAAAAGTTACAAGGGATGTATGTATACAAAAATTCGTAAAGAACTTATCAATTTGTAGTAAATATGGTTTAAAGGAATAAATTACTAAAGCGAAAGGAAGATGTATAACATCATAAATAAACCCCGAAAAAAAATGCCCACATTAATTTTTAAAAAAGGCTTGAAATGTCGGGTAAATATTATATAGTAGTTTTATCCAAAGATAAAACTCATCTCGGTGAATAAACTTTTAATAATAAATAATTTAGTTCTGGTAGAACAGCAGATCTGAAACATGTAGAATACAAATACAGGTTCACAGACAAACGTGGGTATTGTTCATAAATTTTCTTCAATATAATATATTTCATTATAAATGCAAAAATCAGGAAAACAGAAAATTTAAATTAAGGGAAAATGAAGGTTTACATTTAAAAACGCTTAAGCAAAACGACAAAAAATGGGGAAAATGAAGGTTTGGATGATTTATGACAAACGGAATTTCGTTGCAGAAGTTCTTGAAAATAGACGTTTTCAAAGCCATCGAATAATTTTAATGATTAACCTGAACTGCATATTTTGTTGGGCACTTCTTTAACTACACTATCTGCTAATTGACATAAAATCCAATAATTTGATTTTCATCGCATAGTTTGAGTTATATAAAAATGGAACTGAAGTCTTTTGTCGTATATTCTCATACCTATGGAGTCTAGCAACAGAGATAAAAGCAAAAATAATACAAAAATAAAATGGAGTTAACATAATTAACTAAATTAGAATAATCAAAGTAGAAATTTTCTAATCAATTAATTAGTTTAAGCATTGTATGTTTCTACTTATCAAGACAATAAAACAGTCTTTTTTGACGAAACACCAGTTCCTCGTACGATAAATAGTTAGCGCTGAGATAGATTTACTAATGAATATTGGTAGGAAAAAAGATCTCAAAACAAACTATAAATATATTTATTTAAAATTTGGCTTTCAATTTTTCAGGAAAAAAATTGCAATTAAAAAAATAGAAAGAATTGAGAAATAAAAAGTATATTATAATGAATATAAATTGTTTCGCACATATTTTAATTTTTATTAACCATTTCATTTCTCTATATTCTGAATTCTGCAGTCAAGAATGCTGTATTCCTATTTTAAGGAGATAAACATGTTTGTGTGTAGAGATTTCGTATTATAATAAGCAATTATATAACAACAAAGAAAATTTTAAGGGCTTAAAGAACAGTTAGTTCGAGAAGTTAGATACTGACGCTACATTAAATGTGAGTAGGCTATCATAAAAGATTTCCTTCCCGACTGCAGAAAATATAATAACACAGATCAATTACATTTACTTGAGCTACAGACAGAAGGGATGTAATAAAATGTATACTAAACGAACATTAAGTCCCCGAAACTGCATATTACTAGGGAGTTATAAATTAATCTAAAAATTCAGAGCTAGCATAAGAGTACACATAATCAGAATTAAAACCTATAAACACAAGAAAGAACGATTTTCAAACATGAATATTAAACATCTCTAAGAAGAAAAAAAGTAAGGAGAAAAAGAAGTATTTATTTCATTAAAAATTTAAGGAGTCACAAAATATAACACAATAAGCAAGGAAATTACTAGACAGAGAAGCCATTAAGAACATTTATCGCATACAAAAGCGTAAGTAATTAGCTTTTTGAGACGGAGAAAAACAGTCGTTAAACATAAAAATGATAGAATTTAAATAGACTGCGGTTTCAGAACTAAGTTAAGACAATGAAGCACATTTATCGCACTAAAAGAGTACAAAACAGCAAGTCAATCAGCAACGACAACAGAATCAGTTCATAAGGGAGAGAGTGAAAATGACTCCAGAACCAAATGTATTAAGAGTGAATGAATATTTATTCTAAACAATAGAAACTACATATGTCATTGAAAAAAAATGCGACGGATTCGAAGAAAAAAAGAAGATAATTTATCCTTTAAAATCCGCAAATTTTGAACGAGAAATGCGTTAATGTTTTGCGAATGCGGTTAAAACTATTTATATTTTGATGTTCTGTCGGAGACTTTTAATGTTCTATCTCCGGCCTTTACGAGTTTATATGGTCAACTCTCATTGTTGAATTGCTGACGTGACAAGATCAGATCAGATGCTCTCAGTTCTCAAAAGGGTGTACATGATAGAGCACCGTCGCAGCTAAGAGCCAAACAACTTCAATCCTCAAACTATAACACCGACTGAAGTGCATTCCAGCGCTGTGGGGACACTAATAACACTCCCTTTAGCGATTGACAGGGGAAGCATTAGTGCATTTACCTATCATTCGGGGTGTCACTCTTAATACGAATCTGTCGGAAACTAAAATAAACACCTCTTCCGAAGAGACACTAAAAAGTTGTAGTTAATATAATGTTCAATCTTGTCTTACATTACATAAACATTTCTACTGCCTTCAAAAGAGCGTATACTTTTCATTTTTACAGGAAATTTATCCTTACAATGAAGTTAATGATGAAAAGTAAAAAGTTTACAAATATAGCAAAATTTGGTTTTAAAAGTGCGTTTTCAAAAAAGTACAGGTAGTTTAGAAGACGTTTTCGATACTTAGAATACATATTTAATTTAATCAATTTTGTTTTAACTTTAGCTACCCATCTTTTTAAATACAGATCGTCTATCTACATATATCTACATAGTATTCGGATAGTTACTAAAAATGGGATTTTTGCGCTATTATCACAAAAAATGTTCAAAGATTTAATATAAGGATTAAACTGAAACAATATGAAAGGTGGTATGTGAAAGAACTACTTATAATATTTACTCAAAATTATGGTTTGCTCATAGTTATAAAATATGATAATCTTTATCCTTCAATTGACACAAAATATTTAAGTATTTAAAAAAAAAGTTCTTATATTGTCTTTAATATTTCTTCCGAGCACATTATTCTCCGTCACTTTTTCTCAGATATATAAAAGACTTTTTAAGTATTCAATGAATGTAAATGTTGTACCATTTAACCAGTTAGATTTGTGAGTACATATACCAATTACTTAAAACTTTGCTTTGTATTAAGAATTTTCGAAAGAAGTGTCAAGGTATGAATATTTCAAGAGTATTTTAATCAGCCAATTCTAACGATATTAAGCATTCAAAGAGAAAAGAGACAAATTAAACCTCAAAACAATTGTGAATTAATATATATTTAACTGCCACTGTTATATTGTTGCAAATATTTTATGTTAATTTCAAAATAAAACGATACATTTCAACGGTATTCAAAGTAATATACGTTAAATATAACTCAGACATACAAATAAAATGTTTCATTTAAATGTTAATTCATGAAAATTAGAAATAACTTAATCATGAAATTTTAAACTAAACTACAGTAAATTTTCTAATATGACAGCAACAACAACAACAAAAAAAAAAAATAGCTTGGAATTTTCTTATTATAAATTTTTAGATATGGTACTATTAAGATGTTTAATTATGATTTTTCTATTATTTATTCATTTTTGCAAAAAAATTTCTCTCATTCACGTCTAGAATTTCAAAAAACAAACATTGAAAACTACCCCACAAGGGAAAGTGTTAGCAGCAGTTTTAAAAATGCCTAGGAAATGAATGTGACTTTATACTGTAACAATTTTGACGTTAATTGCAGAAGATTAACAGTGCATTAAACCTATTAAAATAATTTCCTTCCATCTCATAAATTTCAAAAACAGTGTGCCCTATTAAAATTAAAGGTTAGCGGAACTGGTTCTCGAAAACTACTCTACTATAGGTGCGCTTAACCAAATAAAGACTATATATGTGATTGCACGTTAACGCGTAAAATGTTATAGCAACTATAACTGAAACAATCGTAAAATCTTTTCCATGATTTATGTCAATTTCAGATACATTAAACTAGAGTTCATAACATGCAATTTCATTTAATTAACGGAATACAAATAAGGCGACAGTTAAATACCGAAATTTAAAGTAACTTTAACAGATCCGATGAGAGCTTTAGGCTTAATAAAGAAATTTATTGCTCCTAAAACTCATACAAGCAGAAATAAACTAGAAAAGGTATTTCGCAATTAAAGCATTCTACTGCAACAAGTACACATGAAACAATGCTAGTTATTATGCACATAAAAGAGCTGGGGAGTGACAGCAATTAAGCAATTACTGAAGAATATTAAACTCGGCTAATATGTAAAAGACCACCTAAAAAATCTTATAGATATTTAAAAAGTTTTAATTAAGTAAATTTATCAGGTAATGAGCTTTTATACTTTTCAAGATTAACTACCTCTTAATGTACTTCATCCATATTGAGCATTCCATCTGCTTTTAGCATTCAAAGAAATAAAAGTCTGCCAGAGAGAAGAATTTCCAGAAAAGATGTTCGGAATAAAAATTTATTTTAAAATTTCTCCCCGATAAGGAGGGAAAATGTTCTCCGCAGAACATCTTTACTTTTGAACTAGGGGGAACAGATTTATTTAAACAAAATAAATTTCGCCGAACAGGAATGACGTCCATTTCTTAGCAGTTGAGAAATCGAAATCGCATTTTGCCCAGAAACAAAAGAACATGACTCGCCAGAGAGTGAATTTACGATGCAAATCTTTACCGTATTGTAGGCGGTCCGAGAACGACGTAAAAATGTCTAATAATTCACAAAAATGCTCATAAGCGACAAAATGAAAAGGGCAAATAAAGACGCAAAATAAACGAAACAAACAGTGTCAACATAAAGAAGACAGCTATGGCATTTTATATGCATTCAAATAACACACAGAATGTCAGCGGAAAATGTTTTATTCGACTTGTTTTTGTTTATGTAATGCATTCAAGAGAAATCTTTTGATGCTCAGAGGAGACACTTTTTTCTTCTTTTTTTTTTAAGGTCGAGTCGATACTAGTTTACGCCATTCAGAATATCAGGGTGCATGTGTGAATGTACCTCCGAGAAGTTATAAATCATAAGATATAATGTTGATGATAGGAGATAACAAGAATAATGACAGAAATATGTCAAAGAATAAAACGAAACAAAAAATTAAATATTCTAACAAAACAGTTACCGTACGGCCATATTTGAAATATTGAATCTTGTGTATCAATGTGTGGTGAAAAAAGTGCATAATAAGGAATATTTCTTTTTATTACGTATATACGTTAATAGAGCAGAAAAATGCGAATATATGCACAAATAAGTGTTTTTGAGCTTATTTTAAGATATTTAAAACAGTTAAACGAGTATAGATTGATCACTAAATCACAGTTATTTTACACGTATGTTTAAAGGAGACAGTTGAATATTCATGATATGAAGAGAAAATATTTAAAGAATTAACATCTTGAACGTATACAACACATTGTAAAATGAACAAAATGTATATTTGCTTTTTGAAAAAAAAAATCCCTTCACAGTTCTCAAAGGAAAGAACAGCAAAAAATGCAGACGAAATCTAATAATGGATTATGCAGAAATCATATTCAGCTAATAATTTATAATTTATATTCCGACGGTTATTTATTGTATTCTTTGTGTACTGGGGAATAAAAGTTTTTATTTACGGCATAACACAAGGCTTTCTTACGCTTATAATTGCATACTAGCAAGTATTATTAAAATTTATTAGAAATTGAGTTGTAATAAACTTATTTGAAATGTCATTATTACAAGTTACAAATAAATGAAATGAACTTAAATTTATCATAAAAATAAACAAATATATATTTATTCCATTTGTTCTCGTAAATTTATACGTACAATCCTATAACTCAGAAAATTACATTATAAAAAAAAGAATGATTCATAAATAACATTTGCTAGTATAGTTATCAAAATTAGATTTCGTATACCTGAAAATATATATTCCTTTAGAAACTAGATTTCCGAAGAAATTTAAGAAATTGTAAATAACAATATATACAACAGCTAGCATACATTCTTCCTAAGGAAAAAGACAATGCAATACAAAAGAACAACTGATTACGTAATTCATAAAAATTTAAGGGATGTAGGGCCATTAATTCAATACTTATGAAAGAGTGTTCGGGGAAAATCGCAGTTTTCAGCAAACAAATACATTGTTTTCTAACGCTGCTTACTTACTGTAAGACATTAGTGCCACGGAAAGCTTGAGACCAAGAGGCAATTGAAGATTCATCAGTGAAAATGGAATTTATACGTGACCTTAAAGTAAATTAGATTTCTTTGAGTAATTTACAAGTGCCAGTTCTCTCTCTTGATAAAAAGGAGGTAAGAGATCTGAAGTAAAAAGAAAACAAATTCTTAAGTTTGGAAATAAAATATTTTTATTATATACACTTGCATCTTCCTGGAATATAATTTTATCAAATGTTAATGCACATTAATATGAAGCCAAGTCAAAAAAGTAAAATCCTAACTGGCGAAAAATAAACCTAAAATGTAAAGAAACAACTTGTGGTCACGAAAATTTAACGTACAATTAACATTGTAATGAATTTATATTATTAACTATAGGTCAAATTTTAAAGTAATAGATAGTGTTGGAGCATGTGAGCGAGAGAGAAAGAGATAAGAAGAATTAGTTACATCTCATAATCCTATAAATCCTTGGGTCGATACCGCCAAATAATATAGAATAGCAGATCCTTGCAGAAAGCGAGTATCAAGCCCTCAGTTATAGGAAACAGTCTTCACAATTTGAAGATTTAAGTCCCTCTTATGGGCAAGTGGACTACTTTACACTAAGTCAATAGCCGGAGCTCAAAACCCAATTCGCAGGCAGAGTGTCGGTAATAGATTCCTCCACTGAAAGCTGCATAGAAATGTTTGGAAATGAAACGATTTAATTCGTTGTCGCCATCAGTTCACGAAAGACAGGAGCTTTCATTATGAATTGATACATTGACAAAATATTCAAAGCACTTTAAAGGTATTCGACTCAAGTTCATATGCCCATGAACAAACATTTCGAATATCGGAAGTAAATATTCCGAAGCAAACGATGAGAGGACTTTAAAATTGGAGGGAAACCAAATCTGTTAGTAATCGAATTGCGACGATACACACGTAAACTTTTCCCTTTTCTATGGCTAGCGAAAAAATTGAACACAAATTAAAACATATGAGTCTATTATGATGCATATATTATTAAAAATTATTTAATGTGTTTACTCACCCAAAAAAGCCAGATATTTCTGATGAATATAAAGGAAAAATGTTTTCGGAAGATAAAAATCAACCAGAAAAGAGGACTATATCAACACCATACAATAACCGTCAAAACCTTCAAAATATACTAATATACCTACAATAACCTTCAAAACACCATACAATAACCTTCTCATGGTGTAGGTAATTGTATGATGTTTTATTACGGAATTGTCGAAATAAAACACCATACAATAACCTACAATATGAGAATAGAGTAATTTACGTAATAAGTATACGCCCACCTTTTAGCGTTACTAATGCAAGAACTTTTTTTTTTAACTTTGAAGATACATCATTTTAGAAATATTTAGTATGCTTCAGTAAAATTTTTACTTTGAAACAATGTATGAAATTTAGCAATATTTATGTAGCCCTTAAGAAAAGGGAAATTTTTCTGTGAAAAACCCCATAGTAAACAAACGAAGGAATTAAGATAGTACATTTTACATGTCTTAAAGTCCTACAATTTTTATTAAAAAAAAATTGTTATCTGTCTGTTTGCTGCTGCCGTTTTGAGCATTGCTTTCACTTCTTTCATGTTATCGTACCGCATTTAAAACCACCTGAGCTCATTGGATAAATTGTGCCTTTATACATATAATTGGCTTAAGTGCGTTGATAATAAATTTTAACTTCGGGAAAACAGAATATACATTAGGATAACACGATATATTTTCCCCTTCCTTAAAAAATAAAAGATAATTTTTGTGAGAAACGAGTTATCCGTGTTTCAGACAATGGAAAATTACCCCTAATCAAACTATTTCTAGTACCTAAAAGGCGCTTACACTAAAGCAAAAATGAGAACGGGAATATGTAAATGAATAGCCAATCGCAAACTGGCACTATGAGTCAAACTGGAAAAAGGAACGTCAAAAGACCCCATAGCATTTCAAAATGAAATGATTGTGGGTTTCTAAATTTGTATTACAGAACCATTACAGAAGTATAACACAGGCAAATGATATACTTACAGCTGAACCTATGACATCGTTGCCCGGAAATTACAAGAATAGAGAGAAATGGACAGGGGTTGCAGTAAGATGGCCATCGATGGTACGATCGTGTATTAGTATTGATGCTTGTTGTCAGTTATTCTGGACTATACAGGAAACGGCAGAACACTTGGTCGGAACACTGTACTGTACTCTGATTTCACGAGATAGAAAATAAATGGGTGTGCAAAGAAACCCCAAAAGACGGATAATCCAAAAATGTCTCAGTACAAAGTTAAAAAAAAAGACCGTTCCAGACGCTACAGGGTGTTTTAAACATGTAAAGTTCAATATAAATAATAATAAACTCTAAATTTTCAATTTCCCGATATAAAATAACATTTTCCATAATTTTTCCAAAATATTACAATTTTTTTCGGTTGGTTGAGAGCGCTATGGCCATATTTTGCTACACGAGAGCTAATTACACCGGGGCATACTGCTTAAATTCGATTCCGAACGGCTACAAACGTCCACGCCAAGAGTGCTCAAACCCACAGACTCTGGTACATCCAGGATATTTTTTTCGGATAATTTGTGTTTTTTTTCTAACCTATATGCACAGAAGAACGGATAATCTCCTCACGTATGATCAGGTGTTAAGAGTGCATTAAAACAACTCTAGGACCAAGTTTACGACTTCCGTCCTGATACAGATTAGAAAGAATTTTGACAGTTCTGAGAAACAGGAACAATGGGAAAATGATTGGATAGATAAAATGTTATTTCGGCAGATAATATAAATCCATGGCGAAAGTGGAATATTTCACTTCCTTAGCGATAAAAGCCAGAACTGAAAAAGAAATGAAAATACCAGATAAAAATACGAGTATCTCTTGTGAATATCAGTATCACGACCCCACTCTCACGCTCCCAAAAGTCAGTTAAATATAAAATTCCTGATTTCAGTACTTTTATTCCATTTGACATTTAACGATGTTAAGACTTACATATACTCTTTTAATATTGGAGTTCTGAAAGGACTAATAAAAGGTAGACTAACATGAATTACTCTCGAGAAATTTATGCAAATTTATGTTAATCCCGAAATTTAACGCCTTTTTAAAAAATGCATTTAGAATTCCCATGGGCTTCGGTTTGTTCAAGATACTTCCTGACACTTAGCAACACTGTATACCACTTAAAAAATTATTTAAAATATGCAAAAGGAGACATGTGGAAGTATCAGAAACAAATTTAGAGATTAAAATTCAAACTATTGCTCCATTTTTACTTTTAACAAAGCAATTATAATTAAAGGGAAAAAATTAAATGATGAAGTAAATAAGCTATTCACAGTTTAAACTGGTAGTGAAGAAAAAAGTTTAGATAAAAAATATTACAGCAATGAAATAGTACCGGATGAGAAGCTTCTAAAAGGAAAATATGATGAAGTTTATTTAATCAAATATAATAAAATAAACGAGTTCATGAATGAAGGACATACAATAAAGTACTTACAACTTTATCATAATATAACTCACTTTATATTCTTTTCAGAATTAAGACAGTGAAATCATTCATAAATATAAAAAGAGAAATGCGACAAATGCCTCATTAGTGATCCAGAACATCGACGGATACTTGAAAATACGGTTCATGGTTCTCATTATATGAGACTCGGTAATCAACAGACAAAATAGCTGCGTAAAAATGCATGTCCTGTAAAGAGTTTGTAAGACAAAATACCATCGTAACGTTCGGAAGAAGAAAGAAAAACAACGCTGTCGTTCTCCTATCTCTCTACAGGACTTTTACTTTTTCTACAAACTGCTTGGATAAACCATAAACACTTTATCGTCCGCAAAATCTGTTTCGATTCCATAAATCCTTCTTCTCATACAGGAATACGCTATGAAATGTATCAGGTATGTTTGTTTTACTTTTTTACATTTTAAATTCGCTGTTTTTGAGTTACTTTTAAGATAGGAAGCATCCGAATCCACAGCTGCTATAAACTGTACGCAAACTCAACTTTTATAATATATATATATATATATATATATATATATATATATATATATATATATATATATATATATATATATATATATATAACATAGAATTATTTTTACAGTTACTAATCAGTTTTACTAAAGTTAAAAGTTTCATTCTCAATACTTTCAAGACTTTTGCATCGTTACATGTAACCGCGCGCATAAAGAAAAACCCGGTTAACTGTCATCGGAATGGAAAAACGTATACAGTACAAGCAGATGCCGAAACATCAAAGACAGAAAGAAAGAGCGAAATGCTGATTTTTCAGTAGCTCTAGTTTGAGGCTTAAGAGCATATTAGTATATTTTATAATATAGGTTGACGACGGATTTCTGACGACCGAAATAAGACGTTCATCGAAATCGATGTCGAAGGAGATTTAAAATTAAAAATTTAGATACTAACTAGTAAAGTGATCCTTTTAAAAATAGGAGAGTTGTAACAACGAGTAAAACGCGATCTAACCCTTCAACAGAGCCTCCTATATTATATGATGAGCGTAACATATGTACTTTAGGCCACATGTTAGGACACTTCAGACACGCCAAGATACACATGACTATAATAGAAGAGTCACGAATTTGGAACTGAAATACTGGAGTAACTGTTTACTTAAGTATGAATGCCAAACAAGAAAAAAATGACAAAAAATAATATTTTCGTGAAAATTTATAGCCATGAACACACACTTTTAAAATTTTATTTTAATATACCTCAACACATTAATATTTATCTTCATTATATTAATTTCTCAATTTTTTTATTGGTGCCACACACAGCCTTTAAAGCTCCGCTTGAAAATTTAAACATTTAATGTCTTTCAGGTGGGAGTAAAAAAACGGAGGATTCTTTGATGTACGAGCAGTTTGACGTCGTAATAGCATAGTTTTATCTTTTTCTCACTCTATTACGTACTATAACAAGGAAAAAAATCAACAAATTAAGCAAATTATGCTAAACGCAGTCATATAAAATAAAATATCAATATAAGTATCTAGTGATTAAGCAGACAACGTTTTTTTACAACGTGATTTTCAAATTGATATTATTTGATAGTTAAAAATATAATGCCTAAGAACATAATGTAAAAATTTATCCCAACAAAGGAGGATTATTAACACGAAAAGGTTAATACTTAAAAAAATAAGATTACAAACTTCTACGAAGAAAAATTATTTTAATAAATTTTTGATAACATAAATTTTAAAAGAAAAAACATGAAATTGTTAGCTCAACAGGATTTTACACAAATTTACCCTTAAATATCTTTTAAGATACTTGAAACTTAACAGCAATTTTACAAAAAAGAGCATTTTTTTATTCTACGGATAAAATAATGATTAAGATTGAATTTCGGTAACAATTAAAAACAATTTTAAAGCTTTTTCTTCCCGACTGCTTAAATCATATGAGAGGAAAAGAAGAGCTAAACATGTTCCAAACGAATTGGTTACAAATCCCACTTCATAGGATCATTATATAATAAATTTACACGATAATTTGCTGCTAGCACATCATCCAAAAGAAAGAAATAATTTTGTCATGTCTCAGAAAACTCAACTTGAACGATGAGTTCTATTGGTGTTACACTGGTAATGTAAATCCACACACACTTCTGAGATTGATGTACAAGAACAAGGAGATTCATAACATATGAAAGCGGTTCAAAACAAAAATAGTTTTGCTAAACGCAATATATCTATATTACGAAGGTGAAAACTGACATTCTGCTTCTTTGACAAATATTTATGCAGCAGAAAATAAATACATTCTCGTCTACTTGTTTATAAGGTTTATTATTTTTGTCTCTTATAAGAGCATGAATTTTTCTTTTCTTGTATCAGTTTATTCGAGAAAAAAAATTTTTCTTTAGCTTTTGTGCGAAATAAATAGAACATAATTATAAAAGAAAAATCACACATTCTTCAGAGAGCAACAAAATATGAAAGTTTTTGTAAGGATTAAAATTTTATTACTACACTCTGGAATGTAGCACTAAACAGTTGAGAGAAAAAAAAAACAATCTTAATTTAGCTGCAAGAGACAGTTATCGAAGTTTTTTTTTTTACCGAAAATAGTTTATAATGAGATATTAAAAAAATATTTTCATTTTCAGCTTTTATATTAATATCTTTTATTAGCACTTCTTATGAAGCGGAATTGAGTAAATATGCAAAAATTATATTGAGTTTAATAAAACGAAGTTACATTTTCTTTCCAGGTTAACTTTAAGATCGAAAACAGTACAATATTACAGTATTATTGAATTGAAGCTGAGAGAAATATAGAGAATAACGCGAATAGTGCAAATGAATGTTCTATATATATAAATATATATATATATATATATATATTAATTCTATAACATACAAAACATAAAACCCTTTTTAATTTCCAAGTTCTTTTTATTTTTCTTTAAAATTACTTGGGCGTAAGCAAACTAATTTCGATTTCGTTTTAAGAACAAAGGATTTGACCGTAACCTAAAAGCAATAGTAGGTAATCAATATATCATCCCTTTAATCCCCAGTCTCGTGGGTACCAAACCTTATATAACCGGCCAGGGTATCGAACCAAGAAATCTCCTCTGTCCAATCAATAAAAAGTGCAAAGGTCATGTGACGACGACCTCATGAAGTTTTTAAAAGACCCACAAAGGTTTTGGCCGGGAATTTGTTGAATTGTCGTTGCCCCGATAACATGCAGCAGTTGAGAATAAAAAACATTTGTCTTAGTGCTGTGTGTTCCTTGTGTCCGGGACTAGAGGGGTCCGTAAAAGAGTTTGAAGAGGGCCTTCGAGTACCCCAAAGCGACAGCGAGCCTCCTTGGCCGACTACGATAATTTTCGCGGGAACTGACTTCGAACTAGAATTTCTGTGACGCATGGCCGGCGATCAACACCTTCCTACCTCGCCGCCGGCCGTGCAGTTACTTACTTACACACATACACACACACACACACGTATATATATATATATATATATATATATATATATATATGTGTGTGTGTGTATGTGTGTCAAAACATAATTGAGAAGTACGGAGGGTTTAAAATAGTAAGAAAGTAACAATCATTTTTAACAGAGCGCGTGTATTCTGAAGGGAAATTATCCTTTTAGTAGCGACAGTCTAGGTCGAAAAGCGAGCGATTCTAGCGAAAGGGTTATTTTTAGGGTTTTTTGGCGCGGAGGAAAAGTGAACGTCAGCAAAAATGGGTTTCCAGATGCTCGAAGGGAGGGGTCTGCACATGCGCTGGACGGAATGAACTGGAGAGAAAGTGGTTTTGGCGGCAGATTTCTCGGGATTCTCGTTGACTGCGGAAGCGCGCGACTGCGTGCCGAATAAGTTATCAAAATGGCTAAGAGGGAAAAAATTACCCTGGAGCGTGGTTATTTCAAGAAACGCAATAAATAAGGAATAAAGATTATTGACTGTCTTGTGAATCATTGCTTGCCACTCGCCAAACTAATTAAAGGACACGATGACTGCAAGAACAATATTTAAACACGGGTGAAAACACCATCCGTGTCATATATATATATATATATATATATATATATATATATATATATATATATATGTATGTATGTATGTATGTAAATGTGTGTGTGTGTGTGAGTGTGTGTGTAGTTGAGGTACTACCTTACTTCCAGATGGGGAATATTAAAGAAATTCGCACTTTTTTTAAACTTACTATATACTTTTTCTGACAGAGGATAGTTATCCTTTTTATAAGCAACAGTTAGTGAAAGTATGTTCTTTCAAAAAATATACACGTATACGCAATTGCATAACTGTTAATTAAAAGAAGCTAAACCAATTAATTTTCTGTGGTGGCCGTCACATGTGAGGTTATTCGGCAACTATCAGGCCGACCTACTAGCCAATGAGAGCTGTTGAGAGGATTCGCCCCTATTTCAGGTCCTAACTGCATCGAAGGCTCAATCCGTTTTTAAGACCAGGCAATACAGTGTGTGGAGAGAGCCTCCTGCTCATCACTGGTATCCGGCAAAGCACCCTAGTCTGGCCTAGTCTGCTGTTTGGAGGTCCGAGACCAATACAGTCTGTCATGGCTCTTCTTCGGAGTGGCCATACAAAAAGTATGCGCTTCAAGAACTCTACAAAGATCTTTCCCCCTTGTTCCTGTTCTGCTGCTCCTGCGAATCCTTGTCACATTGTGGACTGTTAGATATGCTCGTCAGCATGCTTGCAGAAGATCACGATACTGCTGCCTCCCATTTGCTCACAGTCAGAGCCACATGGACCTGGTCTAGCATTTTCAAGTCCAGGGAACTTTGCAATAACAACATTCAATATAAATATCTAGCGATAAATAAAATATGGCAATTAGCTAACATTTTTTTTTCTATGGATAATCTCGAAGAATGGAAAGAGAAATTTATGTTGTTGTTGTTGCTAATGCCCCCTAGTTGGAGGTTCCATTCACAAGGTCTTAATAAGGTATTGGGCTGAAAAGGGCGGCTCCTGGTTTTGAATTAGCACCACAAGGGTCGGAGTCCGACTTGGTTAAATGACCGGTCCCGTAATTTTGAACGGAGCCAAGTGACGAGACCGGAACACTTGACCCCTCACCTCCAGAGGTAAAATTTGAGAACTTGGATGACATTGCAGCCACGACCTATTTTACGTGCCCCGGCCACCCATTAGTAAACACGGCGGTGGATTTGCAGCGACTAGCATCGAACCAGGAACGTTCAGATCACTGGCCCGCTGCTCTTGCCAACTGGGCCACCGTGTCATATTGAAATTTATGCAAGTTCCAGTAAATAAAACATGAGATAGTATCCATATTAAACCACTACATAGATTAAATGACACTAAAGCATTCGACGCCTTATGACAGGCTGCTCGCGTCGAATATTGATTAATTTTTACGATTAATAATAATGATTTATAATTTTTACTAAAATAATATGAAACGATAAAAAAATCCAAAACACAGCCATCAAAAAGCAATACAACCTTGTTTGTTTCAAATGACATATAGTATTAATGTAAAAAATAGCATTTGCAATACATTAAGGATAAACAGTGGGAATATAAAGAAGGAATATAAACTTCTCCAAAAAGGTGGGTGATCAATCTTCATTTCTCTTTTTAAAAAATCTAACAGCTTTAAAAGGTGTATAATTTTACCTCTAGATGAAGTCTGCCTCAGGAAACACGCAAATCATAGAATAATTAAAAAATCTATTAAAGCCACACTAAACTTTCGCTTTAATGCTATACGTTGAGGGGTCATGGCATGGTCACGTAGAGTATTATTTTACAGCCTGTCAAAAAGCAAACACTGATGACTTCGAGGCAGCTATGCTTCTTCAATAGCAAAATAAAAATTTTGAGAGCGTCTACGTCTTAGCCATCGGTACATCAGAATTAAACAGGAATGATAAAAATATTCCTCAACGAAGGTATAAAATAGAGTGCGGAATGAATAGGAAATAAAATGCTAATCATGAGAATTAAAAACAGAGAAAACTTTATTTCAGAGTATAGCTTATATTAGAAAAAAAAACTTATATATGGTTAGCAAAAAATATGTTCGTTTTGATAACTCTTAAGAGTACGTAATATATATGTGTTTAAATTAAAAAATATCCTGAGGGGCGAATTCTCAATCTTCTATTTTGACACAAGAAAAATAGTATTTTGCATTTATATTTTTCTCTATAATATGTAAAGCATGGAGAGAGAAAATAAAATGTCTCTATATATAAAGTCAAGCCTTTATCTCATACAACGTCAGATTTCGTCAATCCCAAAAATATCAAGTTTTAAATACAAAACTACCAGACACAGAAAAATACTTTAAAAGCCAAAATAATAACCAAAAAAACTATAATTTCCCCAAACAAATGATTTTGGAAATCACAATTTCGAAAATACTTGAATGCAGATAGATTCAAACAAAAATCTAACGGTATAATTTAGAAAATCGGTTTTCTCGTCTTTTGAAAAATCTAATTTTTCACTCGAACGCTTCAATTAAAGCGCTAAATGAATGACATCAAAGCAAACTGTCATATCTGTAACATTTGGACGAAATCGATGCACTCATGCATAGGATGCCGTAATGAAAAGCAATATATAAACTCGGCATTTCGGTGAATCGAATAAACAGAATTAAGACTTGTAGCACGGAAGCAATCTTTATGTATTTATAAACTGAAGAACATAGAGATAGGGCGGGTGATGGAAAAGCGGCCCCACTCTCAGAAATAAGAGCAAGAATCAATGGTTAAAAGAAATTATAAAACGCAGAACTACGTTCCGAATAGAAATGAACAAACGTTTTCAATAAAAGATACGATTTCAACGATACAAAAATATCCATACTCCTATCAAATACAGGTACCAAAGAAGAATTTTGCACACACAAAAATTTAAGCCGCCTCTTCTTAAAACATAAGCTTTTAAGTGTAAATGTCATCAGACCAAAAGAAAGTCTTAGGATGCAATACACCTTCTTCTACGTCTGTTTTAGAGAAAAAGTAAAAAAAAAAACTGCTATTCGATGATTATTTTTTAATTAAGAGAAAAAAAATTAACTAGTCAAACTCTACATTTAGTCCGAGAATAAAATAGCCTTGAAAATTTACTATTAGTGACAGTAAAAAAGGATATCGATTCAAATTTCGATAGCAAAAAGCAAGAGTAACTTCAACAGAAAGCCAAGGTAGGCAAATGTAGCCAAAGAAGTGGTGCTAACAGGGATGTTTATAATTTTATAACTGCATTTGGTGTTAAATACAATGACGGTTTTAACGAAGATTCACAAAGTCTGTTACTATACTTATTTTTCACTAAATAAATAATTTCCCCCCCGTAAATTTGTAAATGGCGATTTATATATTAAAAAAAACATTAATAAAAATACTTTTGAGAGAGAATTTATTTCTAACGTAATGTTGATTAAAGTAATAAATACAAAATTTTTGTGAGATAAATTCTTATGCTTAGTGCATAACTGAACACATTAGATAAATGCATTTTACAACAGATTTAAAAGACTTTCTCAAAAGTGTTTCCTTTTTTTTTTACAGAAGGGATTGCCTGAAAAACTAGCCTGTAATTCTGCATTTCAGACGATATTACGCTGGTAACAGTTATAACATACTTTCATTATCCAATACATTTAAGTCATGGAAAAATGCTTGTCACAACTAAACACTGGCGCGAATAAGTAAACAAATGCACCCAGATACAGATTTGCTAGAGAATTTCGTTACCAATAACTTCGTAGGCTAGGATAGTAAATAAGATCTTCATTATTAGAAATAAATAACCACCAAATTCTGAACTAATTTTAAGTATTAAGAATGCTATTAAACTTCAAGTTTGCATCTAATCATGGAGAAAAAACAGAAATTAATTAAAAGACGAAATAAAATTATTCATAAATCACCCAAAATCTTCAACTAGTTGATTATTTTACATAATTATAAAAGATCAGTAAAATATGACGACATATGATGAGCTACACAATTCTACAAGATGCATGTGCAGTAGAACCCCCAAACAGTAGCGTAACGAACTTAATAAGTAATGCAGGAAAGGAACTATACAGAGAAAGATAGTAAGTAGTTAAAAGAAGAATAAACGTTAAAGGATGTATTAAAGAAATTGTATACGTGCTTAAACAAATAATCGATATTCTGTGAAATTTAATGTTTTCATAGTTTCTGAACTGTTAAAATAAAACGTGCATAAAATACAGAAAGCAAAATAAATGACGTAAATTCCATCAACGATAATAAAATTTAATAATATGGAGCTATTGCAAAAAATAACTTTTATGAGATTTTTTTTCCAAAATTGAAAAACTTAATAAATATAAAGCTAGGTATGATATCATAAGAAAATTAAAGGTTTTACATAATTATATCCTATAAGGATTATCAAAAAAAAGATAAATTTTTTTTTTTTTAAACGAGTCCAACTTAGAAATTTGTGTGATAAGTTTTGTGAATAACTTCCATCTGAAAAAAAATATTAAAAGACGATAAAAAAACTACTTAAAATTTCTATTAATTCATCCAATTAGTGAGTAACCGATATAACAAATTGCACATGAAAAGTATATTATGTCCAGTCGCGAGTCCAAACGCCAAAAAAAAAAAAAGTAATTATAATTTAACATAACTTGAAACGATGGTAAAAATGAAGCAAATAATAAAAAGGCAATCTCAAAGAAAATTTTCAGATTCGTATGCCAGTGTAATTGATATAATTATTATTAATAAACCTAAGGGTGATAACTAGATCTAAGACTAGCATAGGATGAAAACTGAAGTAGTGGAAAAAAGAAGAGTAAACTGTCATTACAGCAAATATATCACGTAAGTATTCAAAGAAACATGATTTAGCTTTTTTGATAATAATATACTACAAATGCATACTTCCTTAATCATATAATTCTTTTACAAATAACAAGATGAAAATTTAAATATGACAAAGCATAAAAAATAATTGTTTCTATTAATATATATTTTTTTTGGCTTCAATAAACGCCAATTTAGATGAATTCTGGAATATGTATAGAAAATTTCGACCACCATATGAACTGACAGCCATATGGTCAAGATCAGTAACAGCGAAATATTGATCCAGGTCACAGCGCCACTCGATAATAAACAATTCCACTAATTTCCAGGTAAAGTATGCTGCAACTAAACCCGAAAGTTACCTCTATTCCAGGGAGAAAAGCTTCATAAAGTACACAGCCAACCTCAGCATTATTTCAGGCGCGTTCTTTGTTAAAAATGCCTATCAAAAGTGTTTCTAAAACACGAGATAGAACTTTTATTTCACAGATCTCAGAAGGTATGAACATCTCAGAAGGTATGAATGTCTCAGAAGGTATGAAATGCAATATATGGCACTAAAAACGGTATAAAACACAAATTTATCTCCTACTTTAAGTTAATTCATTTAAAAGTTGATAAGGACCATTCAGAAATCCTTAAGAACGTAAATCATGCTAGTCTGTCTTTTATAACACCTTAGAAAACCCCAGTCTTATAAGAGAACATAAAATATGGGAAACGCTGTTAAATGTCTATTATAATTAAATAAAAGTACAGAATATATATATATATATATTTCCAATGGCGATATAGATATATAAACAGAGAGGGGGAGGGGGCAGAAAGAGAGAGACCTGTGTAAGCGGGGGAAAAAAACAGAAACAGAGATAAAATATGTAGACAGAGAACGAGATGAATTCACAAATGCAGACAGGTTTTTTAAACATATGGAGGGGGGGGGGGGATATTTTGTATGGTAAAAATTTTTACGTATTCTGAATGACTTTTTTGTCAAATTTCTGGAATCCAACATAATCGAAATATTCAAAAGATTCTGTACTTTTTTTTATCAAGAAGTCAGAGGTTTACTCCAATTGAAAAAATACCGGCATTTGTGTTGAATTTTATAAAATATCACTTCAGAGCAGTTTATCCGTCAACAAGCGAAACAATGTGCTTATCGTTTAATATAACAGAGTACCCACTTTTAATACACATGCAGAGAATTTGTACAAAATGGTATTCTGGAGTCATCAAACATGTATGCTTCATGAAGTCCTTTCAAATGTTTATATGCATGATGAGGTCTGCTTTCTCGCAATACATATTTCATATGTTCTAGAAAAATATCTAATTCTGCACATACATTGGGGTATACATCCAGAAGGGAAATCGCAATGCTTCAATTGTGTGGCTGTAATTTGTCAATTAATAATAATACATCGAGAGAATTCCTAGTTATTTTAAATTTGGAAACAGTAATTTCTTCTAAGTTGTCAGTGCGGAAAATAAGAATTAAGTAGTAGTATCATTTATTTAGAATAATAAAATTAGAAACTGATGCATAGCGTCATACACATGTATCATAAATATACGACTGACGGAGGAAAGAATTTTGATCCGATTAGCATCGTTAATTATGACTTATTTCCTTCACAATTAATTTCTTCAAATACTTAAGCTCCCAAAAATAAGTAGCACTCAGATATAAGCGAAATATGCCTCTACCCGATGCAAATGCAATTAAAACCTAGTACTCATTTTGAAACTTAACTACGCTAAGAAAGGCGAAAATAACCTATATTTTATGACACCAACATCCAAAACTTTCGGGAAAGACTGAATCAGATTTTTTTTTCATTTCACTCATTCTTCACCCGTCTAAAGAAAAATATACAAGAGAGAAAAATCGATAGATCATGGCGGTGAGTACTTCATCTTTTTGTCATACAAAAATAACAAGCTAAATGGATAATTTGTGCGAACTTTTGCAATGAAATACAAAATTTAAAAGCATCGAGAAGATTTACTAAATACGTTTTTAAAAAAATATATAAAAAGGAAAAACTAAAAATAAAGTAAAATATTTAAACATTTATTACCGAAGGATACATGAGCTATGTATTTTATCAATTACTTAAGCTAGAGGATAATAAAGAAAAGAAATGTCTCTATAGGCTACATTAATTTATCATACGATTATGAACTCGTTTTCTATTCCAGAATATATTATTTTACCGTAAATTAGGGCTATGCAAAAAATATCAAGCACAACCGGTATATAAGACGAGGTCTAATGTATTAATATTCAAGGATTATTTCCTCATAAAAGTAAGTGAATTTTAAATTGAAATTCAGTATCTTCATAAATAATTTCATAATTTTTATCCAAAGCTGAAACTCCGTGCATGAAGAAAAAATAAATATTTCAGCTATCTAGGGAGTCAATTAAATTTTTCGGGGTATATATGAGAAGGAAGAAAAGTCTCTTAGAGGACGTTAATTTACTCATAAATTCTTACAGTCTCTATTTTGCTATTGAAACTGACTATTAAAAAAGTAAATCACTCGATTCCTTCTCTAGCATATTTTTATACAAAACGAGCGTCTTTTTTCTCATTGTTTTATTTATGAAGTCAGAGGATTCTTTTGTTTATGAAGTCAGAGGATGATTAAAACTTGTTAAATATAAATTCACATGGAAAGAAGCGTGCATCAAAACATTCAGCAGACATTCACTGTTAAAATAATGTTATTTTGTAAAATCTACTTTGAAATGGTAATAATATTTTTAATAATTTAACGAAAAAGGAATCAACCAAGCAAAAGAACATATTTTGAAAAATACGTCAGAAATAGTAACAGCTATTTTTTTCCTTTCTCGGGAAGCTATGCAGTCTATAAAACATTTATTAAATATTTACCAATATCAACGAAGAAAAGCTTAAATAAATGCTACTTCATCTTTTAAATATAGTTGACGATGTGATTACTTTCTGCAAAATAATACGCGTAGAAGAATACTTCTCCCAGAATAAAAGACAGTATATACAATTTTTTCAAGACATTGGCTTCTAAATCTACAGTCACATTTTTACGAGATTACAATTTTATGTGGATTGCAATCAATGATATTTAAGTACCATATCAAGCTCCATTGCTTCAAAATTCTGTTAAGAATTACGAAAAAGTTCAGAATAGTATTTACGTGAGTGAAAGACAAGTTGCATAGAGGATGTTATTTAGTTAAAAAATTATATCCTTGAAATTACACACAAACGAAAAATGTAGGGGCTTTTCATGTTTCATCTTATGAATTCAAGCATATGCGCCTAGAACTATTGACACACATACAAACCAAGAAGAAGAGGAAGAAAAACTCATGTCGTAATTACGTGTAGGAAATTTCTGGCAAATGTCTGTCCAAGGAAAATAGAAGAAGAATTAAAAACAATGTAGTTAAAATTAAATTAAGAACTTTTAAAGGGCCATATTATTATTTCATGGTCTGGATATTGCGAAAGCTAAACGCGTGTATATTACCTATGCAATAAAATATCAAGGAGGAGTAATGGGTAAAATAAATGTAATTCAATCATTGAAATAGAGAAATTTCAAAAAAAAAAAAAAAAATTTAAAAGGAAATGCAAACTAGAGACGGCTGATTTTCCATAAAAAAATCCTCCGAATAATTTTATTTCAGTTTAAAATTTGCGTTTATTATAAGATATTCCATCAAGCTATTTCGCAGAAGAAAAGAAAAATTATCCATTTGAAAGGAAAAAGACCAACAGTGACATAAGCGGCTGATTTAATTTATGCCAGTTATAAAATGCGCTAAAAATTTTTTTAAAAAATAGTAATCCGTTAAAATTTATGATCTTATATTTCTTGTTATTCTATCAAATGTATAAGTTCATTTAATAGTTATTTTTTTAATATCTGAAATTAACAATAGGAATGGAAAATTATTTCAAGCCAATATACAAGATGATTGTTATTTGCGGCAAACCATAAATATATATAACAACATATGTAGTATAAAACATTTATCACTATACGAAGGGGTAAAAATCAAATATAAAAGGGGTTAATAAATCTACAAAAAAGGACAAGTGTTTATAAACATAATTAAATATTTAAAATATTAAAAGGAGCTCCATTGAAATATACATAAATTTTTAAAAAGACACAACTCATGATTAGCACACTAAAAATTTATATTTGGTAAAGGGTAGATTAATATGAATGTTATATATAACTGTATTTTACTCTAAAGAACACACAAGAACAATAATTTTAAAATATGATTTACATTCATTTTCTTATACTTTAAATACAAAGTTATAGTAACATCATAAAATAATGCAAAGAGATAGTAAAATAGGTAACTAGAGATAAGTGCAAATGAAACTTGAAATTCCGATCCAAAATTCCGAGAAATTTTCGTCGGATGAAAATGCTATTTTACTTCGAAACTGCAGAGTGAAATGAATAGGGAAAAAAATTAAGAACAACAGATTTTAGTGAATACAGTACCGGAAACTTTTGACAAGGGCAGAGGCTTTTTTCTCTGTTAGAAAAAAAAAAAAGATAGTAAAAAATCGATGTGTGGAGCCAAGAAAGAAGAACGCCTGCCTTCCGTACAAAAGGAACTCTCGAATTGAATGCATGGGATTATCATTTTGGGGCGCAAATAATGAGGGAGCTTTTTTCTGCGCCAGCGAGGAAGTGTTTTACATGACAATGCGCGCGGACGCCTGATTAATGGCTGTCAGCGCCAGAGACAGCCATTAAACAAAACACACTTTCCCGATACAGTCCGGACAATCTTGGGACCCTAAAGATGGAGCGCTTGCCGGAAAAACCAGCCTCAGGGGGCGAAGGATGAGCGGAAAGAAATCAATCCAGTATCGGGACAGAATGCAAGAAGCGAAAATTATTATACAAGGTGCTAAAAAGAAAAGAATAATGTCTAAGAAAATAGACTTTGCAGGACATATATTTAGTGAGCGACAAAGAGAAATATTTATCACTAGCGCTGACTCAAAAACTCAGAAGATGTTAAAGAGGAAAGGGGTAGATAAGATATCCGTAACGAAATTGTCAACTATTCTTATCGAAACGTTAAGTAGAACTCCCGTTTGAGGATAGGTAAAAGTACTCCTATTAGGTAAAAGTTACTGTCAAGAAAACTCTACTTTAATTTTATATATATATATATATAATATAATATACATATAATATATATATATATACACATGTAATATATATATATATATATATATATATATATATATATATATATATATATATATATAAATTTAGGGGGATTACAGACAAAACTAACGTTAGACAATATCAGGAATACAAAAACCAATTAACTAATTAAAGCAATGAAACATCTGAAACCAATCGTTAAAGTACGAAAGGACAATAACCAGAAAGCATTTTAAATAATTATAATTAAATCAATTTGCTACGGATTTATAGAATAAATGATACCGCGATACATCTATTTCAAGAGAAGATGGTAGAAACAACTAGGTTGTTACCTGAAGATTAATATAAATTAGCTGCTTAAAACCAGAAATGATTCAAAATAAAAAATAAAAAAACATTTAAGACGACTGAAAATTATCTATTATAATTACACGTTTCCAATTTTATAAAATTTAAAATATAAATTTCTAAAAACAGAAATAAATGAGTGATGATAAAATACTTTTAAAAAATTAACATGAATATTTGATCAATACATTTTTAGATAAAAGACTTCATTTTCAATTAATAGATCTGAAATTTAAAATTTACCGATGAAGAGAGCTGTGTATAAATGTCTAAATAATATTAATACATAGTATGTCTAAATAATATATTATATATTGTCAAAAAAATAATTATACATTTTAGAGTATTCACTAATTAATAATGATCTGCACGCGCTATCCAAGCATAAGCGCTTGGTATATCAGGGAGAAAATACATTTACAGTGAAAGTAAACAAGAAAACTTGACAATGTTAAAACTAGATAGAAAAAGAAAATTTAAATAAATTTGAAGAAAATAGTATAAAATCAAAAATATATTTATTTCGAGAGAATGAAAATAATTTTTAAATATTATATTAAGATTTTCTAAATCTTTCAACAGTAAGTACTACAATATTATGAAAATTTAATACGCAATTCCCCGCGAAAATTCTTTTGTAAAGCATAGAGAATACAGCAGGTTAAGAAAAGAGTCGATTTTAAAATAAACAAATCAATACGATTTTAAAAGGAACAAAGATTTTAATTAATATTCATTCTCTCTTTCGTTACTAACTATAAATGGATTTTTTTTTACCAAAATGCACAAGTCAATCCATAGTTTTATAATCCTTTCGCTATCTTCCGGAACTGACGCATGTCAAAAACTTACCTTCTTTGCTGAAAACAGATAAAATAATGCCATGTAAATATCCAATCTACATTTCACATGTTTCTGCTCCCAGTGAGAGCGAAGGCCAGAACAGTTATGGACACAATCAGGTCGACCCTACTTAAGGCAGCTCGAACAATGTAGTAACACGAAAGGGCCAGCCTCATTAGAGTTTTCCCGCCAGATAAAAAGACTTATAGCCACCGTTTCGCACATAAAACCTGTGTTTGACTCCTTGGCGGTAGAAATATGCTATGCACGTGAGGCCAGTATCACATTTTTCTTTCGCGTATTCGGTCGGCAGTGAGACCAGGGAAGGAAACCCAAACCTACCTTTCCTGCGGAGGATAGGTAGAATAATGCCATACACCAGAGTCACATGTCCTGGAGTGTCAGGACGGAAGCTGAGAAGAGTCTTCTTCCCATGAGAAGAATGAAGAGCCGGAGCTACAGGTGAAGAAAGGAGCATTCCACCGGTCCGGCTCGCAACTTCCCTTTCAACTAAACAGGAGCTGCGGCCGCAAGGAGCTAGATGTGAAGCCGCTTCGCCAAAAGCGCCAAACCAACGCCAACCGACATATAGCGGCGAATTTAGTTCAGACATCTATAGCGTTTCGAGAACACGTCGAATTAAAAATTGAGACATGCGATGGAATATTGATCAGAGAAATATAATTCGAGATTAAATTAAAGCTTATAGGGCAAAAACTGTCCTCCTTTTGCGACTGGCGATGAATAACTAATGAACTGTTGATGGTGTGCAAGGAGACTGATAAAGGAGACAATTTTTTCTCAAAAGAAGCATCAAATAACACCACGAAATGGCAAAAAAGACAGTAAGAACAGAAAATTTTAAATCTGTAGTATGTTTGCTTTATAAAAACGTGTTTTTTTAGTAAAGTTAATTTTTAATAACTAAATATTTGCGAAATGCACTGCTAATGCAAATAGAACATTTTTTAATTAATAAGTGTTTGCCTAGATATATGTTACAATATTTTCAGAGCAGAAATTCACATGAAGTATATGAGACATGAAGTATATGTCATCTGTATATGAGATAAAGAGATGTATAAGTGGTGGCTAACTTTAAAGAAGGCCTTTTAATGAGACGTCTGAACATTTGCGGAACAAGTCAAAGGAAGCAACATTACTCAGATAACCCAACGAAGGCAAAAAAATCAAGTTTTAAACCCAGAGATAAGCAATTCCAAAAAATTTATGACAGTTTTCTTTCACAACAGATTTGAAAGTCGTAAGTTAAAATATAACTGCTATTATCAGATTTAATAGAACTTACGTTTACCACAAACAAAATCATGACATCACAAAACCCAGAAAATAAAAAAAAAGGTAAGAATTTTTCATTTTAACAAAGTAAATTTTTTTAAAAATACATAATAGTCATATTAAATATATAGTAAAATTATTCACAAGAAACAATTTAAATAAACTGATAAATGACTCTTATCTGCCTTTACTGCTTCAGCCTCCAGAACAAAAATTGCGCCTACTTCATAATAAATGAAATAAAGCCAATTAGCATGCAGAAAAAGTTAGTAACTTTCAGAACTTGTGCTTTGGCGTTGAAACAAGGAAGATGGTGAATGATGGCAACCCATACCATATAAGAAAAGAGACTATCTTTATTGATTACTAGAAGCAGGATCCTTCACATTCCTGTCAAGAGCCCTCCATGAGAATTAGTATTTGTCAGCCCCTTTCCCCCCAAGGAAATAGATATATAAATTCACAGATTTCCCTTAACAAGAACACCATTAGAAGACAATATATCGGACTAAACGACCGATATTTTTGTTTTGTTTTGATGATGTGTTTTAATTTTGTTTTCATAAATACAAAATAAAACAGGCTTATTTCCCCATCGATGATAAGAGGTATTCGGTATATCGCATTAAAGGAATTTAGATCTATCTAACCAGAAACATACGTTAATACAAGGACAAATTCCCGTGAAAATTGCATGTGCTGTATGAGAAAGAACATGCGGATCATAAATATATGTAAAACAATGCACACAAATATAGAATGAACAATAAATGTTTTAAGTTAAGAAATTCTCGAAATAGTTTTTCATTCTGGAAACAAAAATGAAGTTTATTTAGCATAATAAGATTGCAAGTGCAATAACATAAAGATTCCAGGATTCCGTGATTTTGTTGCTTAATGACATGATAATAGATATTTCATTTCACCAAATTAATAATGAAAACAGGCAAACAAAAGGCCCACGTTAAGAAAACCACGCAGAAATGTCAAGAATTTTTAAAAAAGTAAATATTCTGAAATTTATTAAAATAATTTTGTTTAAATATCGTTTAACAAACAAAAAGAGGAACAAAAAATTACTATGCACTGGGTAAATACGCGATTCTCACGTCACTAGGGATTCAACATGAACGTAATGTCCATTGAAGGTAAATACATTTTGAACCACTGAACTTATTTTTTTACAGTACTGTTGTCTCTTTTATAACATAAACATTTGATTACAATGTTTTACAACTTCTCAGAACAAATAAATAATAAAGCATTTTAGGGCATCGGTAAAGGAAAATATGATAACTTTAAATGCGAAGTGAGATACGCAGATTTTTCCACGAAGTTTAAAATTTATTTTCATCACGTCTGTAGATGAGGAATCTCAGCGACTACCCTGGAGACATAAAATTTTAAGCATTTCATTTCATTTCGAGTCTAACATGCATCGAAGATGCATGCATTAATATTCAACGGGAATACTTTCAACTTGAAAGGGTACCGTAATATTAATGAAAGAAGAGGGCATGAATTTTCGGTTTGTTGATTTAAACTCAAAACATACTATTCATACCTAACCTTTCAGAGACTTAAGGAGAGAGTTTAATGTTAAAAATATTAACTAGATTTTTTTAATCATATATAGGACGGATTATAAACGAATAACTACTAAGGCTCTGGCATCTGGTACCAGAGTCAGTAGGTACAAAACCCGCCAGAAACATGGATACTCGTTCGGAATCGGCTTTAAACTGTAGGTCCCAGTCTAATAATTAGCCTTCGTAAAGCAAAAGATGGCCGTAGTGCCGTAATGTTATGTCCACATGATGGCCGTTCATTCTCAATAAGAAATTATGTAATTTTGAATAAGACTTTAAATTACACACTTATGAAAGAGTTTATTGTAAAACATGACGACAACACATTTTTGAAGATTAATACCTACATATACAATTTCAAATCCTGGAGTTGAACTAGTTTTAATTCAAGCTATGCATTTCCGTACAGAAAACTGAATAATGGTATATTTTTATTTCACTTCTAAATAAAAACACATGATTAGAAAATAATCGTGTAAAATTCATCCTGACTCAATAAAATTATAATAAGAACTGAAACAACCTCACGAGTTGTGTGTGTGTGTGTATATATATATATATATATATATATATATATATATATAGAGAGAGAGAGAGAGAGAGAGCTTGAACCAAGAAATACAACCTCTCATGAGTCCAAGTATCTAGCAGTCTGGTTAAGCTAATGAAGACTAGACCTCAAAGGGAAATTTGTTGCTATCGTTTAAGCAGTTCACTTTAAAGTGGCTGGCTATCTGAGTGTTTAGTTTTACTTCCGCCACACAAGGAATGAGTAAAGACTTCCTTCCATATTTTATCAAATTATCGCTGTACATTGAACCAAAGTACAGTGATTGCTTCTGTCAAACAATGGACATTCCTAATTTTTATGAAACGTAAAAAAGGTTTAACAGACGCAAACAATTAATTTGTGGTTATTAAAAACTGCACACACAATTACAGATTTACTACGAAAACAAAAGGAAAAGAAACTGCTTTAATACAGATATTTTCTATGATTTAATCAATTAGTAACGGTCATAATAATAACAATCTACTAAAAATGTCTACTAAGAATGATTATAATGTTGATTAAATAAAAATAATCATCAGTTTCTTCAAAAAAGTTACCAAAATTTGTAGAAAACAAATTGTTTACTTAAATAATTTTAGCTTATTTAGCTTTAAAATTAAGAAACGACAACGTTAATATTCAAATTTGATTCAATTAATTCATATCTGAAAATATTTTTCCGCATTAAATTCTGAAGGAAAACTAATTTCATTGCCAAAAGCATCAAAATACCGTCGTTTATGTAACACTCGAAAATAAAAGCAACAATCAATTGATCTATCTTTCTTAATAATCGCAAAAGACAACGATGGAACTACAAAGGCTGATTTCCTAACAAAATTTGATGGAAAGAAAACAAATAATATAAATCTATTATTATTATTTATGAGATGCTAAAAACAGAATCATAGGTACAGTAGTTGAATATTTTGGCACTGGTCCATGGAAATGACAAACCATATTTTAACTATTCGCATTTTAAAGCCCCGCACTCCATTTAAATATTTTTCATTACTCTGAGATATAAATAAGGGAAAATTTTGTCACATTAGGAAAACCGAAAATCTTTCAGCATTAAATTAAAAAAGATAATTGGAATCACGGACAAAAAAAATATCTATTTTTCTTCTTGCCTCTACAAATTCGAAATGGTTTTCAAAAACGTTGAATGTCACCACAAATCACTTTCTTTCGGTCATTTCTTCTTACAGGTTTAGATAGTGAAATTATGTTATGATGTCAGTATTAAACAAATTTATTAATTAAAAAAATTCCGGAAAATATCTAATTCAAATTCGTAAATATTTTACATTTCAGCTCATACCACAAATGTGGACGTGTTGGACGGATTTAAGTCTTGACGTTAAAACTCGCGTGTTCATCCATTTAAAAGCGCTACAACTACTAAAGTTCTAGTTAAATACAAAAGCTTTTGAAAAGACACATGGGAAAACGCCGTTATATGCTGAAACTATTAACAATTAAAAAACATTTAGGCTTGGTTTGGAGCGCTACGGTTAACTTTTTACTATACGAGGGCTAATTAGACCGGAACCCACAGTTTAAAGCCGATTCCGAACGGCTACAAACATTCATGCCAACAGTGGGACTCGAACCCACATGATCTTAACCAAATACCAGCGTCCTAGCCATTCGGCCTGGCTAAAATACATTTAAGATATACCATCGGGAAAAAGCAACTTAAGTCATAGCACAACTAAGAGCAGATCTTGGATAACAATCCAAATAAGAATATTTCACCCTGAAGCTCTCGAGGGCATTCTTTTTAGTATTAAGCACAACTAAAAGATACCAGCTTCAGTAATCTATTCTTTATAAATAAATACTGGATTTCATCTAAGATAGATGAGAAAAGCAGCACCTGAATATTTTTTTTTCCCTCACACAGAATTTCAATCTAAAGTAGCGGGTTTAACTTAAAGATGAACAAGTTCAATTATATGAAGAAAGTTCTAAGATATAAGACCTGAAAGAGGTGTAGAAAAAATTCCTTCTATAATATAGCATGAGAAGACGGAATTTTCTCCTGATTTAGAAACTCCAGTTTGATCTCAGGTTACAGCTACGGAATTTTCGATGGATAAATGATGTTAAAGAAAGAATATAAAGAAAAAAGAAATTATGTCTTCAGCAACTGAAGATAAAAGGTGAACGGTAAGTCGTAATAAATGCAAAAGTAACTTCAGTTAGGCGTAATATGTAAAAAAATTTCAAATAAAAAATCTATATCAAATACGCAATGAAACTTAGCTTACTCTAAACTTTTCCCGTCTAAAAGTTTATCCTTCATATATCTATTATTTTCATTTATAGCGCTGTCTTAGATGTTAGAAGTTCTCGACATGCTGCTAGCTAAAAGAATCTTTTCTCTTTTTATTGTTAATTGACACTAAAAATGCTAAAACTTCCGATTTTCCATTTACAGCATCAATTTTTTTCGAACTTCGTCAGCAAAAAACATTAAAAGCCATTAACACAATTCTTCAGGACTTAAAATAATTATCCAGTTAATACTAAGTCATTGTGAAGAAAAATTCTTTTGCTTGTTATGAAATTTGTTTTTAGCTGACATCAGAGCTTTTAAAAACGCACGCGTTAATTATTATAACTCAGAAATGAAAAGTTTTCACATCAACATCCATATACCCATTTAACGTTTGGTTTACGAAATAAACTAATCATTCTCTTCCAGTTAGACTATGGTATTTTTAAATGGGATAGATAACAGAGACAGAGCATTACGTCACAACAGACGGATGAGTAATTACAAACGCTAAAACTGAGTAACTTTAACAACGGTAAAAATTTCGTACCACGAAAATTATGGATAATTCTCATAACTTCAAGTTATAAATTAACTTCATATCATTAGAAACTTTTTTTTTTTGGCGGAGAAGTGAAATTTGCATATAGCTTCTTACTAGTTAAGATTTTCGATTACTTATTCACTAAATAAGAACATGATAAGAAGTATGAGGAATAGTTAATGCGCGAATTTCATACCAGAGAAGAATCCATTCAAAACATACTCGTAAACAAAATAAACCACCAAAAAATCTTGAAATTACTAATTAAACATAACAATTTTATACATAACTGCATGAAATCTGGGCGGATTAGAACGCAGATATAAAGATGGACAGATAAACTTTCGTTTCAGTAAATATATTCCAAGAGTATTCCCCACCCCACTTTTCAATTTGCAATCGGACGGAATGGGTTTTCTTTAGGTGAGGATTATTACGTTTTAATGAATGTCGTTGCTCACGTAGGCTTTTGTGATCAAAAAAGATCAAGTGCCGCACTTTTTTATTATTATTATTTTCTTCTTCCCCCTCCTTTTACAAGAAATTTTACCAAGCACAGATGTGTGAGAAGGGAGGGGGAAACTTTTCTCTACTTTACCAGAATTCTTCGTCCTGAGAAATAGAAATGTTTTATTTCAATTGGCGGCTTTCAAATACTTAAAATCTACTTGTTCAGCGAATTTGGGAAGCTTTTGCCTGGAGAAAAAAAAATTTTACTTTTTCTTAAAGTTTTCCGTTTCTTTTGCCTTTATTTATTTTCACATAGAGGAGCATTCCTTAGCAACTTCTTATATTTAACACTTTATTTATCTTTTTTTTTTTGTGTGTGTGTGTGTGTGTGTCTTGAAGCGAATACATACTTTTATGATTGTGAGGACAAACGCACGACCACGTTTTTATTAAAAAGTATATTACCTCTAACCACACATAAATACCAATGTGCATATTTGCACGTAAGTATAATACACAATCAGACGTTAATTATGTACCACTTACATTAAGCACATGAAGTCATATGAAATTAAACCTTGAAAAAACAACAAAATGCCAATACATAATACTAGAAAAATCCAGGTAAATGATAGATTATTAGTTAAATTACGTTCATACAAATTTGAATTAACATGCTTATACAATTCTTGCGTATATATGTCAACAAATACTTAAAATCAAATACTTAAAATCTACTTGTTCAGCGAATTTGGGAAGCTTTTGCCTGGAGAAAAAAAAAATTTACTTTTTCTTAAAGTTTTTCCGTTTCTTTTGCCTTTATTTATTTTCACATAGAGGAGCATTCCCTAGCAACTTCTTATATTTAACACTTTATTTATCTTTTTTTGTATGTGAGTGTCTGGAAGCGAATACATACTTTTATGATTGTGAGGACAAACGCACGACCACGTTTTTATTAAAAAGTACATTACCTCTAACCACACATAAATACCAATGTGTATATTTACACGTATGTATAATTCGCAATCAGACGTTAATTATGTACCATTAACAGTAAGGACATGAAGTCTTATAACAGCAGAATACCTTCACATAATACTAGAAAAATTCTGGTAAATGATAGATTATTAGTTAAATTATGTTCATATAAACTTGAATTAACATGCTTGTAGAATTCTTGCGTATATATGTCAACAATTTCAATCCCTTATTTTTTTATTTCAGACACGTTCGTAATTTGAAAAACCATTCCACAAATTTTTTACTATATCTCGTAGCCTTTGTAGTGAATTTTTTTTACTCTAAATTTTTATAATAGTACGGTTTTCAAAAATATGAATGAAATTTTGCTTATTATAGCCACAATGTTATAAAATAATAGAATCAAATAAGCATATTTTTATTCCATGGGGATTGTATAACAATTTCTCAATGGTTAGTTTCTAAGCTAAGTAGCTTTATCAATAGACGACAACATAAACAGCCATTTATATTTACCTCACATTCCTCTGATTAAAAACTTTTTTGATGAATATCTATGTTATTTTATTTCGCTAAATCCGTCTAAATTACATAGAAAAGATAAAAGAAAAAATACTGTATGTTTATCGTCATAAATTTAAAAAGATAAAAAACACTTTACGAAAAAAAAAAATGAAAGTACAATGCTAATAGCACACACAAAACAGTACCATTATAAAATCAACAATTCTAAACACAAAACGAAACCAGTTATTTTAAAACACTTGAATTGTTTTTCAAACACAAACAATTCAAATCCACCATCTGCTGACAGAAAGAAAACTGAGCAAACTGAAGTAATATTAGGTTTAACAAATGTTCCACTGAATCATGCATCCACCCAATTGCGCTATAGACACCCTTTTACAATATTACCCACAGAGTCATAAATATTTAAATAACAAGAACGAAGAGAACAAATCGCTTTTTGTTATCATAAATTTGTAAACTTTTTAACAGCTGGGTCTTTAAAAGACTTCTTGAGCGACCGTGGGAAACGCCAGGGGTGCATGAGAAATGAAAGAAGCAGTGTAAACCAAAGAAACGAGAAAAGGCAAAGAAAAATTTTCTGACTTCACAGCTGCTTTACTTAAGGAAAAAGAATGAAAAGGAATGTAAATTTATTTCAAAAGCCAAATTTATATAGAAGAGTAGTGAATTAAACTAATAACAAATCAAACGCACTTACCTTTAGTGATTCATCAAAGGAAAAAAAAATATGTTAGCATCTGAGAAATGCAACTTACACCAAAATGTTGAACTAAACTGATTTTGAAAAATGTTTGAGAAATAATTTGGAATTCATATAATAAAACCCCACCAAAACGGAAACTTTATAAGAGTATTTATAAAATTTATTAGGAACTTTTTTTAAGAACTATGTTAATCACCCTTTCAGATTTACGGGAAATATCGACAAAATTTTCTAAATAAGAAATCAATATTCACAGCTTTTATCATGAGGATACGAGCTTTAAGACAAACAAACGGACATTCAATATTGATTTTATTACAAAACGGTTTCAAATATACGCAGGTAAATCTTCTCTTCGTCATATATAGGATATACAAGACTACATTTAACTAAAATTAGGATGCATTTAACCTACATTCAGTTAAATGCATCCTGATTTTAGTTTAATTTCGAATATAATTAGAACATGGTTTATTCAATGCCCTTTGGTTCCATTTATAGCTAACGGGTCAATTCTGCTGGAAGAAGTGTTCGCACACGGTTTCTCAATACTTCCCAAAACTAGGTGTAAATTTCACTAGATTTTTTTCCCCTAAAGATTTTCTTCAACATTTATGTATAATAAAAAAATATTGGAAGTTATAACAAAAAAAAAATTAAAGATTCATGCTTACGCAATGTGCAAAATCAAAATAAAAGAATCAAATTAATTTTGTCATTATTCCATTAAATATGAGTTTTAAAATTCCTTTTACCAAGTAGCAATAGTCAAGTGTTTTCATTTCACAGGATCTCGTTATTCAGGAATATATTTTAACAATTCAAAAGACTAGAAAATGACACTGTCATTTTCTAAATATTTAAATTTTACACCACAAATCTTGTAAATAAAACTTAGTTCTTCCCTTTGTGAGCGAGATTTACTGGTATTTGTTAACCGCCATTAAAATTTTGGCTCTAGTGTGCTTGTTGGCAGAGACATACAGCGGAGATTATGAAAATCATAATAACAGATATGGTCATTTTTGAATTTCGATGATCCCTCCTACAAGGGTGGGTTTCTTGTTATTTTGTCACTGGATGTTATTATTAATATGACACAAATTGATAAGATATAAAGAGAAGTGCTTGGATTTTAAAAGCGTCTACATTTTAATATTATTATATGTGCACCAAAACTCATTTCAATCTTTTAGAATACAGATAACTTAGCAATTTAAATAAACCAGCTTTGAAAGGCAAGTACACAAAAACCTATAATAAATTAAAAACCTGTTGCAATTAAGTAAACCGTAGGATAATATTTAGAACCCCTAATGCTTACTCCACACCAACAGCGACAGCAACGAAAGACAGACACAATTTGCCACCTGTCTCTGTGGCTGTCATAAAAGTCTTCACACGGCTAGGAGACGGGGTGAAGAGGCAATTTAATTGCGCATGCGCATAATCTTCTCTTTCTATTATGATTGGTTGTCGAGCATGGCGGCAGAGACAAAAGTTGAACCTTTTCCAACTTGAAACCACAGAGACCAGAGACGGAACCGAGGGGGGGGGGGGGAGGGGGGGGACTTTGTTTGTAATACGCATGCGCAACAACGAAGATACATGATTTTCGTCTCCGTTGCCGTTGGTGTGGAGTAAGCATTAGATTTCGTCAACCTAAAAAGTATCTCCTTAATATGAAAAATCGATTAGCAGTAATAACCCTTGGAACAATTAGTTTGGAATAACGAAACTCACAGAGGAAAACATCCCATTCCTGAAACAGGGTGCCCTCCTTTAAATGACAATAACATAAAAGGGGGAAAATAATAAATATGAAAGAGATGGACAAATAAATTATTCAACATATGAAAAAATATCGAACACATAATCAACCGGCACTTCAATATTTGAAACTTCCATTTGAGAGACTGTTAATTAACTTGTAGATAACAAAATCCTTTAAAACAGAGATCCCACAGTCTGTTTTCGCTTTAATTACAGATTTCTTTTACTAAACTATTCATTAATAACACCGAGTGCAGAGAATACTAAAATTCAACGAGACTATAATCTGGCATTTTGAATGTTAAAAATCTCACCGACGACCAGTCATGAAAATGGGCATCGGATAGCATTTAAAAAAAGAAAAAAAGAAAAGCCCCGTGCACATTAGGTACTAATTACAACACTAAATGGTTTAAGAATTTCATAATCTGAACGTCTGAATTAATTATAAGAGAAGGAAATATGATCACAAGCCTCTCCTCAGGGATTTATGTCAACACTCCTGTGATACGGGGTTTAATACCCCAAACGCAGTGAAAATATGGAGTGCAAGTTTCAATCCTCATTATTTGGAGCAGTCATTTCCAGAGTCTTTGTTTTTGATGAATAAATCTGCAGGTGCCATCCCAATGAAGAACGTTTAGAGGAATTATTGGATTAAAGAATTTAACGTATTCATGGACCAAAGCAGGAGACGATAAGGGATTACGTCCATGGCTTCAGTTCCGAACGCTTAGATGAAAGCGAGATTTTCGAACGAAATATATGCGAAAAAGAGAATATATTTAAAACAATTCATAATTCGATCACACACGCTCCCATAAATTTTCCTCCGTTTTCTGCGGCATAAAAAAATCTTAAAATTTAAGGCTTTCTCACTTTGTTAATTTCTTATTTTCATTATGTGTGCGTTATGAGATCTATAAAATGGGGCGAGATAATTAAACTTTATAATATAAAAATACATAAATAAATCTTTGAAAATAAATTCGCCATTTTAGAGATATGATTTACTGAATATGAATAAAACATCAATCATGCGACAGAATTTCAGCACAAGTAATCCATGATCACATTTTATTGGTGATGTTTTAATTACAGTTTGGGCGTTGAAGAAATGACAAATTGGAAATCCTGAAAATAAATTTATATTTATGGTATTCTGGAAAAAAAACTGAAATGTAAATTAAATTTACTTAATGAAAGAAAAAAAATGAATAATTGAAATACTGCTTTATTTACTTGACTTGATGAAGAACAAGAAACACGTGATTATTTTTCCACATTTAAATAAGTAAGAAATGCGTCAACTTAGCTTTCATTAAATTTCATGAATTTGACAGCCTTCATTGAGGTTTTATCAAGAAAAAGATTTCACCCCATAGTCTCGGATTGGTCTTCTTACTTTATTAGCACAGACACATTTGATAATTATATTTTCAACGCTAATTAATTTCTAGGGTTAATTTAGATATGAAAGTCAAAGGTAGATAATTTTCATCTTGCTCTGACAACAGAAGTTTTCGAAATATATTTTCATTTAACATTAATCTAATTAGCAGGAGATATTTAACATTATACTCAAGCACACTTAAAAGAAGTTGCTCGGTATACATATTAGAATAATTACCAAATTTTTCGACTTAGATGGCTCAAACAAATTAAAATTCCATTTTCAGGAAATTTTAAAATCAATCATGGGAGGAGTTATTAATAGAACTAATCCTTTCTGATGAAAGTCTATTAGCATCAAATTATTTCAAAAAGAAGAATTTGGGGAAAATTTATTCGCGCCGAGGAATAATTTATGCGTAATAGTCTGAAAATGCATAATCATGCACACTCATCCGTACTGATTGAAATTATCAGAAATCTCATACAACATTCTGCTCTTAAGTAGAACTTGGAAATTCAGCTTTATCAACGTATACACGAGTTATTGTAAGCGTGAGGGAAAAAAAAAATAGGAAAATTCTAGTGGAGCATGAAAAAAAAATAGGAGAGGAAAAGTGAATGAACAAACAAAAAAATAATAAGCTAATTTGAAATTTTTATAACGCGTTTGTTTAACTCATAATATAAAAAAGTAAAGAAACTTCTCGTTAAAAAAGAAGGTAATTTTATTGACTATATTCAAATATAAAATATGGGACATTATGCGCATGCTAAGAATCAAGGCATTTTAAATAAAAACAATAATTTATTTCCAGCTATGCATCTTGAGCATATTCTATGCAAAACTTTACTAACGTATACTAGAAAAGAAATTCTATAAATAAAACATTACATACCGCACTGAGTTTGAGTTCAGCTCGCATTTAGTTTTTGATGGATATACGCATACAATGGGAGCGAAACAGATTTTTATCTTTAAACTATGATTTTATCTTACATAAACTATATTTTGAGGCCTGATATAACAAATTTTACTGAAATTTTTTTAACATTGGGGCCTGCAATCCACGTTTTAAATTATCCACGATGATAACGATAAAAGACATCGGGATATATAAAGCACTCATAAAGACTCAAGATAATCTCTAAAAGAAAGCGTCTGAACCGGAATTTGAGAAAATATATAGTAAACATTTTGATACGTGGGAAAAAATTTGGGTAAAGTTATTAGAAAAGATAACACAACACTATCTAATTTATTTCATACTATTATCAGGTAATTTTCTAGGCTTGAAATTCTTCAAGTGTGTATGCCATGACCGATAGAATAAGAAAACTGTATAAGGTGGATGGTTTTTCTTAAGACATATATATAGTTTCGACCAATCTAAGCATATACAATGGTACGGAACTCGTATAAAATCGCCTATCGAATAAAAAACACACGAAGAAAGGGAATCAAACAATTTACACCTAAATCACATTATAGTTAGAATAGTACAGGTGATCGAATAAATAGTTATATACTTTAATGTTATTTAAATAGTTCCTTAAAGCTGTCTCATTGGTAATAAACGCATAACCATAAATGCGACAAGAACGTACTTTTATAACAGATATTTACATGCAATGATTGTACTACGAATATTAGAATTGCTTATTTTTTCAACCTACTTCATTTTATTAGATTAAGATATTACGACTTAAATTCATTTTTGTAAAATGAGGTATTTTAAACAAACAAACACACACACACACACACACACACACACACACATATATATATATATATATATATATATATATAAATTAAAGTTTAAAGGACTAACGGTTAAGCGCATTTTAAAAACATTCTAGGATCAGTACGGGATTTAAGGTACAGCAGCACGAATTACAGTTTCCTTAAATTGAATGGGGAAAAAAGATTCTGTATTACAGAGACAGCAGCTGTTCTAGCCATGTTTTACGACTGTGGATAGATACCAAGCACTATTTTTCAGTAAGATGTGATGCAGTCATAAATACTACTCGATCGATAAAGTAGGGAAGTGCCATCCGCTTTTCAGTATTGCACCTACTATCGCAACACAAATGTGATTAACAGTAATACGTAAATAAGAAAATGACCGAGAGATAAATTTGTCAGAATAAGTTTTTCATTTCAGACCTAAAATTGAGTCAGGTTAATATCTAATTAATTCAATCTGTAGGTAATAATAGTTCCCTTATCATGTTACGCACTATAAATATTTAGATATAATGATCACCAAAGATATAGTTTTTGACTTTTTGAAACATTCAAACTCAACAAAAGCTCGTCTAGACATTTGTTGAATAATTATACGATCGATGCATAGTCACGAAAAAAGTTTCTTTGTAATGCGTTCTCCAAGACATCTGTAAACACAATATACTATAGAAGTCGATGCAACAAGTTGCAATCCAAAGAAAAGTAACGAATGTGTAATTGCTCCTTCAACTCTCAGAGAATAACAGAACTTCAAAATGAAAAACAAATTATCAAATACTCATCTGTAATACTATAAATTGCCTAAAGCTGTGACAAGGGATAAGCACAGTAGAAAAGAAGTTACATGTGTTGACTAAACGTAGATAATTTTAGATATTTTGAAGTGTGTACTTTAATAATGCCTCGAGAAATGCTGTGTTATCGATCAATCAGAAGGGACTTCTAGATTGAGACACCGAAACAGGAAGTAAATACATTATGACACACAATGATGTCTACACAAATATGAACATATTAGAAAGATTCGAGAGACTTTAAAAACATATATTACTATTTCTCCATATGCTTCGTTTAATGAGCCTTCTAAAAATTTTTTTTTATTTCCAATGCAGCGGGCGAAGGGGAAATTAATTCTTTCACCACGATGTTACATAAGGCAAGCAAGAATTCAAACTAGTACTAAAACCAGAACTAAAGTGTTAAACAGAATAAAAGTGTTAAACGAAATAAGATTTCCCTTGCTTCCCAGCAACGGGAGCAAATATAACTCTCTTTCAAGGTTGGGAAATGAGGGAGGTGGTCTGCAGTCATCACAGCGTCGGCGCAGCAGAGGTGGCAAATAGGCTTGTCGACGATCTCAAGTTGATGCAGGTGGGCACAAAGCCAGTCATGCCTGGTCGTCATTCGGAAAGCAGCAACAGCACGATACCTGGGGTATTCCGGGAGCCTGAGGATGGTTTCACACCAGGGCTTCTCCCTTGTTCTTTCCTTAGTTCGGATATATACAAGTCTCTTATGGCCAAATTGATCTTTGAAGCCGCAGATCCATAACAGACCTCCTCAAAAGGAGACTGATAGATCGCGCACCCTTATTTTGCCAATTTATCTGCAGTCTCGTTTCCGCCTTTTAATATATATATATATATATATATATATATATATATATATATATATATATATATATATATATATATATATATATATATATATATATATATATATATAATTATACAATATACAATTCCATATGAAATATGAATGATTAGTTTGATATATATAGATATATAAGTCTTTATAAATGTATGTACATAAATACATAAAGACTGAAAGGGTTGGAAACAGAAAGATAAAAACAGAATCGCAAGAAAAAAATATTTCTCATTGCATATATATATGCACAGAAGTTCATTTAGATATTATGTTACAATTGTTACTGTAGAAGCGGAGTGCTATAATTCCCCGCGGTGTGTGGCCAAGAACAAATCTATTCTAAAGGCTGCAGAGGCAGGGGTAAATAGGGGCTTGTACACCAGGAGGAAATATAAGAATAGCTGTCGGTGTGGCCATTGATAGCGATCAAAAGTCTATAAATATTGCAAGATAGATGGTCGTTATTTTACGGCCCACAGAAAAACCTTCAGATGATAAGGGTCAAAGTGGTATTGCAAATGAAAATTATCGTGGGGCGGTACTTCGTAGACTATGGACAGGGGCAGTATAATAAGGAACCAATAGGGGCAGGAACTAGGGAGAGAAAAACAGCCCACTGCCCAATGAAAAAAAAAGGGCCGGGCCAGAATCCCCCCCCCCCGTAAACGGATAACAGCCCCTCCAAGTAAGAAAGAAAAAGCAGAGAAGGTCTAGAATTTGCTCCGGCTGTTTTTTTTCCTAGAGCTCAGATCATACAGAGTCTACACTGCTTCAGAGTCTAGGAGTAGTGCCGGTAACCCGCCAAGATGATCCGGTATATGACGTGATTGTGGTCAAGACACCAGATATTGGTAGTTAAATAACTTTAAAACAATGGATGCATGCGTGTGTTGGAGCAAGTATGGAAAACAGAGCATAGGCCTTTAACATACATTTATTTAATAAATCACAAAATTCATTTAAAGTGTAATTGCTACTAGCACAACATTCCCTTTCATATTAACATTTTACACACGAGGACTAAGAAGCAGAGGTACACTAACTGGTCAAAGTAATAATTTTTTATAGTATATGGGGAGGCACTTACTACAACAGTACAGCTGAAGTATGCAGCGATGAAAGATAGCATCGACGACAGGGGCCCAAAATCACGTCATATACCAGATCATCTTGGCGGGTTACCGGCACTAATCCTAGACTCTGAGGCAGTGGAGACTCTGTATGATCTGAGTTCCAGGGAAAAAAACAGCCGGAGCAAATTCTGGACCTTCTCTGCTTTTTATTTCTTACTTGGGGGGGGGGGTGCTCTTGTCTATTTACGGGGGGGGGGCATTCTGGCCTGCCTCTTTTTTTTCACCGAGCAGTGGGCTGTTTTTTTCTCAGTAGTTCCTGCCCCAATTGGTTCCTTATTATACTGCCCTTGTCCATAGTCTATGAAGTTCCTCCCCACCATAATATTCATTTGCAATACCACTTTGACCCTTATCATCTGAAAGTTTTACTGTGGGCCATAATATAACGACCATCTATCTTGCAATATTTATAGACTTTTGATCGCTATCAATGGCCACACCAACAGCTATTCTTCTATTTCCTCCTGGTATACAAGCCCCTTTTTACCCTTGCCTCTGCAGCCTTTACAATAGATTTGTTCTTGGCCACACACCACGTGGAATTATACCATTCCGCTTCTACAGTTACAAGAGTACAGGGAATCTTCTCTGTACTCTGTATAGAGAAGATTCCCTGTACTCTTGTTGGTACATCCACATTCAAGCAGAAATTCTGCAGGGAAGTACCCCCAACTCCTTTCATCACATTAGTCACGGTAACCCTACCCGTCGGATAGGGTTCATTTCACTCTCATCCCCCATTCCCGCCCCCAAGGTCCCTCCTGTTTCTTTGATGCTCTGCGGCAAAGACCGACTAGACACAAGATCAGTGCAGGACTGCCCTGCAGACCGCTGTCCATAAATCACTGGTTTCCCCTGCAGAGTACTGAGGAGAGCATGAATGTGAAAGCGCTATAAGAATTGTACGGAACTTTTACCTTGTTTCATCTTTCTAGCTTGTTAAAGAAACCGCTATTATTCATTCAATTGCTTACGTAAAACATCTGAATATTTATTCAGCTGATTTAAATTAAACATCTGAATCATTCTTATTATAATAAATTATAATCACAATGATTTTATTCACAGGTGCTCTAATTATGCATCGTAACATTTAAAATCATTTAGAAACAAGTCACCCTCTTAGAAACTTTGTGTGTAGTTATTTTTGATAGGTTTATAAGTACTGTTAGAATATTCGGGAAATTTTCGCATGCTTTCTTGATACGTTTTAAAACTATTTAACATAAAGTACCCGGGTTGAAATTATGCTAACGACAAGAATCCCGGTCGTTTATGAAAGGCGAAGTATCAACATTTATTTTACCATAGCGAAGCATATATTTGAGCTAGGATTAAATTTATATCCTAGAATACGGTATAACAATTTTTATACCAAATGACAACATGGAAGCATATATATCGTTTTTCTTCCTGAAACTTTGCTGAATTACTCTCTATAAGCTAACCCACTTATGTGAAGAAGAAAACAGAATGGGAAATTAAAGACAGTAATAATGTTAGTCTCTCCACTGTGCGAGCAGTATTGAATTGACTGACTGAAATGGCTCTCAATCTCATACTAAGCGCCCAATGTGTTTACAGTTTGACATGTATGCCTTTGAGGCATACTAAATGTGACAGCGCCAACAATTTCAATACGGTTACGTCGTCTGTCGGATTTTGCACGGACTTATCAAACGATCCTTGTAGATTTAACTGCTGATGGCAAATAATTTGTCATATTCTATTTGTTTACCAACTGGAACAGATACAAGATAATCAAATAAAGATTGGCGTAAATAGCTGAGTAACGAATTTAGGGAATGCACAAATACCCAATTTACTATCGAGAAGCAAAGACCATTCTTATGAAACTTTGATGACATACTTAGTTACCTCAAAATCTTGTGTTGTGTTGATTCAACTATGTAGGTATGTAGCTCTGTTAAGTAGTAGGAGTTATTTAGCTGTGCTGTGCTACGTAGTTGCATTATATTGTGCTATGTTAACATAACACAATGCATTCTATTGTGTTATGTTAGTTCACAACTTAAAGCATTTAGTCTCTATACCTCATAATTCCCTCTCTATCCCACATGAATTTTCCATTTTTACGTATTCACTGCATATGAACCCTAACCAGCGTTTCTATGACACGACGATAGACTTGTCACAATACTAGGGATGTGTTCAACGTCATAATATTAGGTGGAGCTGTAGCACCATAACAATGGAGAACCTTGGTGGAAAAAGTCTGATGGCACCGTTGTACTTAAAAAGTTTTGTGATGGTATGCTTTTCCTTTAAGATAGCCTAAGAGCATATGGACAGAAGTAGGTTAATTGAACTTACATCACTTGTTAGTACTGGCATTTTTTGGAGTTGGGAGGGATATCTAACCGCGAACCACTTCTGTCATAATTGTAAATATTTGTATATATTTATACCAATATAACTAAACAAATATCCTAACAAACCAAACTGAATAAGAGGAAAAAAACACCAAGTTCCATAATGCTTCAATGACATCACATACCCATAATCCCATACAGTTGGTTATTATTTTTAAAAGAAATGGTTAAAAAAAGGCAATACGAAGAACTCTAAAATAAAACCAAATAATTTGAAAACGTAATACTGAATAAAAATTTACAAGATTTATGAGTATTACGGAAAATGTATCAAATAATGCTATTGTGGTATTCGAATTTTAAAAAAAGGGAAAAAAAGAAACTAAAAAGATACAAATAAATGCCTTGTGACACATTCTGCTTCAAAATGCAGAGCGTTTCCCCAATGCTAATAAACTGAACAAAACGCATTAAATAGCAAATCCCGAAAGTTTGACCACAGATTTCTAAGCCAAAATATGTTCTATGCGGAAATAGACACTAATTGCATAAATAGTTAATCAAAGACGTCAAGGAAACCGGTAACATTCCCTTTATGCAATTAGTGATGATCGTAAGATGTTCCCGGAAAACAGGCAAAGCGTGTTTGAGTGTATGCAAATATAATCCATCGAATCACCTGACAAGGGCTTATCATAGCTAAAGTATAGAAAAGTAAATTTCAGTAAAGATATATATTAACGAATGCGTAGAACAGTAAAATACAAGCTGCATGCTGGGACAGGAAAATACCAGTGCCATCGATTAACAATAATAAAGTTTAGATGGAAGGTATGATAAATGATTCAAAGGTATTATCAAACACAGTAATTTTTCTCTCTGAATTATCATCTACCACAACCAACGAGATAGTAATATATAAAAGGGCGAATGTGCCACGTATGCAGGAAAAACCTCGGGGAGGAGCGGACTTCCCAGCTTTCCCTCTTGGTATAAGTTTTCACCATTTTCTTATTACAATAACCTCAGGTAATTGTAACTTTTAAGTCTTTGTTAAAAATGTAAAACCTAAATTTCTTTATTGGTCTTCTCCCAAGTCATTTTTAAAAAATTGTAAAAAAAAAATTTAGTCCCAAGTTTAAACAAAATTCTCATCTTATCCTATCTATACTAACGTAATGTATATTTATACTGTAGACAGCTCTGGCCAGGCACTTCTGCGGTCATCTTCGTGCTCTACGGTTAGTGTCGGGCTTTAGTTTACCCCCTTTGCCGGAGGTGTAGTTTAGCTCAGGCCACTCCTGCCCATATCTTAACATGTATTGGTTGTCAGAGAAGCCAATCCTGGCGCGGTTCTTCATCTTTTAAAAACTCACGAGTTCATGGATCTGATCTGATGTTGTTGTCGATCAGGTGGGATAAGCAACAACAACATATCTATACTGTTTTCAACTATTACATCATATACGAGGGTTTTAAATATCGGAGAAGGCCTAGGTCTCTGAGTTTTCTATTACCGGCCTGTGTCCTCGGATAATATACAGGCATACAAGAGGTAATATTGTAGGTGTATGCTACCAACTAAGCAGATCACGTAGAAGTGTAAAGGAAGATAATTAAAGCGGACATGAATACAAAGAAAAAAATAAATATCTCTTGAACGGATGTTAAGAACGCATCCCACTAACACAATTAGCTGATTAAAATTTTAAACATAGCTTTCACAGAAAAAAAATTACAATACTCTTAACTTACAAGAGTTCTCTGTCACTTTTTTAAAAAACTCCACTTTTATTTATTCAATCCTCGATCTATTGAAAAAATTTTTGTGCAGTATTAATTTAGCAATTTTATCTTCATAAAAACTCAATCAAGTTTGAAAAAAAGCTCAATAAGAATGGATCTGATTCAATAAGCTTTTTTTGTATTCAAACTAATGCGGCGAGAAATTCAAATTCTAAAACTAGAGTTAAACTACGAAGGTTACATTTTACATTGATGGTCATAATACACAAGAACAATCTACATAAATGAATACTACATAGGATTTACTATCTCGCACTTACAACGCGGCGAATTCATCCTCCCCCTTTTTCCATTTGAAAAGTCTTCCATTTGAAATAAAATGCATTTCAGACTTGTATAGCCCTAGAAAAAGATTTTGCAAGCTGCAGACTATTTGAATTTATATTTTCTCAAGAGGAAGAGCGCATATTGCCTCGAAAAGCATTTCAAGTTTATTTAATAACCACTGAGAATTTAAAAAATAAGCATACACCGAGAATGATGCAAAACCGCACGTATCGACTATTTCTTATTTAAATTACTCTTGAGTGGAATTTCACGATATATTTAGGGAGTATCTGACACTCTCATTAGCTGCACATTCACTTATAATATAAAACTAAGGTATAATCGTAAGAAAAAGGATACCAAAAGATTAAAGCGTACTTAGAAAATCTAATCTTGAAATAATGTACATGGTGGTAAGACACAAACGCGTGCAGGTTTAAATAAATAGATTCAGAGAGATGTTGTTACATATGGCTTTATTCCGGAAATTAATCCATACAGATTAGGCAGCCCACAACATTACACAGGATCACGAAACAAAACAAAACAGCAATATAAACTAGAAATCAACAATAAAAACTAGAAAAATAAACACAATCAAAAAGTTCAATCACAAAGAGAGTACATACTGATCCTTGCACCCCAATACAATTTGCTTATGTCTCCGTTTCTCTGGGACATTCTGTCAAGTCCATGGCAAGTTAGGAGATGATCCGAATTCATAACACCTGCCCTGCAGATCGGGCAAACGTTGGTTGGAAATATACCCACGTTGAACAGATGTTCTGTCAAGCAGCCGTGTCCAGACTGTAGCCTGAAATTTGCTACTGCTAGATTCAGAAATATTATTTAGTTAATTTCTTTTGCTTCCAAACACGGCGACTATAAATAGTAAAAATGCCTTATTTCGTACAAAGCTCAATTACTCATCTATTACTCTCCGTATCTCAAAGGATATATCTCAAAAATCTAATTCACAGCATTTAAATACTAGTCATTTATAACTAGGATTCGTAACATGGATACAGTCATGACACTATAATTTACCTAAAAAATTTCATAAAAGAATCTGAACCAGTTTTTGTTTGTTGATCTATTTTTTACGGAACAAACAACTGCACTGACCCACAACTGAGGCTTTTTTTTTAATTTGTATCTCGCAGCCACAAAATTAGAACGTTCACAATTATGAAGCTCCTTTAGAGTGAATTAAATTCCCCGGCTCAAAATAACAAGAAAACTTTTTTCTACATCGGTCAGGACATTCTCAACCGCTACGTACGGTAACAACATAGCTGCAACACCAGTAGTGATAACCCTATGCTTCGAGCTCATAGATTAGATTCCAGCGCAAAGTGACCGCTTACATTCTAAAACTCTGGTCTTCTTCTTTCTTGAAACAGCACAAATCGCTCGACTGACTCCATGAGGAGACGCCATCTCCCAGCACATGCCGAAAACCAATGTTCAATAAAAGATAAACATAGTTGCAGAAAAATAGTACGGAGAAAATAAAACAGAACAAGAGATTGCTGACATCCCCAGCTAAATTGCAGATATACACCCAATCATTATCTATGATTATTTCTTGATAAATTGTTCCGTTGAATTGTACCCAGGTGGTGTGCTTCTCCACGAAACAAAATGCAATTATAAACTACATATCTCTGACATATTCAGAAGTATTTAAAAAAATTACCATACAATCTAAAAATTCTAAGCAAATTAATACTAAAATATAAGTTATTTATCTTTGAGTTCAAGTAAACAGTAAAGAATGAAGCTTCCGGAAATTTTAGAGGTTAAGCTACAAGACAGACACGATGCTAAGAAAATGCGTTATAAGAACCTGGGGAAATGCAATGTTTGCAAAAGATTTAGAATATTAACATAAATTAACAACATTGATTTGAACAATAATTTCCTTTTGAGGGAACAAACACCATGTGATATTAGATACAAAATAGAAAGTTGTTCCAAATTCGTGATGCCAGTGCAGAAGGGAAATGCATTTATTTCAAAACTTTCAGCGTGAGTATGACAGTAAGAGAGCGAAAATAAATAATCCTAAAAAAAGTAAATGAAAAAGCCACAACCGAATCGGCCGTCATTGATCAACCTGGGCCAAGAAATGACAAAATCAATGACAGACGCGGCAAAGAACTTAGCTCAAGATAAATATCAGAAAGCCAATAAAACTGACAGCATCCTTGTTATTGTTGCACGGTGTTGCAATGATGCAGATGCCAAATGCAGTTACATTCTCCTTATGTTTGGCACGGTTCCCTTTGAAGCACTTTGCATGTATTTTAATAGAGGCGAATGAAACTCATCATATAGCTCAAAAATACATAAAAATAAGAACAATAGTTTTTATTTAAAAAGCCTGTCAAACTCCACGTATTAAAAACTATGTAAGTCGAGTTACAAAAAAAATTTCTTTTTATAAGATTTTACTAAAAATTCCTGATTTTTCAGGGGACAAGAAAAAAAAATTATTTCATACAAACTTATGACTATCTACGGCAAAATTAATGAACAGAGAACATATTTTTTTTTCTTTTAGAGGGAAAAGACAATAATTTAGAAAATTTAAAAAAAAAATTTCTAAAAAATATCGATAAATAATTTCTGAACGATATTACTACAGACCTGTGCAGACTGTGAAAATAAAAAGTGAACTGCGTGTGTAAGTATTCGAAATAATCATTAATTAATTTCGGGTTGAATAGAATAGAAAATGTCCTGTTCTGAAGAACAAAAAAAAATAAGAAATTATACAATGCAGTTCTTTCTTTATAACTGATGCTTCCACAACTCAACAAACTTTTCAAGAACATAAGAAAAACTAAAATACTGAGACATAACTTTCTAATCTTAAAATTTCCATGACAAATATTTGCGTAGTTCAACATTAAGTATTTCGCACGGACAGAAAAAAATACGCAGAAATTCGTATATTTTTTTAAAAATATCCCCCCCCAAAAATACATAAACCCCCCCCCAGGAAAAAAAAATTACTTTTCATCGCATATTTAAATTATATTATTAAATTTTTATTTTCGTTTCAGTAAAATGCAATTTCTTTCGTGATGAAAATTCCGAAAACAAACTAAACAAAGCTATTTGGCCCACTTGGAGAAAATAAGTAATACATTTAAATTATCTTTACTTACGACACAATTTTCTGTACCGATAATCTGACACAAAGTCCTCCCGACACAGAATTAAACTGCAAGTCAGAATTACAGGAAATTACTAGTCTTACTAATGGAACCTTTATTTTTGGAATCGCGAAAAAAATTGAAAAAAAAAAAGCAAAAATATATTATAAAGCGAAACAAAGTAAACGATAAGAAATGACTTCGCTTTTAATATAAATCCTTAAATAGAAAAAAAAAACTTTTGTTTCGTGAATACATAAAAGTAATTTTTAAAAGCGTTAATAAATTCTAATGTTGATAGCTTATTTTACTAAGAAATAAATATAGATGGAACGAATAGGTTGGGGTTGCGTTTTAGGTTTAAAATAAAAATAGTGCAATATAGTTTAATGCGAAGAAACTTTCACTGGTAACACACAATAGCACACATTTTTTCAGAAAAATTTTAAAACTAATCATAACCATGTCACCAGTTTTTGATGTACATTACTCAGTTTTTATTTGTTTTGTTTTAAGTCTATGAATTTTTGACAATGGTGTTGTAGTTATAATTACTGGTTTTAAATCATGGTTTCTGGCAGTCACCTATGAATGATTAAGCTTAGATAGGAACAAATTTTAAAAAATACTACCTCTACAATTTGCTAAAATATGTAACACATGATGAGAAATGAGAATAGAGTTCAGACAACAGCTGTATTGATTTCTTGATAATAGATAAACGTTAAAAAACTTTTTCAAATTTAACACTACAATATAAAATGTATAAACATAAGATGTAAATTAGATATAATTCAATGAGTGAATCAATTCCTGTTTTTAGACATATTAAAAAGATACTGGATTAAAACCCTTATACTTATGACGTTGCATTTTACGAACGTTTATCATTGAAAGAAATAATATTTTCATTTATTTCGAATATATCAGAGGGGAAATCGACTGCTTGCGCGTATGGCTTTGAACATTCTGTCGTCTGTAAAAGACATCTCGCTTTATGCTATAATACACACAAATAAAATGACGCCAATGTTGTGGGCAGTGACATATTGGATGTTTCTTGAACAATGATTGCTTGAACTGCGAGTTTTGCTTTGGATTTTCACAAACATAAAAACATACAACTCTTTTTCACCCACGGAGAGATGGCCTTATTCAGAATACACAATAGCATTACTGTGATGAGGTTATTAATTTCAAAATGCAAAATCAGAGATTTTCATCTGCAATAATAACTCACAAAAAAATGGCAATTTGCTTTTCCTCATTTCTCTGATGAAACCCTCTTATATGCGCTTGATATTTAAATAATTTCAAATAAAAAATGAATAAAGCTCGTAAAATTAACGAATTTTAGATCCTAAGTTTTTTTGTATGGCATTACAGAAGAAAAATAATAATTTACATATAATAGTAAGTATTTATTTTATCAAAAATATTTATAAGCAACAGGACATAAGGAAAAAGTAATTTAAATTACAAAATTTAAATTATCGTACGATTATACTGAGCATTTGATAGAAATGGTGTTAAATAAAAGTAAAAGAAATAAAAGACAATTAAGAATTTTTGATTCATTAATTTTATTAAATTCTTTTCCAGGCTCCTCCCGGTAAATAAAAAAAACCAGGAAGCAAACATTTTTTTAATTTTTTTTAAACTCAGCATAAAGTTTAATAACTTTGTTTCCCTTGGGCTCATATAGACAATGCAGTATCGCTGAAACTCGACATAAATCTCATATAAAAATGCATTCTATACTTTGAGCGAAGAATGAAAACATGCTTTGTGCTCAGGAAACAAGCCATTAATATAACAAATACCTCTTCCGTAATTAAGTAAGCTCATTACTTTAGATAAACTTTTATATTGCATTTATGTTACGAACGCTTTCCTAAAATGAAAAAAATAAAGAAAGAGAATTAATCTAACATTAAGGATATTAAACAGACATAAATGTGTAGCAAAAGTTATTTTTTTAGTTCCTTTTAGAAATTTGAATAAAAAGATTAGAAATAATTCATACCTAATTCTCGCAAAGTATACATTATAATAGCCCTATACATTAAACAATTCAAACAGAACTCTTTTAATCATATCACTGTACATAAACTTTAAGAAATATATATTTTAGTAATTGCTTAAATTCAGCATCAAGATACAACTGATTAATGTTTATGTTTATTCCTTAATCACTCTAATCTACGATCTGACGATCAATCGATTTACAAATGATCTAAAAGAAAAGAGTTAATCATATAGAAAAAATGAATAGGTTTGGCTTGGTTTTGGAGCACTACGCTCATATTTTACTACACGAGGGCTAATTAGACCGGGACCTACTGCTTAAAGCCGATTCCGAACGGCTACAAACATCCATGCCAACAGAGGGACTGGAACCCACGAAACTCTGGTACCGAATGCCAACGCCCTAGTCATTTGGCCTTCATCCGGCATTTGATAAATAAATTAATTAATAAATAAAAATAATAGGCATTGATAATAAAGCCCTCCCCCCCCCCAAAAAAAAAATCGAATTAAAATTATGTTTTAGAACTTTCAGCTTATCGAATATAAACGAAATGCATGGATAATGATTAGCCATCCACCCACACATCCATATATACATACAAACACACTCCAGACAAAGATCATATCAAATTATAGTACTATTCATTTATGGAACTATTTCCTATCAACCATCTTGGAAACAGACTGAAATGACAACTAAAATAGAAACAAAAAATATTTACGCAATGAGACCATACGCTTATTTAAAATATTTGCATCAATTTTAACATAAATAAAGGGGAATATGTTATAAACGAAACACGGGCGGCAAAAAGTCCACACCACACGGAAAGAAAAGAAAAACTACTTATTTTAGTGGCTGTCAAAAACATATTAATAAAGTATCGAAAACATTCATAATCTATAATCTGCGAAATAAGTATAAATTTTATCTATTTCGAGATCAAATTAAAGTTTAGAGCATAAGAGTATAAAGAATTTGTCTTCATACTCCTTCTAATCATCAGAAAATTCTGCGAAATTTAACAGTCGATTATTCTTCATATTCGTCTTGCCTTGTACACCAAATATGAAACTAAACAATTTAGTTTAGTTCTACGATAAACCATACGTTAATCTAAGCTTATCATCTCAACAATTCTCTTTCATTTCAAAAACACTGACTAAGCACTTAAACTTGTAGCAGAATTAGAAGATGTTTTAGTGCACAGGAAACAACAAATTAAGGCAAATGTGGTATGAAGTTCCACAAATTTAGCTTAATAAGGTGAAATAAATTTCTGAAGATAATTTGCTTTCAGGATTTCAAATAGAGGTATAATGTTTCAAAATTTAATTTCATTTACTCACAAAGACTTTAAAACCGTAACTCTCTCTTATTCCGTGTTTCATGATTTCACTCTACCATATTCATTAAAGCATTTTTTAATGCGTCCAATCAACATATTTTTTTTTAAGATTCTGTTTAATGTTACACAGTAGCTAAGGATATTTGAGACAGAGAGCATTACTATGTAGCCAACACAAGTAAATAACAAATACATGATGAAAAGCCTGTAAAAATCCCTCATTTACTGTGAACAACATAACTTTTATTCAGTTTTCACTACGTTTTATTAAACTCTCAAACGCCATACTAACATATTAAACTTTTCACATTTCATGAGAAACTTATACGATATAATGTGTATTACCTATAAAACTAAAATGTTTTTACAAAAAGAAAAAAAAATGACATGAAACATTTTTTCGATTTTCATTAGCCATTTTTGACAAGTATCATTAATACAGCTAATACTTTAAGTTCATATTATTTTTTTTCTGGAGAATATATCGAAGATAAAAAAAAAATTTAGCACACTTAGCAGGCTTTGACTTTCAACCACTATGACGTTATTATTTTCTTTCCTCATACATCATTTTCCGTTTATCCGAGAAAACGAAATAAATGGCTCTCACAATAGTAGACGAATGTTGACATTTTGAAAGCATCTCGTCTAGAGATTGTAATCTGCAGTAAGTAAAAGGGGAGATGTAGAGAAACAAAATTATTAATACGCCCCAATTTTGCATAACTGATAATCGACATCAATGAAACTTTTATTTTTAATTTTTTTTCTTCATTAGATAGTACAGGAAAGGCAAAAGGATTCTGCAAAAATGATCCCGTTTCAAAACATATTTGCTGGCAAATGCTGTTTATTTGAATGCCGTATTGCTCAACTCTGTGGCTAACCGGAACCTCTCAAATCCCCCAAATGTCATGTATGCAGGTTTAATGTCCAACGGCTGGTTTCAAATAACTCCAAAATATTAACGACTGTAGTATCGAAAATAATAAATTTTATAGCAGCAAACAGAGTGAATAAACTATGATAATTTAGTATTAGGTTAAACGCAGTATACAATAGAATAGCAACAAATAACAGCATCGTGCGGCTAAGCCGAAATACATTACAGGTTTTCATATTAAAGTTTCGTTACAAGTTAAGGTAAATTTATTTATTTATTTTATGTAAACAGAGTAAAACTGGACGATAAAACGAATTAGTGGATGCTGAATGAATCTCAATATTAATATTTTCAGCAGATTCAGGCTTTCATTTAAAAGCTATGATTTAATACAAGTTTTCGAATCAAAACTACACATATAACAATACACATTCATATAACAATACACATTAACATACACATTCACCTACACATACACATTCATGGAGATATCGCTTCCAGAAGCTTCAATTTTTTTTTTATTCAAAAAAATTTTTTAAGCAGACCTGAAACTTTGTTTGGTTTAATTTAAACTAGATTTTCCACTAAGAGTTTTCAGTACCTATGATTCTATGATCAAAGAGCCCTCATACAGTTTCGGAAATTCACAGCAACTTAAAAAACATTCCTAACACTGGAACTTTAAAACGGTTGAATTAAGATCTTAACAAGCGATAAAAAGGGATTTTTGATCCAATTCTATATGGAGACAAAAGTTTGCCTATTTGAGAAATGATCTGAATAAAACTGAATGCTAGGGATTGCCAGACATATTAAAAATGCAAAAAAGGGCATAGAGCGTGATTACTTGGACATCTTACTGAAATCTCCAGTTCTTTAAAAATACACTGGACATGATTGTTTTGACAGTCGTTTTCCCCATATAAATACTAAAATATTTATCTTTCATACAGTTCATTTCTAAAATTAATGTCTGGTAAAGTGTGTCGAATGAGAATAGTTAAGTGTATAGCTCAAAGTGACTTAATATGATCCACCTATAAAATATTTGTCTTATAAGTCACAAACGAAAGTCACAATCGTAAATAATTTATAAATATTTTTATATAATTTTTTAACGCAGAATACATTATTATATGGGTGTTAGTTTGTTTTCTTAATATCACAATAAAAACCTGTGGTACTAAATTATAAAATTACATTAAAAGCCTGCCTTTCCCTGTTACCAAAGTTCCGGCACGTCAGCTAAATATGAAATACTGTTGCGACCGAACTATCCCAAATATTTGCATTTGCTTTCTCAATTAGCAAAATACAATTTTGTAACTATTAAGCAATCTGTAAAGAAATTTTCCTTGATATAAAAAAGGTACTTTGAAGAATATAAAAGAAAACATAAAAGACGCTTTTATCCAGGAGAAAGGTTCTTGTAGTGTGATTGTAACTATTATTAGACTGAAATTACAATGAATAATATACATCTTGCCAAATAGAATAATACAACAGTTTTTGCTCCCAAAATATTTTCCAATGTAAACATTCCCCTAAATTCTTTAAATCTATATCTTAAAATCACATCTTTAATATCATACCGTGTTGTACTAATTCACCCTCCCTCAAACGCATCTATTTGTCATTCAATACAAACTTTAAAAATAACTCATATATATATATATATATATATATATATATATATATATATATATATATATATATATATATATATATATATATATATACATATATATATACACACACACACATATATATATATATATATATATATATATATATATATATATATATATATATATATATATATATATATATATATATATATATACATACACACATATATATATATATATATATATATATATATATATATATATATTTGTTTATTTAAGAATAAATTCGATCTCAGACTTACAAATTTCAATTAATTTTTTACCTTAATAATTTGTTATCAGTCGTGAAACAGAACTCACACGAACAAAAGATTGACCTACGTAGCAGGTATTTACGAGTCCCAGTCACGGTTTTTAGCAAGACGCGAAACTGTGGGAATCGAATTAGTGCAGTGGGGCTTGACGCGAAAAACAATTTGGCTCTATGCACTGGAGTTCAGAAACTGGACTAGAGAGGCGTCAGTATTTCAGGTTCATTACGCCACTAATATCCTGACCGAAAGATGTGAGAATCTGATTACAGAACGGGAAAAATAAAAGTACAAGGAGTCGCTGAATGCTACTCCAGGAATGCCCAGTATTTCTGACAGAAAGGCGTCAGGGGAAATTTTTTTTTCCCAACTCTTCTTTAGTAAATACAAACGAAAATCTAAGCATTTACTAACCGAGAATCAGAGGTGTATTCTAGTTTCTTTCTTTAAAATGAAATACTTGATATACAATCCAAAATAAAATTGTATAACTAACAACGAATAAAAAAGTAAAGGTTTCTATTTCATTTCCTAGCCGAGACTTCCCATGTGTTGATAATGAAGTAAGGAAGATTACGTTTGTATCACTGCCTTAAAATGCGTCAATTCTAGTTGCTAAAAATTATGACTAAATAAGCCCTTAAAATGCAAAAGAGTATTAAAAAAATCGAAAAATGGAAAAAAAAATACTATCTCTTTATAAAATTGTATAAATATTTTCCCAAAACAGAGATAGCAGTGTTTAATAAATAAATAATGGCAAATAACAGGGAAAAAGTTAACTATTTCTCTGTTGAAGTTCCACGTATTTTTTTAAAGAAATAATGACATTACGTTTGTTTCACTGTCTTTAACTAAGTCATAATCCTAATTTATTAAAAGTTATTTCTTGATAGGTATTTACAATGTCAAAAATTTTTAAAACAATTATTTTAGCTATGGAAAAAAATACGTATTAAAATAAATAAATAACAATTTTTTTTTAAAAAAGTAAATATTTTCTCGAAATAAAATGAAAATTATCCTACAAGCATATCACTTTAGGAAAAGGATGTAACGACTGAAACTGAACTCTCTTCAGGTCACTTATGTCTGGAAAAGCAAAAAATTTAAAAAAAAAATAAAAAAATTCTCAACTATAAATAACCTAAAACGGTACAAAATATTGTTAACATTTTCCAGTTCGCTTAAAAAGAAACAAATATAAATAAAAAAAACTACAGAGTTTAAAAACAACAAAATTAAAAAAAAATAACGTACAAAATTTGTTTAATAACCTCAGTTTTTCTGTTAAACTTACATCTACAAAACTTTTGCAGAGCACACAAAAGTTTTTGCGAGAGTTTTTACATGAAGGACCAAATTTTTGTTTAAAAAAAATACATCGCATTGCTATGCAAAAAAAACTAACAAATTTATCTGCATGCTGCTTATTCATGAGGATTAAAAGAAGTTAAAAAATTAAGAGCTTCATCTTAGCATTTATTATAAATAAAAACTACTAAAGATATATTAATACGGATTTTTATAGAATAGAAACTGCACTGTAATAGAGAAATTATGGACAAATGACATCAATAAATTTATTAACTTTCTGTCAATGTGCTCTGGTATTCGAAATTAACAACAGACAAAATATAGAAGAAAAAAACCCGATTTTTTTACAAAAAATAAATAAATAAAAAGCACAATAATGAAAGAATAAAAATGAAATAACTGTTGAAAATATAGGATTGTTTTGCATACTCTGCTGCTAACATCATGAATTAACATTAGAGTTTTTTTTTTTTTTTCAATCTAGGAAAACTTCGTGAAAAGCAAAATTTTTACCTGTATTTGACATCATGATGATTAAATATCTCCAGAGGCAAGAACAAATGCATGTTTCAAACTAGCATTAAGGAGTAACTATAAGAATAGTTTAGATAGTTTGCAGACAAGCAGTTTCTTGTTTTTATCAACAACAAAAATCAAACACTGAATAGAGTAGCAAATGTCAGCCGTAATTTGTACACGTTGAGAAAAGGGACAAAAGAAAGACACACAAAAATAAAATATGGTAATTATATCCAAAATAAACATCTCAAAAAATCATTTCAAATTATATCCTTCGAATTTCATCTCACCGTTTTGAAATGTCTTTTTTTTTAATTTTAAAGAGTCGTGCAGCAAAGTCTAAAGCTTTAAGAATCAGTGTACAGAAATAACACTTATTACAAATTTTTAAAGGACATATATACGAATATTTATCTACGAAATTCTCTAACGTGAAATATAGTTCAAGAGAAATATTAATGAATCATAGCTCACTCGCGATAATTCGAATTAAACTGGAACCCTGATAAACTAGAATTAGATTTGATAGTATGAAAACTTCATTGATTAGAATCCATTTCATATCACATCGGATTACCTGTAAAAAAAAATTCAGACTCGAAAAAAAATATCATCTTTTATCGATTCCAGCGTACCTTTTGATCATCCATATGAAACTTTTTTTCACGCGATTATTCTATAAATATCTATGTACTCTTTTCTTATTACACAAAAAGTAGAGCTGATGAAATAAACGTTGTCGGTTGATATATTACCAGAGATGCTCTCCGATGAATGGAGGGATTAGGTTTTTTTTTCAGTATATATCCAGTCGAGTATGCATCAAACTTGAATGGATGACAGAAGAAGTCAACATCAGCTGGCTGAGAGATAGAGACACATTTTACGAGTCAACGATGCAAAATCTTTTTACATCCAAACGATCCTCTTCAAGCCTCACAATTGAAGTGTTTCCGTTGAAAAGCGAGTAAGTACCAAAATTTCCGAAGAGTATTTTTCCAAAGATACAAGGGTTTGTTCCACGCCATTAGCCTTGGAACAAACCCTTGTATCAGTGAAAAAATACTTTTTGGAAATTTTGGTACCTACCCCCTTTTCAACGGGAACGCCTCATTTGGTATGGATGTTTGCCGGACTCGGAATGGAACTGTTAAGTCCCGGCCTAATTCCTCATCGTGTAAAACAACATGATAGTGGATGATCTCAATCTACGAAAAAAGGGTCTATCAATGTTGCCCCAATGGTCGAGTGCCACTATAACGTTGCCTCATAGGAGTTTGAATTCATCTAGACTATGTAGCCAGCGTCCTAACCTCTCACTAAACCTTCCAGATATGTAAGGCAATTTCATTTTCGAAAAAATATCCTTTGAAAAAATATACTTGCTGGAGACACAAAATTATCAGAGAAAGGAAACTTGGACCGAAACAAACAGACCTTCATCAAATTTTCCCAACAGCTGAGTACAACTTACTCAAAACTAATTTTGTAATAGGTAAAGATCTAGATTTCGAGTTTTATGTCTCTCGAGACATATAAGGTAAATACATTTAACAATCTTGTTCTCTAAAATTATTCCAGTTATTAAGTAAGCGTTTCGAAATAGACGAACTTTTCTGAGGCAATGCCCTGAGAAGTTATTTCTATCCCTTATGGAAATTCGAACACCGGTCTGTTCAGGCATTTTTCTTGGCTCCTTTATGTTCGAATTAAAAATAATCTACAGTATTTATGTGGAAAATAAAGAATAACCAATATTTCTAAAATATGTAATGAAGCAAGAAGTATTAAATAATACATGTCTGAAATTTTTAGACTACTTCTGACAATAAAAAAAAAATGAACAAAGCAACGTGGAATAAAAATTACCTGGAATAAGGAGAAGAACGAAGCATTTCTACAGATATTATACATGGGCAGTTTATATGAATATCTCATCAGAAACAATTTTCTTACCTGAAAAAAAAATAAGTCTCTTTAATAAATGAAAATAGTCTGGTAAACAACAATTTGATAAGTATAAATACAACACATAAATACAGAAACATAGTTAAGGGTATTTGTTTAATTTTGTAACCTCCATTAAAACTTCTACGAATGAAAATCTCTTAACGTAAGACTTCCTGTTGAGGCCCAGAATTAAAATAGACAATGATTCCGATAATAATTACTAAAATAATTACAACCCATAAACTAATTTCCGAAAAAGCAAGTAATACCGATAAGTAAAGATATTCTGAAGACTGGTGTAAAGGACAAAGAAGAGACAAGCAAACAAAAACAATAAGTAGAAGTTTTTGTACTTGTTTTTATTATTCGTAACGTAAAGACAAAGCAACATATTTGTAAGAAAAAAACTACAAAAAAACATAGTAACGAGATGAACTAAACACACCATTATCGAAATATTTCACTCGAAGTGACAATGTGTTTTTCCCAATGCGGAGGCGGATTATACTAAAACTTTCTGTACTTTCGTGAAACAAGAATTAATTTTACGAAAAATAAAATAAATCAGATTTTAAATATATTTTTCTTATTATTTTCCATTAAATCTATAGATATATTTTTCTTAGCTTTTGCATTTTATGTCACCTACAGGAAAAAATATTTTCGCATATTATAAATACATTAAGAAATGACACTACTTTTTAAGCATGTACAAAAACTAATGCATTTTATGCTCATACATAAACGAAATATACGTGTTTAAAATTAATTTGAACATATATAAAGCACTCATGTAAGACATATTAAATTAAGGCATTAAATACATTTACGAAAACAAGAAAAACAGCGAAGAAATAAAGACTTTTTCTGAGCACATCATTAAACCGAAATTATCTACTTAGTGTTATCAGAGACAATGAGAAACCGCACTCCCTATTAAAAATCCAAACAAATGCAGATAGAAAAGCGGCCCCATAATTTTCACGGGACAAGTGTAACACGGACGAATGCGTCAAAACATTTTGGGCGCCCAGTAATTAGATTAATTTCGGGATCAAGAGCATTTCAAATGTAGTGACCGGAAAAAGGGACACAAGATTGAAATTTAAGTTAGAATTCGCATACGATTAGAGAGACTTTTATTTCCCTAGCATGGTATCCCTATTCCCTAGCATGGTGTCCCTAGCATGGTATCTGCAAAGCATAAGTTATTCTACATAAAGGATGTGAAAGGAAAATAACACTAAATTTAAGATATGCTCATACTGACACGCGAATTAGTAAACACTTATACTTTTTTAGAAACAAGATAGAAGGAATAAGAGCACATAAACAGTCGATGACGAACAGAAAAAGGCCTCTTTAGCCAAGAGAAAAATATGAAACCGGGATTGTAAATTCGGGGAAATAGAACTTTGAGTATTACTTAAAAGATGCTAATAAATTTGAAACAACTACATGCAATGCGTGAGTTCATCAATAGATCTATGCAAAACTGAGTCCAGTTTCAGTCAGCCTCTTTTGCCCAGCGATAATCTACATCAATCTCTTGTGTGAGATTAAAATCGGAAAGAGAGTATTTCATTTTCAGTAGAAGAAAGTGGGTCATTTTACCGATAATCCGAATGTGAGGTTGCCTAGGGTAACAGACTTTTGAACTCTGAAAGATGCATTAGGTACCTCACAAAACGGTTTAAAACTGAATTTCAAAATTAACAACCCCATATTCTTAATTCTAAGTTAGACTTTCATTTTATACCTTGTGTAGCATTTAAAACTAAACACAAATGAGGCGTTCCCGTTGAAAAGCGGGTAAGTGCCAAAATTTCCAAAAAGTATATTTTCACTGATACAAGGGTTTGTTCCAAGGCTAACAGCATGGAAATGGAGGTAAGTGTCTAGCTGAGAACTAAACAAAACTATCTAGGCAATTACCTCCTTTTCCCCGCTATTAGCCTTGGAACAAACCCTTGTATCAGTGAAAAAATACTCTTCGGAAATTTTGGCACTTACCCGCTTTTCAACGGGAAAGCTTCAAATGTTTACTAACAGAAAAATAAGATTTTAAAAAGTTTTGAATGATTCCCGACCGACAGGAAATATAGCTCCAAAACGGAAAATCAAGTCAGGGATAGAAAAAAACCGTATTAAATTCATTAGAAATAACTGAAAATTAAACTGAATGAATAAGCCATGGAGGGAAAAATGGTAGGAGAATTAGCTTCTATACACCCATCCCTGAGTAAATGACTTGTCTAAATCAGGGGTTCTCAACCTGGGTGGCTAAGTGATATTCGGGGGGGACGCATTTTACTAATGTTAGTTACGATTTTCAAGCCTAGAGGGGGGGGGGGGACTGAAGATCATCTAAGGGGGACATAGACATAAAAAGATTGAGAATCACTAGTCTAAAATGTCAAGACTGTTGCGATTAAGCGCGAAAATTATATGATGTGGGACTTTACAAATCGTTACATTACTTTAACTTATATACCTATGTTATTTAATAAATGTCTAATTTACCGTGAATAACACTTACTAGAGCTACAGGAATCAGAAACAAAAAAGTTAAAAGAATTGATCCCTAGGAGAAAAATCAGCTGGTGTGACATATATACCAAATGATAATATATTTACACGTATTTGCAGATCTTAAATGACGAATAGTTTAGTGCTCTTCATTGCTGTCTAAAAAAGACAGGTTCGATTTGTTCGAAACTAGAAGCAGAGGTTGTCTGTTTTGTACGAGACTAAAAAAAAAAAAAAAAGCTAACTAAGCAACTTTCGTTCCGCAACTAATATTCAAACTAAAAGGAATACGAAACCTTGTTTTGAGATGAAGAGCGAAAAAAATTAAGTGGAGGATAATTGAAGATGAAAATGAGAAGTATATCGAGCTCGTTCCTCATCAAAAGGTTAGCAATAAGTTGATTTCAGAGGGCCAATAATAATATGTTTGTAGCTAGTTTATTACTTTTCGATTAGTATCGATAAATTCATTAAAGCAAAACTCATACGGAGAAGAGGATCATTACACAGAATATTTGTTTGTGGCGTATTTGGAAAATTTGAATTCGATAATATTTCTGCTAACATAAAATAACGTTTGGCACATGACTAAATATTCCCCGAGGCAATCAGTTTTTATCTTACTTCGATATCGCTAGAGATAATTTAAATATGGGGAAGAAAAAATAAAATTCCCAGATAAGTAAAGGGTTCTTCGACACTATCACTATACCTCCGCAACAGCATATTTTATGTATATATATAAACCACAAATGGCAAGGATTGACAGTATATATAAAGTCAATCCTCAACATTCGTGATTTTAACTTACGAGCACTTTACTATTTGAGAGTTGTAATGAATTATACTTTATTGTAAATAATTATTTCATGAACTTTAAAAATTATACAATTATTTAGATACTACATATGTATTACGTCATACACTATTCATGTCCTGCATTGCCTCTGCTCTCTCACTCACTCTCTCTCTCTCTCTCTGTGTGTGAATGAGTGAAAGCGAGAGAGAATCTAAATTTGCCGCACAGTAATTTTAAACTGTACAAACTGTACAATTTTAACATATTTGTTGTATGGTTTTACTTTTAGTTGTTGCAATTTTACACATTGTATTGTTTTAGCTGAGATTTGGGGGAGGGAAATATATTTTTTTTATTTTCCACTTTTACAGGGATACAGTGTTCCTAAAAACAACGAAAGAGGGTTAACTGTAAACACAGCACTTTCGGTCTCAGACAAGAGCTCCTAATATCAAGAATCTCAGAATAAATATAGTCTGCTAAAACTTGTTTCCTTAAGTGTGACTATACTAATAAGCTATTATGAATAATACAAGTAAAATAAATGAAAAATTGCAATAAAAAATTAATCAAATTTTTAAAATTCAATTCTCAGTGAAACCACTAACTTAAAAGTGCAATTTTACAAAATGTATTTTAACAACGCTCTACCACATCATTGACAAATCTGTTTTCTACTTTATTTTCGTTAAATATTAGATGTCAGTGTATAACCATATGTTTTCCTCAATGATGTCTCAAAATTCACATTTTACAGATCTGATACAATTAAGAACAACAAAATATTAAAAAATGAAATCAGTTAAGTATTCATACATGAATATTTAATAAAGTTTAATTAAAACAAAACAGAGAGTGTCAGGGACATTATCAAATCTAGATGAATCGAAGCAAGTACGATTAAATTTGTTTAACGAAGCAAGAACAGCCTAGTTGCCAGTAAATCGCAGTTTACAGGTACAATTTATACGTAATCTTAATTAGGTTTCTAGGGAAATTAACATTTAGTTCTAAAAGAAAGATACAGACGTACCCAAAGACGCAAGAACCCTACATTGGCCATATCTTAAAATTATAATACTCAATAAAATTTTATGACTAGTAAAATTATTAATTTTCAACATATTTTTATTAGAAAACAATTAATTTAAATCATGTCATTTTTTAAAAATAAACTCATTAAATCCCTTTGATTGAAATCGGCCAAATCTGTTGCCCTGTATTTGAAGTTAATATACTTCGTCCTCAAACTTAAAGAGAAAAGTATAAAATCTATAAAACTTTAGTTTGAAAAGTAAAGATAACAATATCTGACAAGTACGCCATTACTTATTTCACAAAGTTGAAAGCTACACAAACAAAAGTCTAAAAAAAGGAACTTTTAAATACTGATAAAACCCTTTATTTCGCTAGATAAATCAAATTACTGTCATAGAAATCGTTACGCATGCGTAAAAGTTTGTTAAAAGTCACACCTTTTTCAAGTTCCTCGATCAATAATGACGATAAAACTTTTGAAAATGAACACAGGTCATGTTAAACTGCAGCTCCCAAAATCACGAGAAATTATGCAAGTATTCTAATTTTAACTCAAGATGAGAATGAGAATATTTTTATCCCAGTTGTTATCGGGTCACGAATAACCTTTCTTAAATTTGATCTTGATTGAAAATTAGAGTATAACGCCATTAGAGACTTAACAGTGAAAAATTTAGAGGGAAAGCAGCCTGTGTGCAACGAAATTTAACAGCCTTTTAACCAATAATGTAGCTAGAAAAAAATTTCGGTGGATGTGGTGGTGGAAACGTTCGACGAAAGAATGTATAATGTATTCAGTTAGTATATATAGTTGAAAAATATGAAATATCTATTTTTTAATCTTTTTATTTTTAGGGGAGGCAAGAAAGCCCCTCACATCCTTCCCCTCGCTACGTCTCGGCTCTAGGCGCACTAATAGTAAGAAAATAAAATACTTAAATCCCTAAATACAATTTCAGAATATTTTTTAAAAATAAAGTCACTTTTATGTCCTAAGAAATTCTTTCGAATGCCCCTCCCTTAAAGAAAAAAAGAAAGAGAAAGAGAGACAGCGAGCAAAACCACAACATTAAAGTGACAAGTACTTTGTAAAATGTATATGAGAAAATATCTACCGCCTGAAGTTAACGGGTGACTCAGCAAAACAGATGAAATATAGTGTCGATGCATATATCTATATATCTGTGTTTCAAAACTTTACCTATCTAATTGCTTCCAAACTCTATAATAGTGTTATGCTTTGTAAAAGAAAAGCATTCTACGGATTTCCATTGACAATGAGAAATTTATTTATGCAGTGAAATGCAAAATGAAGTAGAAATGAATGGTACCTCACAACAGTAAGACACGGTTCCAAGAACATATATCATAGTATACAATTTGAAAATTTAATGTATTATGATAAAGTCTCGAGCCGAGCCAAATTCAGCGGACAAAACTAGTAGTGCAATCACGCCAGGAGATTACAGGGTACCCCCGTAAATGAATGAAAGGAGAGAACAAGAGTATTTTAACTTTACTGACCGAAAAGTGGGTCATTGGGTAGAAATGGGAATTAGAGGTTGCCCCGGGTAACAGACATTTATGGGCCCTACACACGGTATTTAGTAAGGCGCGAAACACTGGAAATCGAATTAGTGCAGTAGGGCGGGACGTAGAAAACAATTTGGCTCCACACACTGTCTCCAAGACGTCAGCATTTTTGCTTCATTAGATCGCTAATAACCGGACCCTAAAAAGGTGGGAGTGCGACTGAATTCAGAAAAAAAGAATGGAGGAACACCAGGAAAAAGTATGTAGCACACAGGGAACAAATGTGGAGACCAAAAAAACAGAGTAGAATATGATACGATGAGGAGAATAAGATACGACTAGAAGTCTTCGGGTAAATGTAAAATACCGGATTAAACAGTTTTTTCTTTCGCTTCTGAAGATAATTCTTTATTAAGTATTGCCTTCATAAAAGGAAAGAGATGAATACTCAATATTAAGAATGAATTGCAGTCAACTTCATTAGTTATCAAGGAAAGAAAGGTTAAATTTCCTTTACGAATCAAGGAAGTATTGCGGCAGAATCAACTCTGGGTAAAAATGTTTACATCTAGTTTCCTCTACAGAACAGTAATTTCACGTCTTGAAAGGTAATTTTACTTTCTTTACCTTATTTGACTCAGAGAGCAAAATCAAAAGTTCTTGAACACAGCAAATGAAGATTTAGGACACAGTTGGCCGTAATTTTATTCTTAATTGAAAATATAAGCCTTATTGAGATTGGTTTTATTTTAACGTTAGTGTGCAAAACACAAAGGTTTTTACGATAACCAGAGACAAAACATTTCGTCATTTCGTCACACACTTACGGAACAAATATAGAAATTCAAAACTACCGTGTTTCAATAACTCCTTAACTACGCGCAAAACCGAATCAAAAGGTTTGGAAAATAAGTGTACGCTCCCCCCCCCCCCCCCCACACACACACCACCACCACTACCACCATAAAGGAGAAAAGGGGGAGATGAAACCAAATTTACATACACATTTTTAGAAATTTATACAAAGTCATAAATTTAAAACAAATCCAAAATACATACCATAGTTAAAAATATATTTTTGAGATCTTGACTGCAACAACTTATTTGTAGAATCAAAAACACAAAATGGTCAACAAAGACATTTAGGAACAACAGTGTTCAATAAATGATTAAGCATCGTGTTTTTTAAAGTAGATAACGTATCGTAAAAGGTCAAACTTCTACGTAAGATACTTTAAAAAAAAATTCAGGTAGTCTCTTCTAAAGAAACTACCTCGGGTTATTAACGTAGGAATACTTATCGTTTATACATATATGTGTGTGTGTGTGTGTCAGTCAAAATTTTGACGCATTTTGGTAGTGTTCTTCTGTTTAACTGTTTACTGCTTGCCCAAGCGATACAGACTGGATTTAGAGCACTGCCAGACTCGCGCACTGTATAACTCGCGACTAAGGACGGTTTTAGCGTTTGAAATTTTGTTTCAGGAGGACCGTTATGGAGGAACGTAATCCTACGTTAAAAGGTGTAATTAATGTCTTTTGCATATTAAGAGTAAAAAAGTAAAAGTTTTTAATTTAATGCCTTCTATAATAATCGTTCACTACCACACTTGTTTTAAATGGAAATAACTAAGATGGTCATCAAAATGAAGAATAATAATCATGCGTGCATGTGTTCATTCCCTCGAGCACACGCACGCATAGACCTACATTTGCAAATACGAGCTGCCCACAAAAAATAAAAATTGAAGACTTCAAAATTAGTTAAAACACATAATTCCTTTTTCGATAGCAAAAATGAGATTCATTCTCAGTCATCAAAATGAATATTGTCGAAACAAAATTATGATTTATAAGAACGAATTCTGACGTTTTGACTAGAAAGAAAACAACAAAGAATTACGAAATAAAACGATGGAACAATTTTGCTTAGAAAGAAAGTGATTTCGATTCTCGGCCGACTGCGGCACAATCAGAACATCGTTCTGGGGCCCATCAATTCTAATTTCGAAGCTGTCATTTTTCATTCGGAGAGTAAAGATTTATGTACGGCACTTAGACAAGCGCACACACAGGATGAAGTTTGGGGGATGCGATCGACCGTACTCTTGGATCCGAAACGACTGCGCTACCACACAGAAACAGTTAATTTGAAGACGGTCTTCAAAGACACCGACGGGAAGGAGAATCGAAGCTGTGCAAAAAGTAATCGATACGAAAACTTACTTCCAAAGCTCATTAAAAACTAAAAAAGGAGGGAGAAAAACTTTTTGGGGGTTCGCTTCTGCAAACATTTACTGCGTGAATATTTTCCTTTCCTACCATTCAATTAAAACCGAACTCACAGGCGAAATTGAATTTCTTTCTTTTATATAACATGCAAGAATGAATTTTTTGAAAATTAGCAATCAATCCCTAAAGAAAAGTTCTAAATGTGAATAATTTGTTTACACAAAATATTCATATTTAGAACGGAAAACGCACACATACAGAAGTTTTAATCAAAAAAAAATGTTTTGCAATAAAAAATGAAATTCTTACCGCGTGTAAAAGTTCTTTGGATAGAAATTTTAAAATTGGAGCAATTAACGAATTATATTAACTTTATTCGATTCAACAATTTTTTTTCAATTATACAAAAAGAAAAAAAATTGTTCAGTATTTTGAAACAAAAATAAGTGCAGTTAACACACTCAAAAATACATTAGTTTAAGATCCATCAGCTATTGGATAATTGTTAGAGTTGGTTTTCTAATTCATCAAATATGGTCATTCTAGACTCTAGACGAAGATATGCTTATACAGGAAGATTTGGTTATTCTAGAGGGAGATATGCTTCTATAGGAAGATTTCTGTTGAGATCTTTTTTAAAATTAAAAGCATCGTGTCTAAAAATACATTTTGGAAAAATATCTAGAACTTCCATCATGATCCAGTAAAGAAGACAAATTTATTTAATGAACATTAATCAAATTTCCTGAGAAACACTTCAGTGTCCTAGTCACTTGAAATCCCACCAGAACACAGATAGATGGAAAACGAAATACAATTAAAACAGAATCTAACAATCAAGAAGATTTCATCAGCTAAATAGAAAGATGAAGACCATCCGAGGAAAGCTTTTTAAAAGGGTGGCCATCATATAACGAAAACTACGGAAGAACTACAACGGATACCTGTAAAAAACTGCAGTCATAACGGTTTCAACATTTGATCTAAATAATAAAGAGCGGTGTTCAGTAGTAATGACCACCTTGAAACACATATACACATACGAATATATATATATATATATATATATATATATATATATATATATATATATATATATATATATATATATATATATATATATAAATATATATATATATATATACATATATATATATATATATATATATATATATATATATATATATAAATATATATATATATATATATATATATACATACACACACACATTATACAGATTGGTTACGGCTACAAACATCAGTGCCAATAGTGGGGCTCGACCCAGACTCTGGTACCGCATACCAGCGACCTAGCCGTTCGGCCATCACCCGGTCATATATTATACATACATACATACAGATTATATATATGCCGTAGATATTCAGAAAAGATACCGAAACTGGGAATACCGAATTTACACGCGCTAACTGGGAATATGATATATATTACGCCGTAGATATACAGAAAAGATATAGAAACAGAATTTACACGCGCTTACTGGGAATATGATATATATTGTTACTCTTCATCATCTAAATGCAGTACGTTTTAAATCTTAATCCTTTACAAAATACGTATCCCCATCTCCAATTACTTAAGAGGAAAAAATTCAAGATTCCCTTTGCATTACATTCCTCGAAAATCCCCTCATCTTCTCTCACATCGGATACTTTAAATATATAGAAAAATCTCCCTAGAGAACTTAACTGGAAAAGGAAAACGTACTTTAAACGGTATAAAAATATAAATTCAGATAACTAAGTAAAGAGTTCTACTGTCATGCACCAAAAATTAATATAAAGTTAACAGTTCTAAATTGCCTTCATTTATGAAACATTTTAATAGCTTTAAATACTCCTGCGTCATAAATTTGTTTATAGATTCTTTTGGGAATAAAATATAATTGAATAATTACTTAATTTGAAGTAAAGTAGATTTCTGGATTTAAATAATACATTTCATTTGTCAAATTATGGTTTTAACAAACAAATAATCATTAGAAGACAGAAAAAAGGTGAGTGAATACATTAAGTGCAGGAATAAATATAATGTGTATATTTATATTAAAGGTAGAGGTAAAACTAAAAAGTATCACGATGTTAAATTTTCAGAAGCATTAAAAATGAGTCGTCGTCCCCCCCCCCCCCCTAGAATTTTAGCTACAGTAAAGCCTCAAACTCTATAAACGTACTCATAAAAATGTGGAGACTTTTCAATGACTCAAGAGAAAAACATTCGGCGAGTAATAGATAAGTATTTTTGCTTCTCGTATTTCTTTAACATATCTTAGTTTCTTTTATATTAATGTTTCAGTTTTTTTCCATCTTTTTAACCTCAATCAGCTCGGATTTTTTTTTCCTTTATCACGTGCCATCACAAAAAGAGTAAAACCTTTTCTTCTAGGATATGACACGACATTTTCTGCCTTGATGATCCCTTTGTCTTTCACAGAAAAAGCATAAAAATCTTAACCTTCTACAAAATATAAAAAATGCTTTAAAAGATACAGAGGAAACTACGCATTTCTTAAGAATTCTAAGTATTTGAAGACATTTTAAAGAGTTTGTGGAATTTATAAATATTAAATGAATTACTGTGATACAGGCAGGAATTCTGGTATACACACATACGCTTTGTGAAAAAGATCTAAAAGCATCATGATTCTGGCAGTGATTATAATAGCGCATGAACAACAACGATACGAAGATAAAGAGTAATTAAGTTTTCTTTGAAAACATCAGATTGAAAAAACGCTCAGCTTTGGTTTAATAAAAGTTCAATGACTGATATTAATTACACTAGTTATACAGGAAGCCCAAAGATGTTGCAAAGCAATTCCACGGGAAACGAATGTGCCGCTTTCAATTTATGCAAACTACGTTGCTTAAATTTTGGTTTACGATATTTGTTTATATAATTATATATACCGATCCCATGGATATAACACGCACACAAACATTCTGGTTGTCGAAAATAGATTTCGTCTATATTATTGCCTCTATGAAGTCTTTTTAATCCGTCCTGAAAATGTATGACCGTTTAGAAGGGTGGAGGCCCAGAGAAGTGAAGTTTCACTGTGTGTGTATATATATATATATATATATATATATATATATATAATTTTATGAGTATCACATTATGAGCTACGTAAATCAACTTGTGGATACCGAGTCATATCATTTTGTGTGTGTGTATATATATATATATATATACACACACTGAAGTGCCACTGAATTAGGGATAGCAAAGCCTATGCAAATTGTGTAGCGCTGCACATCATGTATGCGCAAGTGAGGGCGCTGTGGTAACTGCATATATAGCGCGTACTGTGGTTGTTCTGAATTAGTTGTTGGAATTGCCAGTATGGGTAAACTGCCTGATTTAGACGCCTTCGATCGCGGACAAATCGTAGGTGCGCGACGCATGGGCCATTCAATTTCCGAAATCGTCAGACAGCTAGGATTTTCAAGGTCGACAGTGTCAAGAGTATACCAATAATACATGGATGGTGGAAAAAAAAACTAGCGATCGGGCAAACTGCAAAGGACAATTAGCCTTGACAGTGCGTGGTGAGAGACGGCTCAGGCGTATTGTACGTAGCCAGCGAAGCCAAACATTAGCTCAAATTACCACCCAGTTTAATGACGGTGCCAGTCATACAGTCAGTAAACGGACTGTGCAACGCTCGCTTCAACGTATGGGTTTCGGGAGCCGTCGACCTACGAGAGTACCATTGCTCTATACTCGCCATCGGGCTGCACGTCTTGCCGGGGCAAGAGAGCACAGAGACTGGAGTGTAGACGACTGGAAACGAGTAGCATGGAGTGATGAGACTCGATTCCGACTACTTAACGCCGACGGGAGGATGAGAATATGGAGTCAGGCTCATGAAGCCATGGATCCTGCATGCCTGGCTGGAACTGTACAAGGGCGTGGTGGCTCAATCATGGTCTGGGGTGCTTTTTCGTGGCACAGTCTGGGATCTTTGGTGCGTGTACCAACCTCCCTCAATGCAATTCGGTACGTAGAGTTGCTGGGTGATCACCTCCATCCGTTTATGCTGTTCTGTTATCCGCACGGTAATAGAGTTTTCCAGCAAGACAATTGTACCTCTCACAAGTCTCGGTTGGCTACTGGCTGGTGGGATGAGCGTTCCTCTGACTTCTCTGTCATGAATTGCCACCTAGAAGCCCAGACTTAAATCCTATTGAGCATCTTTGGGATGTTTTGGAACAAGGCGTAAAAGGCCATCACACAGCACCAAAGAACCTTACTGAATTATGGACAGTTTTAGCCAATATTTGGCAAGCCATTCCCGTGGAACGTTTCCAGAAACATGTTGAATCTATGACTCGTCGTGTGGCAGCCGTTATCAAGGCCAGAGGAGGCCCAACTCGTTACTAGGTAGGTATCCCTAATTCAGTGGCACTTCAGTATATATATATATATATATATATATATACACACACACACACCAAAAAAAATTATGTGACTCGGTATCCACAAATTGATTTGCGTAGCTCATAATGTGAGACAAATATCATAATGCGAGAAATATGCCAACCACCACCGGTTGGATAGTATTTATTAAGTCTTAAGAGCTATCGCAAAGTCACAAGCGAATTTCACAGTTTTCAGATATCGCATTTTTTTTCTTTAATCTTCACATAACTTTCCTTACTAAACCCACAAGAAAAGTCGTTACAAGTGGCAAGTAGGGAAACGCAACGATTCATGAACGCCATTAATACATTACAGCGAATTATAGAAATTTAACGGAACTCAAACTTAATACACGTTTTTTATTCCTGAAAACAGAATTGTCAGTTTTAATACAAAATACAATTTTCAGTTTTGTTTCTGGTAGTTTAAATGAAATATCTGGGACATATAATGAAGTAGTAAAACAACGTAATCAGAGAAGATTGTGACCAGCCAACTGAAAACGATTATCTGGAGCATCGATTTAAAGAATTCATTTACGCAGCATTTTTTTTTTCACAACCTCACAGCAAGAAAAAAGAAAATTCTCTGGGAAAAAATGAAATCTTTTTACAACCCTTTCTCTCTACCCAAACTTTTCATCTGTTATTGCTTAATAATACCGATAAACTCTTAAAGCGGAAACAAGTTTCTGAGAATTATATTGTTATGAAAAAAAGAACTTTCTATTCTTTTTAAATATCAATCTCCCAAATAAAAGGGACAGTTGTAAAAAGTTCATTGTTTATGGCTCGTATGTAACAAGTCTTTCTTTCCATGATTTACAAATGGGCGAACAGCATTTTAATCGCAAATCCTTCTTGTTACGCCAATTTCACAAAGTAAAAATTGATATCATTCACCCAATACTGGTTGCTTTTGCGCATCAAGGAACTACTTTGATTTGAAAATCGATCGAGAGATTTTTTTTTCTCCGAAAATAGAAAAAAAAATACTGACTTTATTTGAACATACATAAATTGTGCATTCTATTTTAAATCATTGGAGGAAAATTCCAGCAAGATATTGCGCCGAAAATGCATTTTTCAAGTGGAAAAATGTCCAAGGAAAATTTAGATCACCCAACATTTCTAGCTTTTATAGGAGAAGAATGTTTCTGATACAACAATAAATATGACGCTCGAGCTGTCGGACTATAAGTATGAATAATGTGAATTTTTGCCATAACGATACTTTTCTCATAAAACAGGGCTACAAAATAGTAAACGACTGTGGTAAAGAAAAGGCTTATGCACCGCCTATTTCAATAAACTCATAGCACAGCTATGTATAGGGCATATAACATTTTCATGCTTAAATTTATTTATATCCTTTATAATGTTGGTTATTTATGACAATATCTTGCGATGCAAATATTGCTTTCGTGTTACAAACGTTAAATTTTTTTTTAATTCCAAATTTAGTTTTAAAAAATTCCTAAGACTAATTTTCTCTTAAGGACAAAAGACAAACACTGAGAAGCAAACGTGTCTAGCTAGAACTCCAATCTAAAATTGAATATTCTTTAGGCACTATCTTCACGATAAACCAATTTTATCTACAGAATTATGTTGAAAAATCAATCAACAAATGAAAAAAAATCATAAACAGCAATATATTCTGAAGAAAAAAAATAAACTGAAAGAAATTCTTATATTGCGTACTAGTTATTGTCAAAGAACAAAACAGGAAAAAACCCAATGGTGAATACATAAAATTTCGAAGGAAAAAACATAATTAATAGCAATTTTTAGTTGATACATTGCAACAATGTATAAATTAACTAAGTTTCGGGAGAAGGCCCTGGTCCCCTGTGGATATCATTGTAGTTTTTAATAAAACAAAGGAACATTTTCTAAGAGTTCAAGAAATGCTAATGATTGCAGATAGGAAACACACGTTCCTTTAATACCAATTCTTCGAATCAATGTAAATACATGAATATTTAATATTTATGCAGATTTCAATCACTCTGTTGTTTCATGGGAAACATAAGGTACTTTGCTTAACAATTATTATGTAAAAATGATTCATTACAATAATTTTCACACCGAATATTCTCACCCCGAGGCAATACCCGACAACATCTCTGATGTCATCGTTGCTACTGATAAACTAAGAGTGCATTTTCTATCAACTCAAGTAACAATAGCCCTTGCAATTAAGCAATATGAATTAACCTGAAACTAAAATTAATATAAAATAATATAAAGAAATACATAAATACTTTATAATCATGCAGACGCATCAATTATTCTGAAGTTTCGATTTCAATCCTTTGATACTTTCCATGACAAAACTATGTAAAAATAGTTCATTACATAATAATCATTTCATTATAATAATTTTCACGCGCACCATTTTAGCGGGAGCAAGTAAATGAATTCTGGAAAAATTTGATGTTTATCACTTTTGACTTTAAATAGCATAAATTTCTTCCTCATATTTTAAGAAGACGACATACTGATTCATGAGATCTTAATATCAATAAAACATTATTCATAATTTACTCCCTCTCTCATAAGTGAAGCATAACCAAGAAAAATCTACAGTTTTCTCTTTTTATCCGACAGAACTCGTATCATTATCGACTTGAGTAAATGCCAAAAATGAGAAGAGATGATCTGCGGGAGATTGCGAAATAAACGATTTCGCAGCTGTTTTTCTCGTAAGCAAAAATGTATCTTAAGTAAGGATACAAAAAGAAAAACTACCTTTTGTGAAAATGTCTTTAGTAAAAATTTGAAAGACTGAGAGTCTCGGGAGAAATCTCAATGTAATCACGCAACCAAATCACGAAAGACTTAGTTGTTAATTACATGTGTGGTCTCTAGATATTCATTGATGATTCTTCACTTGCTTTTATTCCCATCTCAGGGTAAGGGTAGATGAGGATACTCAAGGGAAGAGATTCATATCTCGCTTTTACGCTTTTAGCGTCAGAGAAAAATACCAAGTAATGAGCCCAAACCTCATTATACAAATACGCTATGCAGGAAAGCGAATTAAAAGTACTTCTGATTGTGCGGAACACACATACAAACAATAGAATTAGGGATCGTATGCAGATAATTAAACAAAAATAGCTTAAGTTCGTGAAATACCGTATTCTAAGACTGATGATTAATTTATGTCACGTAGAATCTACTAAATATTATAGATTAACTAGCGCTGGAGTAAAATAAACATAGCTGAAAAGGTAAAAGAAACCTTTAATACTATATAATAATAATACGCTTACCAAAGAATATATATACTAATCACATAATAATCTAATAAATGCTATTCTTAAAAAAAGTAAATCTGAAAACTTCCTTCACTTGTAGGTTTTCCTTTGCAGATTTGGATATTTCATATGCGCATGGAATAGATATCATAAATCAATAAAAATTAATGTTTGATAACGTTAATGAATCATTGCCTTCGCAGAATTTTTTTAATACAACTTATAAATAGTATTAATACTGCTATGTTAAGTAATGGGCTAATTTTAGAGGGCTAAGTTATATTAATTGCACACTGATATTTATTGGACATCCGACAGTCATTCTGAGTTTATATCATAAATTGGCCCCCAAAATTCGTTATATAGAACCCAGTCGTGGTTATTTTTAATGAAAAAAATTTATAGTTAATAAAAATTTGAGATTAAATTTCATAGGAAAGGCGAAGTGCAGGATTTGGAAAAATATGAATATGAAAAACAGCTCTATATTCCTAATAGTAATTTTAAATAGACATTTTAATGTCAAATTTACAAAATTCTACTCGGCAAAATTTACTCCGTGATGAAAGAATATAGAAACGAAATATTTTGTTACCCGTAGTTTTGGAAGAAGAGCCACTTGCCAACTAGAGTTTGTGCTATTTCATGGAATATTCTGCTATTCCTCTTTCCACATTGTTCTTAAGTGCTCTTTGTTTCTGATACAGTGTTTATATACTGCTTTTTGTAACTAGAACCAAAAGTTTTAAACCACAAAGAGATCCGAAAACTGTGGTGTGTAGAAACTGTTTCTTCCGCATAGTAATAATGGCAAACTCGAGTTCGAAATCCTTTTTGAAACACTTAATTTGACACTAAATCCACCTGTTGAGCCTTTTCTTTGAAACTGTTCCTTAATATGACCAAGTATCTTTTGTTCTCCATGATTCCAACAATAAACAAAAAAAATTCACACTGTCCTTCCAACATGAAACCCTATACAAGCACAAAATCACCGAATACTCCATAAAGAAGATAGAGTACGAGGGTAGCAACATTTAGCAATGCATAATATGGACCCTCTTCTTCCAAAACACTCAATATTTTTCTTTAAATCGCTAAAAATTACAAGCTACCTGAAGTTCTAAGACTTCAAAGTTTTTCTTCTTCAGAAAATGTAGCCGTTTCGAATTAAGTTGTTAGTAAAATTATTTCTTTTAACTATGCATTCATCTAAACCAACTTTATTAAGGACTCTTTGAAGTTCCAGCGGGAACGTACTTTTTCTTTGTTGTAGAGAAATGGAAGAAACTATATTTGAGGCACTCTTCATCTTTTATAAGTCGAATAGACTGATGATCTCCGTCGCCTACCGAACTAGTGGCCGAAACGCACAAGCCACAGTCAAGTAATTTTTCTTTTTCTGTATCCACAACAAAAAACACATCTGAGAGAATCTTAAGACATATTCATAGCTTCGTTGAACAGTTTTCGCCTATCTATGCAGATTTACCCCACTGAAATAACACTTTTGAGTTTCAACAATCATTTCACTTCTAGAATTCATTTTGATACCAGTCATTTTTTTTCGTATAGATTATCATAAGCAAGTACAAAGTATTAGAACAAATATTGAAACGCACAGATTATAGATATGTATAACAGAAAGAGTAGTTCCTTCACACTTTAATTTTTAATTATGCACGCAATATTGTGATTTTCAGAGAGTATCGTTTATATTCAAGGACAGAGAAAAAAATTCAAAAGTATTGACGCTTGTATGAAATTTAATGTGCAATATATTCCATAATGTGTAGTCTCTATTTCCAAAAAATATTACTGCCAAATGTCGATATAATATATGCTTTTTTCAACCCCTCTCAGAGGTAACAGGATCAGGAACTGTATGAGATGTGTATTGTCAATTTTACGAGCCGCATTAGAAGTGACATTGAAAAGAAGTCTTTCACATAATAGTTGATAGTTTTACAAATGTTAAATAAGAAAAACAAATTGAGACAATATTTCGATTCAAATGCAATATGTTTGAAAAGAATTCATTGATATTCTTAATTAAAAAATGAAAGAATAATTTTCATAAATTGAGAAACACTTAGCAAACAAACAAACAAAAAAATATTTCCTATAATGAATTTAAAAAATCAAGTTGCTAAAATTCTTTCTTCTCTCTTTTTACAGCTACTTTGTGATTCTTTTTTATATTCTGCTTAACTTAGTCGACAAAAAGGAGCGATGACGTAGTAAAATGAGAATCACATCCTGCATACTATTTAAATGTACTTCCATCCACTCCCTCGTATTGCAACAAACTCATTCAGCATTAGGAGTCAGAGATGTAATATTAATGCTACAAACCACTTCTTATATTTGTAGAAAATCCTTCATAGGGGAACACTTTCTGCTAAGCCATGATACAACCCAAAGCATCAATTCTCGTTCTTCCCTTTGATCCTATATAATCTTGTTTATGCCGAAACCGACGGGGTTGCAACATGCTTGAACAATACTCAGGGGAATAATTAACTATCAAGATAGGATTCAAGGACACTGTTTTCTGTAAATATGCTTGCTTTTCAATATTTATCTTTTTATATGCAAGTTTCTCCCATTCAGTAAATAAAGCTAGCTATCCATGCTCTCTCATTACTGATATACTTTGTAGATAGTGTCACGAAACTGAAATGTTTGCTATACTACTTCTAACGATTTCTTTTCAAGGAGAAAGGATAAGGCGCAATTTGCCTCCAAACAGAATGGCTAATCCCTTGTAAAAAGCTATTTTTTTTTCTCTTTCAACAACTACGAAATAACTGTGAAAATAAAACTTTGACTCAATTGAATAAGAAATAACTCTACTTATTTTCCATCGAAGCAATTCGGTAAACCGATTATTTATGTATAACTGTGAAAAACGTGTAACCGAGAGACGTATAAACGTCAATCTATATAGTGTTTCTATATACGAGTATATATGTGCGTGTAAATGTCTATTAAGGAATTTTTACTAAGGTCTTTTGAATACATACAGTAATTGCAACTAATAAAATTGTCATTATTTTAATTATTATTATCATAATCGTTATTATTATTATGAAACGCTAAATACCAAGGTGACTATAAGGAAAATATATGAGTTATGTTTTCATCGTATGACAATTTCTTACAAAATTTTCCTGTTTTTAATTATCTAAAATTTATCTTTATGCATAGTTTTCACTAAGAGTATCTCCAATATCACCATATCTTTTTGTTAAAGTTTTGCGAAACCTAACTTCTTTCTTCTCATTACACATACAATGCATTCATAAAGCACCACCTAATTGTTAAGGTGTAATTTGCAACATAAGTTTAAAAGCATAACGGTAAACAAAAATATTCTAACTACTGTTTAAAATCACTTTACAAGAGTTCATTATTAGAAAACATATCTTTTACAAAGCTACTAATCTATGACTTTCCGATAAAAATTGAATTCAAAAATTGCTAAAAGCTAAGAAAAAAGCACTTCACTTTCAATAACAACTTAGAGTTTTAACTGTCACTCCTGAGTTTGAAGAAAGCATCTCTGCTCTCTATTTCTCTGCCTTATTTCCAATGTTAAGAGTAATTGCAAAATCAATTTGCCACACCAAAAGATCGTTAAGTAATTACGAACTAGCACACTCAATATGTCTCCGAAAAATAGGTTCTTCACACAAATGCAATAGATTCCTTTATTCAAGTAACAGATTAGGTAAGATGTATAATCCATGAATAGGGAGGTCGTTTATATAAATGAGGCACAAATCATGTTTTCTTGTGCGCGTTAATTTACTAGGTTTTTTTTGTTCTTTTTTGTTTTTTCACAAGAAAAACTATTCTACCAGTTTTAAATAAACCGACTGTCACATACAACTATTCAATTTATATACATTAAGGAGAGGTGTAATGCGGAATAAGAATTTTTAAAAAGCTTCAAGTAAATTGAGATTTTCATACGTTAACTTGAAGGCTAGTTTTGTAACAAATGATAGCTAAGACAAAGAATAGAGATTTTCCTATAACATTAACAAAATTTTCTCGAGATAAAATCAAAGATATTTCTTTAAACTGTAGATAAAGTTATGAAATCCTAGAGAGACTGGAATTAAAACACATTTAGGGTTGTAACGACCACCTGGGCCAGCGGCAAGGATCCTAAACTCCATGTCGGAATTCTATCAGAACTACTCTTATAAGACTGTTTGACGACAAGTGCCTCCGCATTGGGGAAAAAAACTCTTATAAGACAGTGACTTCTCCAAAAATAAATCCAATTTCTCACTGACACTATCGTCACAGTTTTCTAGCATGTCAAATTTTTTCATATGTATCGACGACTCTAATTTTTTTCTCACAGTAAATTTTCGTCATACGTTCGACTAGCAGTTCTTAGTCATCTAACGATCGGACGGAAATATAGCTACCACTTGCTAAGAGAGAGAGGATCGAACCATCATCTCCGAACTTCGAGGCCGGTATTCTACCAACTAAACCACCCCATCGTTGTGCGGGATTAAGTGTTATTTCCAATGGTATTTCCTAGAAGGATCGATATCCGATGATTTTCTACAGTGTGTGTATATATACGAAGACGATGCGACGAAATCAATAATTGAAATATTATCAATTGTTTATAACGAGTTAATGAAAGACCAACTCAAAGGAGAGAAAATTTGCAATGCTATACTACTTGTTACCTGATGAATATTAAATAACATTTTAAATAAGCTGAAACGGAAGTTGGGTAGTGAATTGATAACTAAGACCTTGCGAAACTAACTAAAGAGGGAAATTTAACATATTTGTCATATTATCATGTAAATTTCAAACCCAATTAAACAGTATTACAGTGCGGCAATTATATAAATATTAATACAGCCAAGAAAGCTAAAAAACATCACTTAAAAAAAGGGTATTAAACTTTGAATATTATAAAACTATTTAACTCAGTCGCAAGAAAAAAAATTACAATTAATTCCAATATTAAAATTTATTGTTAACATTATTTCAAGAGGAGAATTAAATTTTTAAAGATACCATATACACTCATGGACAAAAAAATTAGCGCACCAAGAAATAATTGCGGGATCGTAACGAAACTTGCAATGAAGGTACATGTCGGGGAGATATGCAAATGATTAGAAATGCAGCGTGATTGCGCATTACGTATAGCCGGTAGAGGGCGTTGAACATCGTACTCTGTGGAGTATAAAACAGGTAACCAAAGCTTGTTTGAGTGTGCTGAATCATTTACAAAGGAAGAGCTGAGATAGACATGCCATTACGCCGTGTTCCAAGACAATATAAGCAGTTGTCGCAGTTTGAGAGGGGGAGAATCGTCGGGATGATGGAAGCTGGGTGGTCAGCTAGGCGAGTAGCTCGTCAATTAGGCCGCCTTGATTGTGTTGTGAGGAGGTGTTGGGACCAGTGGACCCGAGAGATGTCATGTACACGAAGACCAGGCTCAGGACGCCCTCGACAGACCAGTCGTCGAGAAGACCGCCGCATCGTAAGAAATGCACGCGTACAGCCAACTGCTTCATCGGCCGCCATCCAGGCACAGGTAGCACCTTCACTAGGGGCCTCTGTGTCTTCTCGAACCATACGAAGGCGCCTGGCTGAAGGACAGTTGGTATCGCGGCGCCCATTACGTGTGCTGCCCTTGACGCCCACCCATCGACGCCTCCGTTTGGAGTTTTGCCGCGCACGAGGAAACTGGACTGCAGCGGAATGGAACCAGGTCGTCTTTAGCGACGAATCCAGATTCAATCTCGGCAGTGATGACAATCGTGTTCGTGTGTGGAGAGCCGGTGGTGAACGCTTCAATCCTGCCTTTGCTGTACAGCGACACATCGCTCCCACAGCTGGTGTGATGGTATGGGGTGCCATTGCCTACAATACACGGTCACCCCTAGTATTGTTTCGGGGCACCATGACAGCCCAGCGGTATGTTCATGAAATCCTGCAACCACATGTGTTGCCACTCATGCAACGGCTCCCAGGAGCCATTTTTCAACAAGACAATGCTCGGCCTCATACGTCAAGGGTGTCACAAGACTGTCTCCGCACTCTTACTACCTTTCCTTGGCCTGCCCGATCCCCAGATTTGTCTCCAATCGAGCATAACTGGGATCATTTGGGACGACGAGTTGGACATCCCACGAGTTTGAACGAACTAGAGGCAAGGTTACAGCAAATATCGAACGAAATGTCTCAAGACATCATACAGAACTTGTATGACTCAATGCCCGATCGTATCGCATCGTGCATTCGCGCTAGAGGGCGTCCAACGGAGTATTAACTCCTCCGTTCTTTTGCCCTTTTCTCTGAAATAAATTATCCTTTTTCTTTGATTTTCTTATCATTTACTTATATCAAAGTAGTCATTACGTATGTAAAATTTCGTTTCATTTTGACGACTCCTTCTTGGTGCGCTAATTTTTTTGTCCATGAGTGTATATCTGCCATTTTATTTTCGCAGTCTTACGCACATATTTTCATATATATATATATATATATATATATATATATATATATATATATATACATACATACAGAGAGAGAGAGAGAGAGAGAATGTGTGTGGGGGGGGGGGGAATTACCGTAGGTTCCATTTTCAAAATACATCGCAGGTGAGCGCAATTAGGATCTATGGACTAAGCATCTGATAAAATGCTATTGATTTTTAGAAAAAGGTATCATTCCTAATAAAAAAGAGAGGCTGTAAAGATTAATTTTGAACACAGAGTACTGATCATTTTTATCTTATTTTCTTGCTCTAAAGTCTTTTTTAACAAACCGTAATTTTAAAAACCTTATTTAATCTATAATTTGACATAAAAATTCTTTAAATCTCTTTAACGGAAAAAAAATCCCAAATATTTAGGTCACAACCGATACATTAAAGAAAATAAGCAGCAAAATTTCAAAGTGTTAGTTTCAAACACCAATAGAATAAAAATATTTCTTTTATTGAAAATTTGGAAAGCAATTTACACAGGCAGTTTGAAACAGTAGGAATTCCGCCCAACAAAATGTTTTTCCGACACCATCCCAAATTAAAACGAGTCTTCAGCAATGGACTATTTTTGTAGAGCTCAGTATGAGTGAAAGACCATCATCACAAAGTTTAAAAAAAAAAATATCTAAAATACAAAATATCCATTTTTTTCCTTGACGAACCATCTTACTTATTGAGTGAGTTTTGTTTTGGAAGTTAAAACTTTCTGTTTTATTTTCTTTCAGGAGTGTTTCTTTTTCTCCCGTTCTCCCAAAAGAGACAGAATTCCAGACATTAAGAGGAAGCCAATTATCACACTGCAAACTCTTATTTACAGAAGCTATTTCTCAAGAGGGATTCTTCGAAAGTGAAAACAGTCTTGAGAATTTCTTCAACAGAATTAGATAAATATATATTATAAATTCTCCTTTCAATATACATTTCTTTTCCTGTAACCGAGCTCACATTAAATAAGTTATTAAAGAGATGCTAAATTCTACTCATGAGGAAAACAAGATATATATTTCATTATGAGGCCTGCGATAGATGAAGAAAATTGCGTTAAATCTGAACTTAAACGGTATCGTTAAGAGGAATAATGTCTAACGTATTTCGAAATACTTACAAGGCTTAATTAAATCCGCCAGCTATTGGAAAAATTTTTTGATGGTAAGATTTAATAATAACGAATATCAACACGAAAATGAAGTTAAAACGGTTTACATTTTCTGATAGTAACAAGTATAATGGATATGATGCATAGAATGTTGCAGACTTCATTTCAAATAATAATATTATATAAGAACACTGTAAGATGAAAACATTATTTACCTTAAAGCATAAGTCTTAAACACAAAAAAGAAAATCCCCACATGTTTCGAAATCACACAATTATCTTTATCACAAAAGGAAACAATGCAGTAACAGACTTATTAAAGTAAGTTCAGTATAAATGTTTTAATGTATGATATGGTTCAAACTTTTAAAATCCTTCCTTTTACATTTATAAATGAAATTGAAAGAACACGAATTCGACGACGGTAACATATAGTTCATTTGCAGCTTAAAAAAAAGTTTGCATTTCAGGTATTTATTATTTTTATTACAATGATAGCTATTATTATTATCATTATTATTATTATTATTTTAAGTATTATTGAATTTTATTTCATTGTAATTATCTCTCTAAACGTGTTTTTACTAAAAATTTAGCTGTTATCAAGAAGAAACAAACAAACAAAATACCCTTTTTACCAGCATAACAAATTTCGTTAATTTTACCGTGCTAAGAAAACATAATAAGCTGCATAATTTTTATAAGCTTTTCAGTAGTAAAAATGATTATAATATTGCTTAAACACAACTACCGAAAACGAAGCAAAACATCAATTTATATTTACAGTTTTAAGCTTACAACAAAATAAACATTGTAATACTAAAATTCGAAAGTTCCAGCAGCCTGATGATTTGTGGTTGGCTAGTATTATTGCCGGATGGTTGGTAGGCTGCGAGTATTACGATAATGGTTTGCAACACGTGGGGTAAATTTACTGCCGGTTAAAATGATGTGTTAAAAAAAACTGCATTTCCTACATCTGATGTTGACTTTCAGCATAAGATAGACAAATTTTATGTATTTGAAACGGCTTTAAATTTGCTATTCTAAAAATAACAATTGACGGAATACGCAGAATGTACTATCAGTGGCTTGGGAAAGTAATTAAATTTTATTTATAAATGCGGCATTCAGGAAATAGATTGCAAATTCAGTTAATGTTTTAGGTTTTTAGTAAAAATATATAAAGCGAAAATTAAAAGTGTGTTTCTATTAAACTAATTAGTAATATAAAACTTACTCTGTTTTTTAGGGTTAACACATGGTTAATTTCCAGTTTAATACTTGCTTATTCAGCACACTGTATCACTAAAATTTATTGAACACATTACAAAAAAGCACCAAATAAACAAGACATCCCTATTTAGAGATTATCGTTTAATTTATTTCAAAATAAAATATGAATTTTCCTATTACCTATAACTGCTATTTCAATTACACTTAATTTTTAAAGAGTTATTTGATTGGGAAATAACATCAGTTTGCTTTACATCAGTTGGGCTAGATAACTAAATTATGCAAGCAATAACTTCCAATAACCATTGAGAATAAAAGATGAAAAAAAAGGGTGAAACCCAAGAAATTCTGACTATCTCTAGTCATATGAAGAAAATAACATAAAATTTCAGTAAGGTGGGAGCCCAGGGGAGGGGGGAGAACAGGACTGTTTATGATTCTCGTCACATCGATCTACTGGCTGACAGAAGTGTGAGATGTACCCTCGAGTGCTGGCACACATATATACACGTATATAGCAAAACCAAATGGAATGGAACCACATGCTTTCGTGAAGCCATCACGGCCTGCGGGATTCTGATTTTTACGGAAAAGGATTTTCTTCGAATAACTTCAGCAAGTGAAGAAAAACTTCTTTTTTTCTCCTCTTTCAGCGTTGCACATAAGTAACCAAAGCCTCACTTTATTTTTAAGTTTATTTGTTTAACTGGAAAATAGCCTCATCATTATCATATTAAAAAATAGAACGCCATAATTACGTCCGCTGAAGCGTTTAATTTAAAGCAAATTCATCACTAAGTGAACGTAAATTGCCACACTCACTTCATTACAGATTTCTCTAATGCTAATGGGAAATCGGTATTGCGCTAGTTTAGCTCCTTAATGAATTTCTTACCAGTTACGGTAAATGCAATGTAGTTTTAATAAACAAAAGTGTTTCACACTTTTGTGCTTCTGTTGATATAAACAACGACGCAAAAACTCCAAATTCAAAATAAAACAGTAAAATTTTAATATCATAAACGGGTTAAATAAATTAATAAATTTTCAGTTCATCAGAATAATCGCGACCACAAATTTTGTCTAAGTACTAGATACTTTAGCAAATTTATTTTCCCCGGTGCCCTGTACCTATGCATACTCTTCTTCAGCTTAAGCTTATCAAAGAACATTTTTTTTAATATTCAATAAACGGCAAACTATGCTTCATATGTTAAGTAATGATACACTTTAAAAGACTTTTTAACTTAAAAAACGACTAGTACTACTACAACTTATACGGAATAAGTGACACCATAAGCAGAATAGTATAACGTGTATTCATTTTCATTCATTTTAGGGGTTATTTTCCGCATCGCTTTCGTAAAACAACACTGAATTTGGTTATAAACAAATATAAAACTTTCCATAAGTTCTAAAACAGAAATGTGCAACTGATACCGCATAAAGTTCATGGTAGCTTCGGGCGGAAAAAAAAATAAATTAAGTAATGGATGTTTAAACACAATGGAAGTTTTAGAAAGTTTGACCTTTTTCTACACATCAAATAACTTTATAAAGGCATCGAATAAGTTTAAGATTAAATGTAAAAAAAATATCGTTAAACTGGGAAAGAATAATTAAATATTGATATATAGTAAGAGCAACACTAAACACTAAGTTATATGTATGAATGTCTGTGCGTGAATATTTGTGTGTCTATCATTAAAATCAAAATATACACAGCTAAAGAAAATGTCGAGACCTCACTCTAATTTTAATCAATTTTTAATTCATCCTGTTCTCGTGTGTTCGAATCAAAAGGACTATAATTTATTTATACGGTTCATTAATTTATGCTATTTGTCACGTTGAAACTGAGTGAAACTATACTTTAATCTGTAAAAAGCTGAAATAATCTGAACGAATATAACGAATCATTTTCGAAAAAGAAAAACGTTAATTTTTTAACACGGACATTTTCGGACGTCTAATTAAAAAAAAAAAAAAAAAAAAAAAAAAAAAAAAAAAATCTATTCAGCCGATTCCTTTGAGCATTTGACTAAAGTATTAGAAGTAAGCTAAAGACTAAAGTAGTAGACAAAAATATTATAATAATTATTTTTTTTCAATTATAAATATGTTTACGCGACTAAACCACAACGTCCTAAACTAAGGAAAAATAGTACATAATACATTTGTGTAAACTATTTTGTGTACCTAAGGGAAAAAAAGAAGCTGAAGTTTAATGTGATCAAAACCATTTTCCATTTCTAAATCAAAACGGTACATGAAAAGTTATTTTCATTTAGACTCATCAAGATCAGAGTGATAAGAAAAGAAATTTATGTAACACATTTTTTTACCTTTCAAGAATGTTATAAACAACAGACCTGTGAAACGGTAAATAACATTTTTAACCTTAACGACGAAATAAAATAAAAAGTAGCAAGATAAGATTCCTCTTATACAACATTATTCACCAGGAATAAATCCATAGTGTTATTTTCTGCAGTGAAATCTAAACCATCTCGTAATATGAAAGTTTGTACAGGAATAAATAATAAATATGCACAAGTCCAAAGGCTTGGCATCTCACAGCAAGTCACGCGTAAAGTATTTTTCCAAAACTTTGACATTCAAATCTACGTTATTTTATTCATACAAATATACGGATTAAAAAAAAAAACTTTTCGTAAGAGATGAATATCAACAGTCAGATATATACGAAATATCTTACTCAGGTATAAATCGTATGCAGAAATTGTAACTCAACTCCATGTGATCCTGACACATGATAGATTACAAGTAAGAGTTAAAACCGAGAAAATTTGGAACGCGATCCTTAAGTCGTTGCAATGAATTCGCCAAGGTTGAATTTCACACTCTTGTGACACAGAATTCCAAAAGAGAGGAAGCGACAGTTTGTGAATCTCGTAAGATCGATTAGAACGTTGACAGGCAGATGAAGATTTTTCCCAAATCTTCGTATACACATACATACAAACACAGAGACGTACAGGAGAAACGCAAATGGGAACCGACCACATGCAGCTATATCTCTTCAAACGATTTTAAAAAAAAGGGGGGGGGGGCGAAGAATAATCGTTGATTTTGTGCTAATGAAAATTATTTTGTGCTAAGGTAGAATAATGTCAGTAGTTGTTCAAAAGTAAAGTTTTCTCATGAAGTAGCCAGCACTAATGTATAGAGCAATCAATAAAATCTTTGTTAATTACGGGTGTTCCAAATAAATTTCAAAAAGAACTATTTTAATAAAGTTAGTCCTGAACTGTATAGACATCGATTTTTTTTCCGAAACAAATGAAAACATTTTTTATCACAGAAAAGTTATTTGAATGCAGTTTTTTTTTATAAATTGGAGTTAAATGAGTGAAATAATTTATATTTCCCGGCATTACTTTTAAGAGTTCAATATAATAATTTCTAAACATTAACATCACTTAAAAACACGCCTCCATTAAAGATAATCTCTTACAGACATTCCATTCTAAAATGTCGAATTAGTGAAAACTCAACGAATCAGCATACAAAACAATAATTAAATAGTAACCGTGAATATAAATGTTTCATATAGATGAAAAATCACACACATTTTTAAGTTCACTGCAAAAAATACCTATGGTGTAATGGTTTGACGTGTAATATCAGTGAGTGGTCTTCAGCAGTAATTAACATTCGTTATTTATGCCACATTAATCAATATCCCTATTTCATACCTGTTAAACCGGATCTGTAGGAGGATGCGATTGCTACTAACATCCTGGAATGCTGATAACATGCAAGATGGATCCACGGCGCCAAGTCAAAATTCCTACACGACCATCCGCAAAGTATAGTGAAAGCACCTAACTTGCCAGACCAGCCATACCTTTTTCAAATAATAGTCCAGATTATTAGATCTTTGGACCAGGGGAATCATTTGTCCATGGACCGCGGCGGTTAGAGGAGGATACCGTACCACAAATAATCCACGAAGGCGAGCATGTGACACATGGTTACGCTGGTATTTCCTTTTTAAGGTTGTCCCTTACCGTATTCGGAAGCCTGACGAATCTTTTTGTATGTATGAGTCATCGAAACCGAACCATAAGGCTAGTAACTAATTTTCGCTATCAATAAAAACCGCTCGCGTCCCATCCTTCTTGATACTTCGCACTTAAACGTATGAGCGCAATATAAGCACGTCTGTGTGCTCCGTCTCTATACTGAAAATAAAAATGTTCTAAGAACTTGTTCGGCTCAAATCAAGAATATCCTAATTCAGTATTATGCACAGACATCTTATTTCATGCTTTACGCATGATTCTAAGCCACGGTCTTGTTCTTACATCCTTTTATTTTTAATACTTGCCATTAAGAATTTCGTTAGACAAATTTCCACACATTCACAAAGAAAATACGTGACGACATTTAAGGGTTCAATGAAACCTGAATACCGCGGACTCTCAAATAGAGATAAAATTAAACACATGCATCCTCCTTAACAAATAACTCACAGCACAGCATTTTTCAGATTAATTCTGTACCCAAAGAATGAGTTTGTAGCGTAAGTGAAATAAATAAGACATCTATAAACACGGAGCAATTGCTCAAAATCGTTAGGATAAAAGAAAAACGCACAAGCCCAATTGTACAAGAAAGTATATCACAACGGTCTATACATCTCCGGAGAGGAACCAAGCTTAGCTACACAAGATCTAGACAGATGATGGATTGCCAATGACTGATTAAGTCTACAAGAAATTCTGAAAGCGATCTTTGAGTTATTGCGGCAAAATCGCCAGGAAAGTATTTCTACCCTTCTAACGCGAAATAGAACCCAAGAGGGAAGCTAGAGAGAATGTTTGCTATTCTGCTTAGATCGTTCAACTACTTGACAGAACCATGAAATGCTCCCCAAAGCGCCAGCATACAGACTTACGCTGCAAGAGCAAATGGGAAAAGACCACATGGCCACATTGTCTTCGATTCAGACAGAATTTTTATGGAAGATACTTTCTTTGGAAAGACTTCTGTCAATATGAAAAGAAAGAAAAATATCAGAGTGCGGGTGAAACTTTTCTGTGGGAAATAAGTGCAGTGGCACGTCAAAGCGCCATAAAAGTTTCTATGACTAATCAATTAACTTTTTAAAAAGTTCAAATAATTTTTACAAGATTCTAACAATAATGACTGAAGTTTTAGATTACTTTTGTTTCATCATATAAAAAAAAGGTAACACAAAAAAAAGTTAAAAGAAATATTGCATGCGCGAACGAATATGTTGATAATGTGTGGGTACATATGAATGTCAGCCAAAGAGGATTTAAAAAGAAATTCATGCATCATTAACTTGAAATATATTTAATCTATAATAAATATTTAATCTAAGCGAAGTGTCATGGTCCATCATAACATAAGTAGTGACCCTGGATACTTTTTATTACCCATGTTTGTTTTAACTATTTTCAAATCAATATCACATGTAGCATTTGATTAATATATCAAAAGAATATAAGCAATAATGATTAAAGCATATTTAATCATTGTTTATTTAATATTTGAAAGTATCTCCTGCATTAAAAGGTTTTCTACGATTAAAAAAAAATTAAATTCTAATGAAAATTTACGTTTTTAAAGCATTAATTAAAATTTGAAACATTTAATAGGAAATTTACAAAATAATTTGGTTTGGTCCTCAGGGTCTAGAAAGTTAATTTTGATGGCTCTTCTTCGAAGGAAAGAATGGATTAGTCTGCCTACGATATATAAACTCCTAAAAAAAAAGTTTGTTTCCTAATTTTATATATTTATTTATTTAGCTTTTGCAGTTTTTAGAAATGTATTGAAAATTATGTTTTACGAGAGACATAAACAAGGAAGATACAGTGCGCGTGTGAACGCACACGCACACACACACACAGAGTGTGTTGAGGCAATATGGTACTCATGCAGTGTAAAATGTAACACATATAAATAATTTAAATAACATTACGATTATTAGAATTTTTATAACGTCGACCTACAGAGTACAATGCAGTGGTTTGTTAAAATTACTTTAAGACGGCAAACGGCTATAGAACTGTAAGAAATTTCCTTTTTAAAATAATAATTTTTACAATATTTCCCAGTAAAATGTCACTGAAAACTAAAGTTAAAGGATGCAAAGAAGTTTTGAACTAGAATTTTTAAACACTGGTTGAATAAACAGGCTTCTAAGATTAAGAAGAAAAACTGCTTCTCTGAACATGCAATCCTTTTACAAGAAGACCTTAAAGAGCATAAGATACTGCGAAATAGGGAAAATACATTTAATATTTACAAACTAATTCAAAGAAAATAATTTCCAAATACTGTCCGAATATCGAGAAAATTTAATAAAAATGCGAAACAGGAAAATTTGATTTTGTACAAAGTAAATGAGACTGTATATCCCGGGTATTTAAAATGAGAATAAACTTTGAGTTCTTGAAAATGTCTATTTTACGTTGGTTAAACTATTTAGCTGAAGTATACTATGTTCTGAAACAGTACATCTCCAAACCAAATAAAAGTAATTCCCTTTATCCGCAACTGAAATAACATTTTTGTAAATAACTCAAATTTATTGCATGAACTAATTTATAGCCGTAAAACAAATCTTTTTTTAAAAATTTATTTCAGTTAATATGCAGTAGAATGAATGTAGAGGTCTTAATTCCAAAATTTTCTAGAGACGATACCTGACATTATAATGAGAAGAGTATATACTAGACAGCCTTAGCAAAATAACACAAACGGGGCCGGAAAATAAAGAGAAAGCATCTTCTACTGTGGTACCTTGATAAAAGAACTACCGGCTAGATGGAGAGGAGAGGGGAGGGGACTAATGGTTTGTAACCCCATGCTTTGTCCAACGGAAGTAACTAAACTCTGTAGTCAATTACTTACAATTCTAGTCTTTTAAAGTGTATTGTTGAGGCCGTATCTGTTATGGGTTTAAAAAGAAACAAAAAAAGGTTGAGGACAGTTATTTTCAGATGAACGCATATTTATTTAGCTAACAACAACAACACGCTACAGCTATATCCATAGAGAGATGGCAAGAGTTAATCTCTCTCTATATATGCACATATCTACAGAGCATATATACAAATTTTCATTCATACATATATACATTTGATATATACATATTTTCATTCATACTTATATACATATTCGATATAGACATATTTACATTTATACATATACATATTTGATATATACATATTTTCATGTATACATTTCTATAGAAAAATGACAATAGTTAAGGATACGTAATTTTCGTATTTACGAAATAGATGCGAATAAAAGCGAAATTTGCCGATAAGTGCGAATAAATACGAAAATTATTTTTTTAATACTTTTCTGCAAAAACTCGGTGATAAACGGCTTTTTAAGCGAAATTAGGTAATAATACTAATAATTTATTAACATAATTGCTTAACTAAGACCATCCACGGTCTTTGACTGAGAGATCTCACTTTCCTTCGGATTTGCTCTGAATTTCCACGGACAGTGTGTCCGTACCGGAGTCGAACCTAAAAAATCTAACTTTAAAAATCCACCATCAAGATTTGTGGAACAATTTAGAACATTTAAGAACGTCTCTTGAGAACCAAAGTCAAGGGTATTTCAGCTACTTACAGTAGTCAACCAAGGGACTCCTGTTGATGTTATACAGATTTTAATTCCAACGAAATGTTACTACCTTAACTTTGCAAAGACACGCGGGATACAGAATCTACAGTCCCATCAACAGAGTAGATTCTGAGATATTTCAGAATGTACAACATAGAACTAATGACAGAAGGCAAAGACTTAAGGATCATAATGTGGAGACTACTACAATGTTAGCTTTTAATTAAGAATTTTGATAATTACCTACCCAAGATAGTAAAATTGCAAGTTTTTTAAATAAATGCAAAATTTTTTAATTTATATATTTTTTCTACGAATAAATGCGAAATTTTATAGATTGTATATTTTTTGTTGCGAAATTTCGATATTTTTATGCGAAATTTACGTATCCCTAACAATAGTGCATTTCAATGAAGCCAGACAGAAAATGTAGTTAAAGAAATCTAAAAATATTGCTTTACGACCTCAATTTTAGCCTACATATTAAATGTTTTGTCTTAGTACAAATTGCATCACGATTTAAAACTCGGCAGACTAAAAAACTAAAGAATCGTGTTAGACGGATATGACAGAAACACTGTATTTCTTTCACTTGCGCAAAGGCCACTAACGGCAATTTATGATAAAGATCAGCGATGGGCGTAATGGTCAATAATTCAAATAAACGTATAATTTGGTTAGTAGTATGGTTCCTTGGGATCTTACAGTCCACGGGAGGCCTAAGCAGACCGGAACCTACAGTTTCAAGCTAATAACCATCAGTTACGGCGTCGCAAGCCGGCAGTCACTTAACAATACATCTAGAATAAAAACTGATAAAAGTTAACTGAAATTTCGTATACGAACACAAAAATGAGAACACCCCTCTAACTTAAGATAAAAGCGATGTAACTAAAAACATATTTAACGTGACCATTTTGAAAAATATGATATAAGATGGATAATATAATCATAATAAAAATAATAATAATAATAACAATGCAAAAATAAATGAAAACTCAGATTAAGTTTACAGCTCGCAAACACAACGGAAATCCTATTTTCTGCTAGCAGGCAAATTAATTCTTAAAACCTTCAGTCAGTGCATAAATAAAAAGAAAATATCTTCATCTGTCTTTAAATATTACTTTCTAAACTACCGAAGTTCAAACAAAAGATAAAATCTGTATCAGACCGTAAAAAAGACTATTTAATGAGAAGGCGCAACCGGAAAATATCGGATATAGCAAAAATGAATAGAGAAAGTTCAATAGAAGCTTCTAACACATTTTTAATGATACGCAGATATTACTTCGCAACGGAGAACGGAGTTTCCGGTAATTTCAAAAAGATTTTAACTTTGATGAATAAAAGCGAACTTTGAAAGGCATTGTAATAATAGCAACTATAATTAAAAGAAATAACAAGAGTATCACCTACGACTGTACAGAGAACTACGAAGTCTGAAAAAGAAAACGGTGGTTAAAAAAAGCTACTCATCCACGCATCACTTGTCAAAATTAAGGTTACATTTATTTTTTATTTTGATATTTATACCCGTTTAAAAAATGAATAGAATAGGGTAAAATGAACATATTAATACAGAATAATGACTTGTTCAGCGTTATAAAATCTGCGATCACAGTTCAGGTGAAGGCCTTTTTGTATGTGATGACATAGATAGTAATTATTTCTATGAAGCGCAAATTGCATTCATAAGCCTATGTTACTTACTATGAACTTTCATAAACGTGCTCTATTTTATTCGCTATAAATGTAAGAACTGCCACAATTACTCTTTGATATGCAATTCATGGAAATCTCAAACTTTCTTAAGCCCGCAATTTTACGTCAAACCCAAAAAGCCTAAATCAAAACGGCAAAAGATGCCTTTTCGGCACATTCTTACGTCTTGTTTACAGAATACACTATTCGTACCATTCAAACTATTGCTAAAATTCCTTAAATGCAACCTACTCAATTTCTTATATAATTTTCAAGAAACTCTGTCGGCCCAGAACTCGAATTGAAACGTTTTGTTCTTAAATAGCCGCGATTCGAAACTTAAAAGTCGCCGATTTCGAAAATTTAAAAGATCAGAAAAATATTGCTTTGACTTTTCTTATCTATTAGGGAACCATTGCGTTGATATTTTTGTAAATATTCTCATTTTGATGTTGTTTATAACAATTTGAAAATCTCAATTTAGACGTTTGGTTATTTCGTTTTACAATGGAATCCGGGCCATTGAGGAGTCTCAGGGAACGAGTCTGCTGATCTCCTGGTCAAAAGAGGTGCATCCATATTGCAGATTTCCAATGTTGATGTCCCTTTTAGTACCGTCAAACCTCTTATCCGTAAGTCAGTCAATGAAGCCACCCGACAACAGCTCTTTGAAAACAACTATCAAAAGCCCCGGTGGATTAAAATCAAAGACATTCAGAAGTGGCCAAGGCGTAGAGCGGTTGTTGGATTTCGCCTGACGACCGGCCACGACTTTTTAGCAAAAAATCTGTATGGCCTCAAAATTGTCGCTGATCAAAGTAGAATTCCCTCAGAGGTGGTCCCACATAAATCTTTAAACTGCATCGATAAATTTACATTCTATGACAGTAAAATTGTACAATTTTATTTCAAGACCGTCAAGTTCTTTTGAAGATGAAGAACAGCATTCAGCATTTCGAACGACTTCCACGAAAAAACGCGAGGTAAAAAAATTCGACATCTTGTGAAATTTAAATTGAGATGGCGATTCAGTCACTACTGTAAAGATGCAGGGAGTAATTTTGCAAGCCTGATCTACATATGAATCCCTTTTATCATCCAGCCTTTTAATGACTAAAACCGCGTCATTATTTAAAAACTTCTCAATATGTAATAACAATGGTTCTAAAAATGTCGTCTTCAGGCCCCTGAGGTTTCTTCAAATAATCAAGGAATAAGCAGGTGATAAGATTTTCCTTGAGCAGAATCTTACTAAGTCGGATTACGCAACCACTGAATTCGGAAGAAAAAAAATTCTTCGAGAAATAAAAAAAAATTAACGCTTCAGTACAGAGGATAAACTTGAATATAATGTAATGATTCCTTCACACCGTTTCGAGCAGAAGATTTAGCGAGGATATTTAATAATAAGTGAAAAATATTTATCAACAATTATAAGAGGAGGAATGAAACACTTTACTTTTAATGTGTACGTATTACGTCTATGATCGAGCTGTCACTGCACTGTATAACATAAAAAATACACGAAGCAGTAGATAAAGCAATGATTGCTGATTAATATGAAAAATACTGCACACAGCATAGACTGATACGATAGAATAAAACATAGACCATGGCCCACCACCTACCAAAAATAAATATTATAAGAACAACAGTAAGAATAAAATTATATATATATATATATATATATATATATATATATATATATATATATATATATATTGTGATAACTTCAGACTCCGGGTAGCTAAACATGTTCAGAGTCAGTCTACTATATTAAAATACAGTTTTATTAAATTTTAGTCGGAAACTTTTTACACTATTTACACAGGTGTTGATCTACCTCTAGACATAGAGGGAACTGGCCTTCGTAATAACCAAATAATTTCGATGATAAGATGCACGTACAGTCACAGCGGAACTAGAAGGTCGGTACACAGCCTCTAGAGCGTACAGCTCTGAAAATAGAATAACTTCGTAAAGACAGTTATAATCGCGGGAAGCTTATAGAGCGGGCTGCTCTGAAATATGAAGATAACTTCTAGATGAATTAACGAACTAACAGAAGCCTGTAGAGCAGGATGCTCTGAGATAGCTATACTGCAGGGTGAAGTATTCGTGGACGAGAAGCTTCGAGCGGCTGCTCTGAAAAATAAGTCAGGATCAAGTCGGTCGCTCCAGGACAACGTAGACGATAGGTGCTCTCTAGATGAGAGTCTCGACCAAGTCTGTCCAAAAACTGGATTTCTTCTGGCGGCGTTGGCAACCGTGCTTCCGGTCACGTGACTGCACAAGTTTAGGTTGGCTGGCACAATTTGTGACGTCATGTCCGTTGGCTGTGATTCGCCTGATCACGATCCATATGGTCGGTTCTTATAAATCAGCTGATCTGAAAATCATTAGTTCACGTCGAAATAGTCATTAGTTTACGTCCTCCCAGGCCCGGCGGCTAGGAGCAACACCATTCTTTGCTTGCACCTTGACGCTGATAGATAGAACTGTTCACTGGTCACCTGCTGTGGGAGGTCCGGCTGTCTGGGTGATTTATTCGGAAAGGTCGTAACGGATTCTTACAAAATATATATATATATATATATATATATATATATATATATATATATATATATATATATATATATACACTTATCGTAGTATTATGGGACTATGGGACTGCAGTACAATAATTATAGACACATGGTTTAATCTAATATACAAAACTTAATGTAAAATTCTGACATTTTTTCAAGATAAACGCTGCTTATTCAATTTATCAGTTACAGACAGAAAACAAATGAAAACACGGTGACCACAAAAATGTCACTTTTATTTTAAAAATGGTCACTTTGCTTTCAAAATCTCGAGCCTCTGTTCAGCACTTGTTTAATTAAAACAGACTTTCGGTACGGCGATTGTTCTTAATCGTCAAGCAGAATGTTGCATGTAAAAAAATGACAATAATGAAAAGAAAAATTACATAAAAGTACTTAACAATTGTCATCATCTGTATTATTCCAGGATATTTATACTGCTGGCCATTAAAATTGCAACACAAGGAAGGAAAGCAAATAATAAAAAAACCTTACTTATTGTACGTATACATCATACTAGGAACAAAATATGATTAAATTTGTAGGCAATTTGGGGGTATACAAAGTCCGAAATTAGTACACACAGCTGCCGCCTCTGGCAGCTAAAACGACTCTAACCCGGTTAGGCATCGAGTCAAACTGGGCTTGGGTGACAAATACGGGCAAGTCATTCCATGCTGCTTCAAATCTATCCCACACTTCATCAATCGTACTGGCTGGAGAGCGGTAGAGGCCCAGTCAACCGATGACCAGATGTTTTCAAAAAGTGAGACATCGGGAGAACATGCTGGTCAGGGCAACAGTCGAACACTCTCGGTGTCGAGGTAGGTCAGGACACGACTGAGAACATGCGGTCTTGCGTTATCTTGTTGAAAGATGACGTCTCGGAGGCCTCGATCACACGACACAGCCACCGGCCTTAAATTATCAGAAATGTAACGCTGGATGTTCAGATTACAGAAGACGCAAACGAGAGGTGTTCGTGTCGTCTAGAAAATGGCTGACCATACCATCACACCAGGTGCAAGGCCCATATGACAATATCGAATGCAAGCAGGCCACGTGTGTTCCCCTCGGTGCCTCCAGACACAGATACGTCCATCATGATGCTGCAGGCAGAACCGGCACTCGTCTGTAAAGACGGCGTGGTGCCACTCCTGCATCAAGTTTTGTCATTGGGCACACCACTGTCGCCACGCGTCTCTATGCTGCAGTGTCAAGGGAAGCCGCAATAATGGTTGCCGTGCCGACAGTCCGTGCTACTCCAGACGTCATCGCACCATTCGTGCGGATACTTGTCGTACTGCAAACAAGCCCATTTCCTGCCTCAAGGTCCGTGGTGTGGCTGAACGATCCTGCAAGGCCGACCTGACATCATGCCTGTCCTCTAAGGCGTTAGAGGTGGGAGGCTGTTGAGTTTTTGCATGGCGTTCAGTATCAACCTCCTGAACCCATCGATTCCATATTAGCATGACTGTCGTTAGATTCCGACCAATGCGAGTAGCAATATCGCGGAACGATAAACCGCCTCTCTGTAGGCCACGATTCTGCCGCTATTGAATTCGACACGTGCTTGTAGCCGTTTCTCCTGCTTATAAGAGGCATAACACGATCTTCTCACGAACAACCAACATTCAAATTCGATTTCCGAAAGAGAAATCCGCTGCGTAACTTTCCTTTTATACAGACTTTGAGATGCCGTTTCTCCCTCCTGCGTTGTTCGATTGCACTTAAATGCTAATCATTTGTATATCCCAGCAGCATCTTCCTTTCGTGCGAATTTGACGTTTGTATCATCCCTCCTTTACGGTGTTGCAATTTTTATGGCCAGCAGTGTACATTACAGTTTTCACCCTGTTTACCTTTAAAAGTTATGTGTGTGTGTGTGTTTTATTGCGAAATATGAAAAAATTACATTTATAGCACAGTTTCATGGCAATTTAAATATACAATACCGAATCAAAATTTCCTAGGCTCCTCTTCCAGAAAAATTAAAAAAGAAACATTTTCTTAAAAATACCGTGTCCTTCAGGAGAACTGATGAATTTTCCACGATACCGAAACCTAACATTTTCCTTTTCAAGATTCCTATACTTCTTAAGGCGAAAGAAAAAGCCGTAAAAGTAACAAAAATGAGAAGCCTAGCAATTTTTACGGTAGTCTGAGAAATGTTAAAGGTTCTCTTTACGACTGCAATTTCAAAACCCACGAAATTCGATTTATCTTGCTTCTTTGTATAGAGATTTAGAGACTTGAAATCACATCGCAATATCAGCGTTTTAAAGTTAACAAGAGTAACTCCAGCTTCAGCATTAGAACTATGGATACTACGTTGAAGAATGAACCTAATTTCCGTTCGAAGGACAATAAATTGCAAACTTTATTCTTTCCATTTATTTCTCGCGATGGGCGAAAAACGAAAAAAAAAAAAAAAAAAATTGGAAGGGTTAATTTTTTGGGTTTTCCCCTTTACAACAACAAAACATAAAATAACATATTCTGAACACTTTACATTATTTCAATTATCTACACGAAAAGATTCGAGATGTCACAGTCAAATTAACTTTCTTTTTGTCGTCGAATTTTGTTCAGTTGAACAGTTTCATCATCCCACAAAGCAAGATGCGGAGCTAAATAAAAAAAAATATATAAAATCCTTTTTCATTTCCCCGTTTTCATGGACATATTTTTTAATAATACTATTTCGAAAATAGTATTTTCTGCCTTAATTAATTTTCACGCTACTTACAAATCGATGGCCTCGCCGAGATTCCCACACGCAGTAGAGTATTGATTAAGTTTGTGTTCGACTAGGTGCTGCGGTCAAAGTTTATCAGACCAGTGGCTTCCATTTACTACACTGCGATGTCACTCGCCGTATCGAGAACAGATTCTTTTGCGATAAAATGTTAAGGTCGCATGACGTGAAGAATATCAGGAAAATAAATTCATACATGGATTTTTAGGCATTTCCTGGAAAAGTTGAATGTTTTTGAGTGAAAACGGAAAATATCCATATTAATTTTCAAAGCATAAATGTTACGTACATCTATTTAAGAACATCTCCACAGTTATTAACAGCGTATCTATTACAAGTACTTCTATACGAATCTATAACTCAAATTCTGTAATGAAGCATGCATAGAGCATGTCTCAACGTACTTACAGAATGTACCGATAAAAATTAACTCGATGAAGCTTTTAATTTCATCAAACGGTAGTGGGGCGTATAAAATAAACAGTGACACTACAATGGGCTCAAAACCTAAAATTCATAATATATATATATATATATATATATATATATATAAGAAAGTTGAAAGAGAAAAACCAGTAAGAGCACTAAAGCTACTACAGCCAGAAACCAAAAACATGAAAAGATAAGATTGAAAGAGGCTTTAGACAATATTTCATCTTCAGCAGTGTCAATACTGTCTAAAAAACAATGGATTGCTTCAGATAAGTATGATCTATACAATAAACATACTCAGACACCGTACAATCCATGAAAAACTGTAGAATTGAATAAAGAGTTACTTAACCATAGAACGCCTAGTCTGGCGCTAGACAGCGTGGAAGTTAAGAATAAGTAATCGCAAGATGACTGACGTCACAAAACTTGCAACCATGGAGATTATCGAAACAAAGAAACTGACCTACTATGGATACTGTGTTTTAGGACTATTAAACCTTTATTAATTTAGTTTTTTATTATTATTACTTAGAGTAATTTTTTATCTTATTTTTATTTTTACTTTATATTTTAATTTAATTTTTTATTTTTTATTTTTAGTAGTTATTTTTTCTAATTTTACTTATTATTCTGTTTTACTTATTAATTGCAACATAACAAACTATTCATTAAAACTAAAACAACCAATTATGTGTTTGGATAGACTTCCGGGGTAATAATTACGTGTTAGCACAGCTATCAAGTCTAAAATATGCTTATTCCTACTGTCTTTAGAACATAGCTTATTTATACGAACTAACTGATTTACAATAATGTTATTAAAAACAGATTTATGTAAACAGGTTAGGTAATTTTGAAATTTAACAATATTAAAATCATAGTCAGATCTTTTGTCAAAAGTCAAAAGTAAATTTGCTATGAGAATTTAATTTAATGTTAATATCTAAAAAGTTTACATTAATATTGTCTTGGCTACTTTTAATTAGTTCCAGATTAGGAGGGTAAAAATTTAAGTCTATATATATATATATGTGTGTGTGTGTGTGTGTGTGTGTGTGATATCTAAAAAAAACTATGATATGTTTTAAAAATATCCCAAATCTGTCAAGAATTGTGAAGCACTATATTTAAATCTAAATGCGTAGAGAATACATTTTCCTATTATAGATATTTTCTTCTACGAAAATTGTCAAAATTGTCCAAAATTTCACAAAATCTTGTGTTAATTGTCATATTCGCAAAGTGTGATCGTCAATGGTATAGTTTTGCGTCATAGTTTCCACCGCAGTTTAGTACACGACAAATGCTTTAAAGCAATGGGAACTTCGGCAACACTCAACAAACCGATTTTTAGTTTTAACAATTTGCAAATTTCAACCCTCGTGGCTTGCAACGATTCAATCAATTAAACTAGCCAGCGGAAATTACCTCTTCAGTGACTTTGTTTTTCTATTGACAAACATCATTGTGACTTATCAGTCCCGTATCTTCATTTTTATAAAGTAGCATGTTTAAACTATTGTAATGTAACTTTTAGTAAAATTTTAGTAAAGCCTTTTAGTCAAGTCCTATCACTATGTGTCCCCAATAAAGACAGTTGAGGTGAAAGCACTAATCCATTTTAGTAGTGATCCATTACTTTCAAGTGCGTAAAACATTAATTCAGGAAAATAAACGGGCACAGTATAAAAAAGTTTTTTATAAAATTTCCTATACGTGACTTTCCTGGAAAATGCCATACGGAGGCTGAAGTTTCAAACGGAACAAATACACCGACTGAACATCACAGCACTAAATGGTGACTGAAAAATAGAACTACAGAAAAGGTGAAAAGTTTACGTTTAAATTTCTTATACTACACTTTGCTCAAAAAAATTAGGGGAGCAAGCAAAAAAGTTAAGAAAACCGTGCGAGACAGCCACGTATTGGCATAAAATGGATAGTACACGCGTATCAATGCGCAATACAGAAAAAAAGACGTAAAAAAAATTTGTAATTAAGCTTTAATTCTTTGAAAATATGGAAAAAACATGAAAAATGATTTAGGGCAACAATTTGGTTACATGTAAACGATAAAAAAAAAGTATTGTTTATAAATGATGCAAGATTTTTAATATGGCGTGTGGTCTCCTCGAACAGCTAAGACTGCTGCACACCTGTTTTCAATGGATGCGATGATGTTATCGATAAGACTTTGGGGAATACTGTTCCACTCCTCAAGAAGTGCAATCTCAAAGTCTCGGAGAGTAAAAGGCGGCCTTGGTCTCGCAGCAATGCGTCGTCCGAGCATGTCCCAAACATCCTCGATTGGATTCAGGTCAGGAGAGCACGCTGGCCATTCCATAAGCTGTATTGTTTCAGCTTCAAGCATGTTCTCCACAAGACGAGCTGAATGCGGTCTGGCATTATCATACTGGAAAACAAAGGAATCTCCAATGGCTGCAGCGTAAGGTATGACATGAGGTCTCAGTATCTCGTCTGCATACCTTCGGGCCGTCAAAGTACCATTCCGACTGATATGCAGGTCCGTACGTCCACCTATGCTGATTCACGCCATACCATAAAACCAGCTCGCCTGTATTGTGACCTTTCACGAACGAATGTGGGGTTATTTCGAGTGCCCCTTTCCCTCCATACCAAAACACGTCGGGTGTCACACTCCAGACTGAATCGGGGACTCGTCTGTAAACAGCACTTGGCTCCAATCATGTTGCTCCCAATCTCGATGTTCAGCAGCCCATCTTCTTCGGGCCGCACGGTGGCGTGAGGTCAACGGAATGCAGACCATTGGCCTACGTGCATAGAGACCTCCCTGACCTGATCAGTAATAGATCAAGAAATTAGACCATTCCACCACGTTATATGCCTATTATAATTTTCATTAAATAAATGAGGTATCGAAGCAATGTTTTTTTGCCACATTCAAGATTAACTAGCAGAACATTTTCGTAAAAGATCCAGAACGCGTAAATATTTCAGAATGATCGACATTTGCATGTTCCTTTTTAATCTACCACTTTTTGCAACTTGAAAGAATTGAAATGCGCTACCAAAAATATGTTATCGAGTTATTTTCAGAACTTCAATAAAATTTATCTAACAGGGCGAGAATAAGTCTTAACATAAATATATATATAAGGAGAAATATAGACACTTTAAATTGGAAAAAGAAAACTCTTTTTGTTTGTTTGTCTAGAGATATATCGAGGCCGCTACTAAAATTTTGCTATGTCTCTGGAAACAAATACATGATAAATAAAATAAATAGAAAAATACCTATAAAAAGGAAATGAAACTCAAGCAATTCTCTTTTTGCAAAACTATATATATATACTTTTTTACTTTTGTTTATTTTTTCTCAATAGAATAAAGACGAGTGAAGAAATAAAGCGAAAATTTTATCGCATACAAGGATCTAGACGACCTAGCTGAGATATTAAATGATTTTTTTTCCCCTTTCTAACCTCTAGCACTCTATTTCATAAAAGGGTCTCTTTATATCGTGTAAATGATTATAGCGTTCTGTGTAAAACGTAGGAAAAACATTTTCATAAAGTTAAATATTTAAATTTCAAGTCAACAATTTAAAAAAATAATAACGCAGTAAGGCATAATTTATACTATGCAGGTATGATCAAAGACTATACAGTTTACCGAATATCCATATCCCCCTTCCCCCCCCCCCCAAAGAAAGAAAAAAAATGCAGAAGTTAGAAAAAAATCTTTTATAAGGCCTTAAATGGTAATCTGCATCAACCTGCTGCATCGTTACTCTACTGTCCTGTTACTTAGTCTAAATTGTATAAAAACTAGAACTAAAGAACAGAGACAAAAGTTCAGAAAAATAGTAGAGGTTCACTAAATTGACGCTAAAATTAAACTAGCCGATATAATAAATAACTCTTAATCTCTTAACATTAGACAGAAAGCTATTACCTACTTTAAAACACATTTTGGACGTTAAATGTCATCATCTTAGCAACAATATCAATAAAAAGAGAAAGCTATGTTCATGACCCTTTTTCTCTGCCAAAAACTATGACCTTTTCGGCAGAGATAAGTGATGTAAAATCCAAACAAATGAAGCTTGAGTCTTATATTTCCAATCTATACCAATCACATTCTCAGTACATCAGTCGTCACTAAATCCGAAACAACTGTTGCTCCTGTAAAAGACATTATGATCAGGATGGCATTTCCGTGAACTCTAGGCCTGGATTTGTGAGGGGTCTGTAGCTAAAAATCAGTTTAAAGTATTATAAAGAGAAAACTTTAAAACTACTTTTGAAGAATGATCTTCGAGGAATCAGCCCTTAAGGTGATGGAGTTTTCGCACATCAATATTTTGTACTTCCTCGCGCAACTAAAAACACTTTCAAACCCCTTAAAAAAATTTTTTTTAAAGATAAGTACACAAAAGCCTCCAAGAGAGGATACCAAACAGTCCCACTGCTGCAACTGGTGATTTCTTCGTGACATAACACTTAAAAAGGATCTAACAAATGAAAAGTTTCTACTATGGTTGATGCTTAAAATGTCATTAGGTGTGAAAACAACCCCCAAGAAATAATTCAAAACTCTTAAAATCATGACTAAGACGAAGTCGGATAATCTAGTATGACAAATTATTTAATCTCAAGACTGATCAGAAAAATTGATATCCTGAAGGCGCATTTTATATCCTGTGCTTGAATGGAAATTCACCTTCATTATCAAAATACAATTACATCATTATATTAAAACTTATATGATCAGAATAATTTAGAGGGAAGGAGTCAGTTTCAAAACACTTATGAACTGCAGAGAAAAATCAGCACACAATATCAAATCAGCATCTCAACAAATATTTATACTGAGTAAAATAACAAAGAAAAAATATTTCAGATAGTCTCTTCTAACGAAACTACCGCGGTTATTAATGTAGGATTACTTATCGTTGCTTACCTTCGTATGTATATGTGTATATGTATGTGTTATGTATATATGTATCTATATATATATATGCACTATATATATATATATATATATATATATATATATATATATATATATATATATATATATATATATATATATATATACATATATGTATAGCAAAAATTTGACGCAATTTGGTACTTTTCTGTTTAACTGTTTACTGCTTGTCCAAACGATACAGACTGCGTTTGGTGCGCTGCCAAAATTATAACCCGCGAGGTAAAATTATAACTCGCGACGTGTCTGAAATTCTCCTTTCCGGAGGCCCGTTATGGAGGAATGCAAACCTACGTTAAAAGTTAAAGAAAACTCTACTTTCCTTTGATTTTGAAAATGGTTTTTACTATCTCATTAATAATGCACATTTTATGCATTGTAATGGAAATACCTAACATGAATTAGGTGCAGTTAATTTTAAAATTCTGAAAACTTAGCACAAAAATCTTAAAATTAAAAAGCACAATAGTTGGTAAATTTTAAACTTAATAAACGAGCCCGGAATGAAAAAAACATATTTAATACAGGAAGAATCTTAAATCTCCACCGAATCTTAGACACCAGGCTTTAATATTTTATGTGTCTCGATGTAACACAGAATGCTTTATACTTCAAAAAGTTAGAACGATATCAAAATATTCTAAGATTTTATAAGATGCTCAAAATATTGAAAGGATAATAATAAAGTTAACATATACACAAAACAAAATATGAAAGGCAGGCCCACAGAGTTTCTACCCAGAAGCTCATACACTGACTGACAATCGCTGTCAGTAACATCTTTGCGATTATATCTATACCATTTTTCTTTTCAGATTTCTTCATGTTTAAGAACATAAAATATACGAATAAATCACATGCGATACACTTTTCACGAAGTACTAATTTTGTTCAACTATCATAAAATTTTAATAAAAGGGAATTTAAATAAATCGTGCAACATCTCTAAATTCGTAATTAGAGTCAGAAGTAGTCTTACATACATACTAGCTGAATACACGTGCTTCGCTACGGAGTACATTCCAATTAAATACTACGGTCAATGTATGCAATTAATATATATATATATATATATATATATATATATATATATGTGAATGTGTGAATGTGTGTGTGTGTGTGAAACTTGTTTCCCGCCAACCTAGTACATTATCTAAAAATAAATTCCCCGATGGAACTTCAATCCACCTCCGTTAACAGAGGCCCTCCTTCAAAACGTGGAATAACCTTTTTTTTCACCCACAACGCGTCTTGGAATATGAAACTAGCGGCTTTTAGCGCCACGAAAATAATCTATCCCGCCCCCTTTAAATTTTAACTTAATTATTCCTTTCCCCAATTAATTCCCGATATATATATATATATATATATATATATATATATGTAATCATAACGGATATTTTATAGACAAAATAATGTAGAAGAAATTATTCAAATTAAATACTACGGTCGTATGCAATTAATTTCTATGTTTAATATCCATAAAACATACTAATTTGAATTAAATTCTTAAAACACTTCAACACACAAAAAAGAAAAGAAACCTCGTGATCAGCCTTTAATAAATTAAATTCCAAAAACTAATCTTTAAAACTTCACCAAAAATCAGAAAATGGAGGTAAAGATTTGAAAAGGATTTCATTTTAAAGGAATTTTTATGATCTTTCTAGTGATATAAATTTTATAACCCTCAGATTATTATTTTAGATGCAAATATTTAAAAAAGTTACAAAAAGAGCTTAAAAATTTAATTTTAAAAAATCTAAGAATAATTTTTCAAAAATATTTCTTAGTGCACTCCTACTCTACAAGAAGAATCGCCATTCAAAATTTCAGCCCTTCAGGTCCTGTGGTTTGGTCTGTGCGTTATCTGTCAGTCAGTCAGTCAGTTACGGAACTGTTATATATATAGAGAGAGAGATAATAGTTTCTAATAGTTTCAAAAACGAAGTACCAGATGAGAATTGCATCTGCATAAAAAAAAAGTCGCTCAAAGCGGGTTAATTTTACAATAGAATAATTCCCCTATCTCAAGCAGTGTAACTTTATACTAAAGAAAAACCATGGCATTTCACAACGATATTAAACAAAATTTTTGAACAAAAGCAGTGCATCTGCGCGATAACAAACACTGGTTCGGAACCTAAATTAGACGCGACAACTGTAAACAGAAATAATCCTTCCTCGGTAGGTTACTGGGATAATCTCCAATATAGTTATCGACGGATCATGACTTTCCGATCTACAAATACATAACGTGACCATATCCGACCTAGACACAAAGATATTTAATGCCATTGTCGGAATTCGAACAGAGCACCCCCAGTCTGAAGCCCAACGTGCTACCACTAGTCTATCTCAGGCTCATCCTTATACTAATCAAACCAAATGTTCACACGCGTCACACAACGCAAGAGTACATCATCGTTTTGGAAACAGGAACGGTCATTAGGGAATAACGTCTGCACTACTGAGTTGAAGCGGTCCTCTAGAATACTTTCGTAGATTTCCGATATCACAGGACACTGATGAACAATTAAAAATCCTGGAGAATGCCAAGAGATGGCAACCTGTAGAATAAGACAGCCACACTTGATCATGAACGCCAAGCAGTCAGGATGGCATGCTTCAGAAGATTATCGCGAAAAGTTACTCTACCAATGGTAGGGATGATGTAAAGCTTGATTTTTCCGATCAGATGACATGTTGCCAATCCCTTGGATTCCATTTTTTATGTTTGAGGTATCATCTGACACATTTTCATGTATTGGTGTAAGAAATGAGTGACTTCTCGATTATACCATATTAGCCGATTATACCGATTAGCCATAAATACTAACTTTATGCAGGTCTCGATGAACTGTTATCACTGAAATTAAATCAATACGACTCGTTTTCACCTCTGCTGTTCAGTACTGTAGTCAGTACTGTATTTTCACTCTGCTGTTCAGTACTGTATTTTCAGTACTGTAGTCTTAAGTTTTCCTCATACAATCCGTACTACCTTAACTTTTAGTCTAAACTTTTTTTAGCAGCACTTTAAAACACTTTTATTTGAGAGAAACACAGTTCTATTCTTTAACAGGCCCAAAGGTAAATAAATTTTTAAAAAATCTTTTTTTTTTTTTGGTTCATTGTAGATAACAAATCGTTACATGTACTTATAAATATTCTCGTCTAAGTTTTTAAGAGCAACAAAAATAAATCATGAATCAGAGATGTGGGAAAAAAGGATTCTGGTCTTTCATATATTGCTTCGATAGTATTAATCAAATACGGATCTCTGCGCCCCCCTCTTCCCCTCCCCGAAACATTTTTCTGATAACGTCAGCGTCTTAGCTCCATCCACTGAAAATAAATTAGCCTTACTGGTTGCCATAACGAATTTCGTACAAAATTCTATTAACTTATATCAGTACTTATAAACATTTTTCGGACTATCATGAACGATCTCCTTAAAACGCAGATCCAAGAAACAAATTATCCGCTCTCTCTCTAATGTTTCTCCGTTTAAATTGTTAAATAACCTTCAATTTAAAAATCCCAAATAGATATACCAGTATATGCACCCCGATGGTAGAACACAGGGTATCGTTTTGTAAGATAAATATAAATCTCTCCTTCAGACTTCAAATAGTACTCATAAAATAACAAAATTTTACAAGAAACCGCGAATTAAACACCAAACAACCTGTCAGAACACACGGCCTTAGAAAACAGCTAGGACGATGGTAATCGGTATTAAAGTCTGCGGTCTCAGGCTTAACGATAGGCATAGGTGTTTGAAGATGTGCTACTTTGGCATTGAACGACGTATCCCAGTCTGTTCAGCCCATGTCTAGCTCAAGATGATCGTAGAAATCCAAAACGAACTGCAGCCTTCAAGTTCCTAACGACATACCGATTAATCCACCAACCCAAAGCGACATGGCATAGGTTACCACGCCATAAGGAGTTTGAGGTTTTTAAAAAGGGGAAAACACTTGGTATCAAGTATACCAATATTCCTTAAAACAAAAGTACCACTATAACCAATTCTAATCAAACATCGATAGTTTAAAACCAATCAAGCACTAACAATTTGTAAAAAGAAGTAGCCGATTTGATCTGAGCGAGATTGTTTAGGCTGTGTTTTTTTCTCTTTTTAACGAAAATATCGCTCATTTATGATCATGCATGAATATCCTAAAATCATTTTGCATTGACATCGGCGATTTCTGTCTTAGCATAGTGAAATGCATTCACCTACATTTGCCTGTGCTGAAATTTATTCTTACGATCCAAAGATCAGCCATCGGTTGCAAAGGATCGATCAATCAATCATTAGTTCAGAACCACTGACTCGCTTCAAGCACTTTAAAAACAATATTTTAATACGGCGACAGCCTTATATCATAGTGTAAGCAAAGAGGTTGACGGCACTTTGTAGTCCACTTTTGTACCTAGTTAGTTAAGGCCAGGCGATGGCCGAATGGCTAGGCCACCGGCATTCGATTCAAATCCTGCGAATTCAAGTCCCACTGTTGGCATGGATGTTTGTAGCCGTTCGAAATCGGCTGTAAACTGTAGGTCCCGGTCTAATTAGCCCTCGTGTAGTAAAAAGTTGACCGTAGCGCTCCAAACCAAACCTAGTTTGTGTAGCAAAATATGACTATGATGAAAGGTAACCAAAGCCTTTGAGATCCAAAATAAATAAAAATATGATGAAATAACTTTATTCTATAAAACAATAATTACGATTTACCTATAGTCTAGGAATGACGGTTTCATCGAGATTTTACTGTTCCATTAAGCACTACATCTCAGCATAAACATCAGTTTTATAAACGTTAAAAAATACACAAAGGATATATCATCAGGTTTTTTTTTCTACAACAGTCGCATTTTCTTTGGTAAGAAAAGGAATTTAGATCTATGTCGACTGCAAAAATTTCTAGTTATTGGTAAATATACAGTTTTTCTTTAAAATTTTTATGCAAGCTTTTGAAGTTTTAATAATGTAAAAAAAGAAGGAATAACAAGCTAAAATTTTTGCAAGAAAAATGGGAAACGCCGCATTACAACTAGCTTATTGATTGATAACCTGAATGATTAAGTAGCTCCTGTGTGATCTTTAAACTTACACTTGAATGATTAATTTTAGCCGAAGTCAAAAATGATAATTTTTCAAATACTTTTTAAGATAAAAAAGTTTCATCTGAAATTATTCAATTATTTATACTATTTTATCCATTGAAACTAAATTTATTTAAATCATTTGCTATACAAATTCCACTGTCATGTTTCACTGCACAACCGCTTTTTAAAACTTATTTCGCTCTTTTTAGAATTTTCATAAAAGTGCTCAAATTTTAAATTTGCATCATTTTTTCCCTCCAATTCCTTTCATCGTTATTTTCTTTGGATAAAATAAAATGATCTTTATTTAGTGATAAATAAACGAAATAAAGCATCTGATGTAAAAATTTAACTAAAAGTTCTTTTAATTATTTTCGTTTCTTTATACAGAGTTCTTTCAATACATCAAGCAAATGCGAAGATAGCGAAGTAAGTTTCTGAATTTTATGCTTCGTATCTTTTGAAATGTTATAAAACTACTACAGAAAAGAAATCTGAAAGGAACATCTATAAAAACCCTAAAGAAAAAGAGAAATATTCGTCAAAGAGGGAAAAAGGGGTTTTTATTCCTTCTGTGGGATGGATTTCTACTTATTTTTTTCATCGTGCGTTTCTTTAATTTTCAAAAATAAAATAGTAAATACATTTATTAAATAGAAATAATTACTACGAATACCGAAAAAAAACTAACATAAGTCTATGCCCTCGAACTTAAAACTTCAGATTGTTTATACTAAATGCAAAGCAACAAAAGATTTTTTGCTGAACAATATTGTAAAAAAATTTAATTCAAATAACAAGTTATTGTAGACTTACTCTATAATGTGCTGCATTCATATCTAAAGATTGCTTTGCTTAAACTTAAATAGAAATGAAAACATTCACTAATATACTGTCTATTTCAGAGGCGCAACCAGAATCCATTTTTGGTGGCATTTTAAAGAAAGGGACCAATCTTTCAACACTTGATGTGTGTATATATATATATATATATATATATATATATATATATATATATATATAATATACCTATTACATCACGTTCTTAAATTATAACCTGAAAGGGAAACTAGCTCATATTTACATGCCTGGAGCTAGACTAAAATTAAATTTGGAAGAAGTCGGGTCGAAACGTTTATCAGAGCGACAAAAGTACATCCATTCATTTCAGAACAACGGCTCGGAAATAATATCACCTTTCAACATTAAACGCGAGGACGAGGTAGAAATGTGACTATTATTTGTTGGATCAGCAGATTTTGGGGTTCCCGATGCGAACCCACTCCTGAATACGAACATATACACGTGTAGAAATGCAAAGGCATGCGATTCATGTGAAATTCTGTGGCTAAGGGTTTTAAAGCGACAAATTAATGTTACTGGGGATTGGATTTAGGAAAGGGAATTTAAATGCTAGAATGGAGGGCATAAAATTCAATATATATATATATATATATATATATATTGAATTTTATGCCCTCCATTCTAGCATTTAAATTCCCTTTCCTAAATCCAATATATATATATATATATATATATATATATATATATATATATATATATATATATATATATATATATATATTGTAAAGGTAATGGGCTGTGATATCGTGGGGAAGGTATCAGTCTCTTTTTGTAGTAATAGTTCTTATGGCACTTTCTGTAGAAATAAGTTGTTGGAGGTTGCTTCTAGTCAATTTAAAATTTGTAAAGTCTCAGTGAAGAACATGGACCAGTCTATTCTGAAGAAATGATGTTGAAGCGGAAGTCGTCTATATAGTAGAATAATGGAGGCGATGAGCGGCACCTGTCTCTATGGAGAGGCCCACGAAAGGAGTAGACCCACAGCTCGGAAGGCTGGAAAGTGGTGTTCAGCACAACGTATTCAGGAGCGGGACAGAAGAAATGCTAATCGTCTTTCAGTAAAAAAATCTGAAGTGTTGGAAGATGATCCCTCTGTACATCGGTTGAAATATATCTCTCACTTACGGCCAAATCGATACATGAAGATAGTGGAATGCGTTTATGACAATAACCCAAGGAGCATCACCGTCATCATCTTAAAATAAAGCTGAAAGCAGCTGGAAAGTAAAATAATCTGCCAAGGTCTCTTTTTTTTTAATAACAAGTAATTTATTCGGGATCAGTAAACATGGAGCCTGTCTTGAATAATATGAAAAATATTTACAGAGCTGCAGCGAAATACAAAAATGACCGCATTGGTCTAAAGACTGAAACTTATATCTAACATGGCATTATTAACATATAAAAAAAAATAGCCCCCGATGCAGAATTGGCAGAGCCAAAACTGATGGGGTGCTTAAACACCAAATATATATAAGAGACAACTCTCTCACTAAAAAAAAGGCTCTCTGGTATCCCTTCTCATCACTGGACAGGCCTGCAAAAACGCGGACAACGAGGGTTACAATAGCGAGAAAAGCGCCAATTAAAAAAACTACAGACCACGTGCACGGCCTATGCAATGTTACCGTAGCACCACCGCGAGCGCTTATTGGCCAACAAAAGAAAACCCGGCCCTGCCGAAACCTCGCCAAGAGGAGAGTACGAAGCGCGCCGCCGAAATGGAGGACCGTGAATGGCTTAGCCCTGATACAACGAAATTCGCGCCTCTGCATGATTGGTCGAACGAGGGGAGAAAGAAGATCTCTGAGAGTGCCCTCACGCCAAGCTGTCGCCAAATTCACTCGTGGGAAATCTTCCTCTCGGACAAAGGAAAAAGAGAGAACACACATATATATTTCTAACTTAAAACTGATTTTATGGGCCAATTTAGTGAGAAACTTACACGGCATGCGTGGACAAAAGCTAGTTGGATGTTCACATGACACACCCTGCAATTACCAGCCATAAAAAGTGCATTTTAGTGAAACTTAACAGGGGAATCCTGAGACTAACACCTGGCTAAGCAAATTATGGTTGAAGCTTTACGGTTTAAGAGAAATGGGGCAACGGCTAAATTATCAAGAACATACACGTCGAGGGAACGGTATAGAAATTACGCTATTTTATTTTAAGGGACAACTATTTAGAATTAGAGATTTTACATTAATTTAACGTGCGTTATGAGCCCAACCAAATTAATTATTTCTGGAACGAATTCCTCGTTACATATATATATATATATATATATATATATATATATATATATATATATATGTCACTCAATCACTCAGTCACACACACACACACATATATATATATATATATATATATATATATATATATATATATATATATATATATATATATATATATATATACATATAAATATATATATATATATGTGTATGTGTGTGTGTGTGTAATTAATATTTTAATATGTTTGTGGGGAGGGGTGTTAATAGATACACACTAGTCTACGTTATGATGTCATTGATTTACTTCACTGATTTTACTTGAAAGGTAAACATAGTAATTTTGAAACATAGCAAGTTTGAAATATGCATCTCCCGGAAAGGCATTTAAAATACTGTCTACAGTTTCTCTAACCTTAACTTCTTTACATTTGTCTACATTTTTAGTCCCACTGCTCTCACACATGCCAAGTAAAGCTGTTTTCGGTTACAAAAATAAATAAATAAATAAAATACAAGTACTATACTCATAATAGATAACTGCATTTATCCAATACAACTGAGAAAATAATGGCACTTCGACATTCGAAAATTTATTAGCATTTTTCAGTTGGATTTCGTAGTTATAATACTAAAACTTCTGAAGTTGCCATGAAGAAGTAATTTTTCGAAGATAGCCATACATATATATATATACACAGAACAGGAGGAAGAAATATTCTATTAACTCAAGTTAATACTTTGCTACATTTCAATGCAAAATCAACAATAAGATTAAGACAAACCATTAAACATGAAGATATTCTTTCTTTAGAGCTAAATATATGACCCGGAAATAGAACATGAGAACTACTAACAATGTGATTCTATCAAAACATATTAGATTACGAAACAATTTCCAGCATTAATAAATCCTTTCTCAAAATAAACTAAAAAGAAATTTAATAATATCCTTTTAAACCTACGAAAATAAAAACTTTATTTTAGAGTTGACTATAAAAAGTAAGAGGATATTTTGTGAGAAAGACGGATAAAGGGTAAAAAAAGAAGGAAAAAATTACATAATGACGCGCATATTTTATGAATGGAATCAGAATGTTTTCTAGAGTCATATATTTTAATAAAATTATCTTCGAACTTAAGAATTTCGAATATTTTTTTGGCAGAATGGTATCTAAAGTGCAACAGAATCAAATGAAAAATTAAATAAATAAAAATCTGAAAGTGAAGCACTGTATAAATATAGATAAAGAATTAGCTGAACTTCCTCCTCGTATTTTATTGGGAAAAAAAGGCGAAAAGTTTCAGTGAATAATTTTGCATAATCAACTATGAGTTTCTAATACAGCAACCACTGAACTACTGGTTGTTGGAAATGCTTCTGACAAAACTGTGTAATGCCCCTATCAGACCACTAAAATCTACGCTACACAATACATTGGGTTAGAAATTTGATGAGAAAAGGTTGAACAGAAAAAAGTAGTTATCGTGCATGAAAGGGCGGTTGCTCCTTTCTCACTGCTCGGAGTAAATGTTTTGTTTCCAGAAGCAGTATTGCTTCTGAAGGAATAATGTTGTAATTCGAAGATTTTTGTGATATGATAAGGGATTAAGGTATACCTGAAAACAACGATAATGTATAAAAGTACCTAAATATCTTTTTAAAAAAAAGAACTATTTAAAAGTTTTATAATATGTGCATAAGCGTGGAATAGAAAACCTTAAGAAATTCACTTTAAAAAACTGTAAGATAGCTAAATTATATTTTCGTTAACTAAATCAGCTTTCCTCCTGACACCGCATTTACACAGTCGCGATATCGGCGAGTCGAATCGCAGGGGGGAGGGGGGGGGGCGAATGTGCAAACGGTGTTCTCGCCGTTTCTCCTCGCCAATGGTGGCGCTCGCTTCGGGAGCGGTTTTCTGGCACGAGTCAAAGGGGCGAATGGCGCCGGGGGTTAAAGGGGAGAATGGCGACGGGAAGTTGCGACAGGAAGTCTTGTTGACAGCAAGAGGCGGGAATGTGAGAGCGGTCACTCGCGTTGATGCAGGAACGTGACTAATGTCTCGCGAATGTCTTGCGGGTGGCGCGATCGCGAATGTGCAAATGCGGCATTAGAGGCAGAGTAGGAGATCGTTTTTCAGTCATCCAAAGTAGACAAAATGACGGCAAGGGAGTGTTGCCATGCATTCGCCATGCAAAAGATCGGAACATTAACGGGATCAGTCATTTAGTCAGCAAAACAATTTTCTGTACTCAGTGCGCAACCACATGAACGAAATATCCTACAGTTTTAACATAGAAAGGGAATTTATAAAAATCGAAATCGATATGATAATGCTAAAAGAAAATTAGATTATCAGTTCTGCAACAAAGTAATTCCAGACAACTTGTTGGGGAAAATAAAAGTCTTGATTAAAACTAAATCAGATGATTAGGCAGAATCCGTCTTTGACCATAAATGGAACATAATTTGCGGTAAAATCTTGAACTACGTAATGCATACATAGTTTTTGTTTCTTTTTATGCAAAAAAATTGATCCGAAAAAAAAATGCTTTAATCACTGGTCAAACAAAAAGATACCCGAGGCAAAATATACATCAAGATAAAAAAAAAAAAGTAGCTGCCTATTCCTTACAACTATATCAGTTGGAGGTAAACTAAAATAAAGAGCAGAAACCATTGTTTTTCTTGTACACTAAAGTTACCAGTTTAGGTTTAACAATAAAAGATCCGAAATTGGATAAAACACGTTTTACAAAAAAAATGCATTGTAATTTCTATTTATAATTTCACTAAAAATACCCTTTTTTATTTTTTTACTCTGCGCATTGTATAATATAAATTGTTTGAACTACCTCAAAGTGTTTCAAGATACTTCATTCTTCTAAATTAAAGGTATTAATATTTAAATACTGGGGACAAATGACCTCAGACAATAGATTTCTCTATTGCTACGCATGTCAAAGACGACTATTTATAGATGTGTCCAACACGTGACTATCTATTGAACGTATTGGAAAGTTTACTAAGAAATAATGTTTCGTAAATAATGAAAGCTATTTTTAATTAGCAAAAATTAGCTTATTAAAAAATCAAATTTCCATGTTCACTCAAAGGAAACAAATCTTGTCTTTTCAGCTTTGTCTCACAGGTGACACTTGCGTAATTGATAATATCTACCGAATTTTAAATAGCATTTCCCCAAACTAAAAATTCACAGTGTAATGCATTTTCATGAAACAATGTCAATTTTGTATAGAAACATAACTATTTGACATAAAAGTATTTATTACTATCAAAAATGGATATTCAGTATTTAGCATTTTATACATATTTTTACCTTTATTTACTTTAAAAAAATTTATGAATAATTTATTTATTTTACATGTAATTAAAACTAATTAATTAAAAACACTGATAAAAAACTACTAATTACATCATTTTCTAATACCATTCTTATTTGAACATAAAATAAGCAATATTAAGATAAATATAAAAATATACTTTCATATACAGTCGTTTTTTGTGACATTGAAAATTAATAAATCAAACACACACTCTCATAAACGTTCTTACGGATATCCAACTATAGAATACATTACAGAATGTCATACATCGTATACTCTAAGGGTTGTTTAGTAATAACATATACTACATGACTATGAGATATTGAAAAGATTACGAACACCTCTTTTCAACTTTCTTCAAAAGTTCAGAGACTTTGTAGAAATATTAATTAATAGAAATTCAAGCGAAAACCTATAGTAAATACATGTATATCCATTTGAGATGTAAACTGCGTAAAGTTTACATACCAAAATCTGACAACACTACCTTCTTTGCTATCAAAAAATTGAACGAGAGAATTTGTGTGTTACGGAGAAAATATCGAATCTATTTTAAAATTAAAAAGGATGAAAAGAAATGAAGAAGGGAACTCGAACTATCGGGAAAAGTTTCGAAAGCTAGACCTCGGTATTTGTCATTACGTTGTTTACAGCAAAGCGAACTGTATTTTGCATTTTTCGTTTTAAGTGAATGATTTCTTTAAAAGGAAAAAATATATATATACCATTGATTTAAAGGGTTATTTATTCTACGTAAGAAAAAAAATCAACAAAGAAATCTCAATTTTATTAAAAAAGAGTCCAGCATACTGAAAAAAGTCAATTAACAATGCAAATCTGCGATGAATTAAACATGCGAAGTTTCAACGATAACTCATTCCAAAACCAATGTGGTAAAACAAGACTTCGTTCAGAATGTACAAATGAAGATAGTGCTGCCATCTGTACGCCAAAGGGAATACAAATAATGTTGAATTACAAAAGCGGTGTTATTTATCATTCGTAAACCCCTTCTATTTCTAGGATAACTAGGATCACATACGTAACAACGAAGCAAAACGATAACCAGTAATATACATGTGCAATGACAAACATATTGAAGGATTCTCTAAACAACTTTCATCGCTTAACACGAAAAAAACCAAAGAATTATTTGGAAGTTTGTAAAAATTATTGTAGTGCATAAATGTTGAAAAAGAAGTCCATATGATTCATAAAATGTAAAAATATTAACAACTATAAAAATACATTAACAGACAAAAAATTCCCCAACGAAGAGTGAAATTTAAATTTTTAAAAAAATCTTAGGATATTACATTAATGTATGGTGCTACCACTCAGCACAGTGATCATGGTAAGGCTGAAACGACCCAATTAAAATCAGAAAATGTTACATGACATAGGCAGATGAAAATATGCTTCTAGAAATAAAAGATTAATGGCGTTAAAAGTCCATTTATAAATAAATGTAAATAACTAATGCTGTACCATAATAAACATAACCTGAATTACGAATTCAAACTTGTGGCACATTAATTACGCTTTGAAGTATAAGACTGTATCTATAAAAAACAATGTTCGTCCGTTTTCATCAAGTGGTAATAAATCAATCCCTTTTCCCTAAGAAGAAATAACCGTAAAGACTTAAACAAATTTAAATAATGATAAACATTTTTACCACGTCTTCAGGTAGTCCACGTCTCCAGGTTCTAAATGTTAAACTTTTCTACTATTGTACCACGCAAACAAAGACACCCAACTCATACCCAGAATTTCTATGACTAGTAAGAAATCGCAGTATATTTTACTGCGTAATTTAAATTTTTCACGCCGCATTACTCCGCAGAGAACTAAAATATTTTTATTCTATTTTTCGTAATCCAAAGATTAATTCGTGATACAGTGAGTTAATCTTATTTTAAGTGGTGAGTTAAACTTTATGAGTTATTGGTTATCCCATACTCTGTTGATGCCTTTACCCTATACAGGCAAAAGTCACAGGGCATTCAGAGTATAAACAATAGACATTAATTCACAGAACAGCTAGTTGTATTGATTCGGCCTGCCTTTGGGCGTATTACATGCTTTTTCCCTACGCGGCATGTTTTTGACAAGTTTTCGGTAACAGCGACATAAACAAGCTTCCTTTCCGTCAGTAGACCAAACGTGTGAATACAACCACTAAAAATCGTGCTCGCACCCATACGCACATAATATGAAATTACAGTGATTTCCGCTTATAAGAATCACGTTTGTTATTACTGTTTTTGATTCTTATAAGCGGTTGATTCTTATAACCGAAACTTCCCTTTGGACAGGCACACATACACAAATATATACTTGTACATATATATAAACACACAGGCACATATATACATAATTTACCATTAAATACTCTTTAATTTACGTTATTTATTCTTTATTAAAATTATTTTTTATAATTTTAAAAATACTCAATTTCTAAACAAATACTATAACTCAATTTCTAGACTTATAAGTAACAACACGTGATTATAAAATCAACAAGAGGCAGCTTCTCTTTGACTACACTTTCGAAGAGCATCATATCTAATTAACAAGTTCTGTTTTCAGAAAAACTAAGAGTTTTCCTTGTTTTTATCATATTTGAATTCGACTATCAAAAAGTTCTAACACTAACTGGCAATTTTGTTAGAAAACTAAAGTGAATACTAGCGACGTATGCTTATTACAGTCTCAGACGAAGATTCACTTTATAGCTTACGTTTCACGGTTTGATTCTGAATCAAACCGTGCAACGTTTGATTCAGCATCTGGTTCATCTGATTCATCAAAATGGATCCGTTTACGTTTCACGGTTTGAAGTGCTGAATCCACTGTCCCCTTTGCGTAAGTGATGGTGGACACTTCGCGGAAGATTTATGTGTTTCAGGGTCCAGAAATCCGCAACCAGGAAGTAAGTGGTGGGAAAAAAGGTGTGTCTGTCTGCAGAAAAGCGAAATCGGACCCGGGCGGGTTAGATGACCCTGGGTAAAGCTAATAAGACAGTGTTTAGCAAAAACGTATAAGGAGAAACTCTTATGTTATGTCTAAAGGAATGTATTTTACGACTGTTTTCCACCCCAAAGTTTTATCAATCTTTCTTTTCAAAAACTTAAGAAAGAATTTCGTACCTTTTGAGAGTTCAAGTGGCATCTTTTGGAAAAATGAAAGGAAGGCGAAGATTGCAAACTGATTCTTATAACCGGTGGATTGATTCTTTAAAGCGGAAATTTTAACATAGAAATAATACATTTGTTTTTGTATTTGCGATATTGATTCTTATAAACGGTTGATTCTTATAACCACTGATCACTATAAGCGGTGGTTACTGTATGTAAGCGAATATGTCTACAAACAATCAGAATGAAAACTAAGTTACTTTTAAAAATGATAATTTCTCTTACCACACCTTAAGATACACTACAGATACAGGCACATATTAAAACTAATTGCCATTACAAATCAATTTTATATTTCAAGCAAACTTCAGATTTCATCCTTTCATGACTTTCAAACTGTTTCGTTTCATTCAAAGATTATTTAAATTAAATATGCTGCGATATCAAGATTTTAAACAACATAATTAATGAAAACTTTTACATTTTAGATACAATACAACATTTTTTAGCTATCTTTCGAATTATCCATAAACCAACTAATGCAAAATGTATCCACAAAAGAAAAAAAAAATCTTACAAGTTATTTCAAAAATTAATAAATTCACGAATATAAGAAGATTTGTTATAAATACAGTGGAATCTCGATCGATCGTTTTCCGAATCATCGTTTTCCCGTATGTGTCGTTTATTTACCCAGTTCCGACGACTATATTGCTTTGTTATGTTCCCGGATCTATCGTTTTCCCGCATTAATCGTTCAGTTCAGTCGATCTCTTGAAAAACGATAGATTGAGATTCCACTGTATTTAAAAAATTAACATAACAATTAGAACTTTGAATCTTACCTTATTAAGCTCAGGTTCAGAAGCAAAACCCAAACCATACACCGTGTTAGCTCGGATGTCTGACCACTGGCCGAATTTCTGAGATGTTTTTGTAAATGTCATGTTCGGTGTTATAGTGCTATTGATAACGGCCTAAAAAAGAGAGAAAAACGGTAAGGAAAAAAAATGTGGTAAAGGAATATATATTCAAAAAATGGTTCAAACCACTCACTGATTTACTGTTTCTATTTGAGTTATCTCTTTGGTTTGGTTTCACATAGTGCTCAAAATTACAATATTATATGAAAATATTTAGATTTCCATAGTTATATCATTAGCTTTTATTAAGAAAAATAAAATAAAATAAATGTACAGAAAAATATGATACTATGAATATAACACACGTAATTTAGCGAAGTACACCATGCTGCACACAAGAAGTAAAAAAAATGCTGTATCAAGCACCTCAAATTTTTGTGTTTGAATGACAAATGTACTCACGAATCTCACCCGGTGATTGCTTTAAAACTCAACAAAACACATCAAAATTTCGATCACTGGCACATACTCTCTTCGGTACAACTAACACCATACTGATAATTTAGAGAAAGGACACTCGCTGTGTCCCGTGTATCAGCTGAAAGGCTAGAAATGAGCTTAGATTAAAAATCAAAAATAAAAAACCTTATGAAAGATGGGTGTTAAATATTTGACCACGATGCACAAAATTTGCATTGTTTGCAAACACGCAACCTAGACATGGCGTCACGCAAAGAGGCTTGAAAACTGGAAGGAATAGAAAAAAAAATCCTTTCACATACAGTACAATTAACATTTTATATCTCAACTTTGCACAACTTTATTTTTTAAAAATTCAGCCTAAAAGTATATTAGGCACTACATTCGCATAATGGTGGCCAAAGACTATGGAACCAAATAAAAAAAATTAAAAATTAAAAAATTACTATACGCTCCTTTAAATCGAGAAATTTGTGAACATCTTTATCCTGAAATTCTGGTTTCAGTGATCGCCGAAATTTTCATATGGTACGGCACGTAACGTACACCTTCAAAGTTCTAAATTTTCTGTTAAAGAACCTTTTTGAAATAGATGCCATATTTTATTAATTTATTTAAAAAATTTTGTTGACTCAAAACCAGAAAAAATCAAATTGTATAAATATCCGGGAAATAATTGTTTTAGTTAAAATTGTATAAATACTAAATTTACATTTACAGAGGAGAGTAATTAACAAGGACAAAAAATATAAATTCCCATAATTAAAAGACCTTTATGAGACAATAAAAGGAGAATATCTTATGTTTCGGCAGAAAGAAAAAAAATGTAATATTAAATATTCACTTGACGCGTTAAAAATATCATGGTGTTCAAAATAAATATGGATACTACAGACTTTTAAACAAGACTATGTTCCCGAATACGGCCTTCATGTATTGCTAAAGAACACTGGGAATCCAAAATTTCTACGCTTCTAACCTCAAAAAGCATGTATCATAAATACACCAAATTTATATCATATAATATTATATATATATATATATATATATATATAATATTATATGATATAAATTTTAAAAAATCAGACTAAGAAACTGACGTACAGTCAGCCGTTTACAATCGCAGAGGTTAAGGAGGAACAAGACCCCCCCCCCCCCATGAAACTTTAGAACCCATACATGTCAATAGCCCCTCCCCCCCCCCCCAGCCTAAACATTTAATTCTGTAGACCATGTATAACACAAAAAAGTAAAATAATACAACAGTAGTGATGGTACAGAATCGCTCAAATTTAAAATTACAATATCAATAATGATTAAGTCTATTAACATTCTCTTTTAAGGAGACGTTCTAACAATGTTGATAGACAAATATCGTTAGCGGTACTTATAAAATGAGAATGCTAATCGATTTAAAAGTTTTAGCTATCTTCATTTGTTTAATTTTCATCATCACTGACAAAATCATTCCTCGCCCAGCTACTAAAACAATAGTGTTTAAATACAAATTATTCCATAGGATACATTTATAAGAAAGATAAATAGTTTCTCGGGACTAGATAACTACAGACATCCATTCTATCACAAATCGCAACGTAAGCTAGAACTTCTGATGGCAGTTACTGAAGTTTCAAATAAATTCTCTCAGTCATGTGTCAGGTCCAATCTATTCATTCAGCCAACTTATATGAGGTAAATGTAATCTATGTCATAAAATACATTAATCAAAAGGATAAATCTTTTGCACTATAATTAAGCGAATATATTTAAATACAATGGTTTTCAAAATTAAAAGATAACTCAGAAAAATTAGTATTACTTATAATATAAAACTGGAAATATTCAGTATTTTTTTATGAACTTTAATACAGAGCAGCTAGTTCCACGCTGCCCAAAGGTACACAAATATGTTGTATTTAAAATGCTTGCTATTATTATATCTGCATTATCCTAGATCAGTGTAGTGAACAAACGTCCCGGGTAACATGCAACGAATTATCTATCCATGGAATTGTTCCGAGGACACTACATGATGTAACTCCCATGTTCGGGTCACAATGGATCATTTCGTTTTGCCTCTCGGCGTGCTTAGACATTCTACACAAGTTCAATAACACTAATATGCGTTCAATTCAAACGAGGATATCTTTAGTTTCGAGGTATTCATCCATCAGGAAGGCTCGATAAGGTTGGGCATTATCATTCATTAAAAGAAGTCCTTGGCCAACAATACACCGCTGAAAAACTTGTAAATTTAGAAACTCATCTACGTATGTCCGGCCATTTATCCTGATTCCTCCCCACACAGTAAAACCACTGTGAAAGCTAGATCTTTCACAGATATTCAATGGAAAGTTGCGTCTCCTGGGGTATATCCAAATAAAGGTATACTGAGAATCACACATGAATAAAGGTACAGTTTAAATACCGAAGTTAGCCTGTGGCAAGTCGTTTAATCATTTATTCTGCCCCGCAGGAAAAATAAAAAATAGGAACACAACATATCTGTTGCCTCCTATACAGGGAACGTTTTTTTAGTCTACAATACGCAGTAACGTAATCTATTCTAGGACAAGTTGTTGTTATTTCGTCGGACCTAAGAAGAGAGTGAGAGAGTTGTCTTTGGTTGAAGTAGGGCTACCTTGATTTAACCGACAACGACGATTCATGTGTTCAGAAATCAAATCCATATCCTTGAGACCCATATCCTCTTCAAAGTTAGTGGAATATTGAAGTCTATGGAGAAATCTGACTGTGAATGTCCAGTTTAGTCAACCAACGACTCGCCATGGCTGACTGTCTTCTAGTAAATGATGTCTTTGGAACACATTTAACAACATCTAAGAGTTTACTAATCTAACGAAGAGCAAAGATACATAAGCGATTTCTAAAACGCGTTCGAAATGTATTTGCCCGCGTTCCCTTAATTTGCATATTACGCGCGTTTTATAGATGCGCAGGTGCATATTTTCACCTTCGGTAGCTTCAAATCACCAAGCACACAAAGTTCCACAGAATTTTTAACCTGCAAATATTTGTGATCAACCATTTTCCATATCATCATAAAATTTTATACACCGTCGGAATTTCATATTGAAAAGCATAAAAGATTACAGGGGGGGGGGGAGTGAACCTGTTTAAAAATAAAATTTAAAAATAAATAAATAATAATAATAATAAAAACAGAACCAAACGAAACCGAAAAATAAGTGTTCAACGAACTAGATACAAATGTAGAAAACCCTCACATTTCTGCCTGTATATTCAAGCAGTAAAAATATTCGAGAACTCTTTGAAATACTAACATTCCTGCATACCGATCGACATTCCTGAATTTCGCAACAACTAAAAGGCTACTCTGGAGAGACATCAGGTGCAAAAGTGAAATTTTTGTCAAAAGAAGAATTTTTTTCCGAAAAGAACCATAAGGCAGCAACGGGTTAGTGGGAAATACATCAGATTTCATTTTTTACACTTATAGAAAAGTACTTTATCGACATATAAATCGAAAATCATATTTCGGTGAATAAACATGTTTACTGATGTACGTGTACAAATCGGGTAATTACGAAAAAGAGACTGTCATGCGATGACGCTTTATTTTACGTATTAAATGGTAACCACTGACGGAACATGGCCACCAAAAATGCGTCACAAATAAATATCATACTAGCTACGGGAATTTTCACCTCTCATCGCTTATAGCTCACATTCCTTCAAACGTATTTATCTACTGAACTCTATAATTTGAATTAACTGCATGACCAACATTCGCCCTAAGTTTCACAATGTAAATGATAAACGTGCATTTTCATTGTACTCTTGCCCATTAGATGATGATGGTATGAACTTAACTGAATATCGATGATAAAAATTAAAGTAAAAAATTAATCACTTGAAACTTTTTAAAACTAAAATTATTAAATTACAAGAAAAAAGAATTAGCAGGAAGCACAAAATGCAGTATTAATGTATGCACATAATTATACATGAAAGAGGACCAAACGGGAGGTAAATGAATTAAGGTAAGTGAATAAGTGGAAAGGTCTTAACTCAGTCATCTCGGTCGATTTCAGTTTTATTTTTCTACAAAAAGCCACTTATGAACAGATGTTTATAAGTTCACGTTAATGGTAGATTTACTAATATGAATATAGAAAAAATGCTCCATTCAAGATCCCCGGCACAAAAAAATTATTAATTAATGAACCAGACTACACTTGATAACCATTTCTGAAACTGCAAGTTGACGGAGAAAAGACTCTCTTTTCAGTAAATAGATACCTGAAAATTTTTCCTCTTTATTCTGTAAACAATATTAATGCACGCACAAAAAATAAACAGAAAAAAACTGAGCTTTTGCGCCTGTATTTGTTTTCCGCATTATCACCAGAGGACAACCACAACTGTTACAAACTCAAAACTTTTTTAGCTACCGTAAAATCTTGACAATAATATGCACATGTGTATAATACGCATGCTTGATTTTGCGCGAAATTTTCGGAAAAAAATTAAAATTCGACTATACTACGCACCCATAACTTTTCAATATTTTATTTAAAACTTGCACAAATATTAAAATTTGTAATAAAAATAAACGAAAACGTCAAATTTGGTAGAAAAGAAAACTTAAATTTTTAATTCAAAACAAACAATGCTGTGAAATTATCAGTCTTAATCACTTTCACTAGAATACAGCTTATCTATTATTTGGCGTTTATTCAATGTTTAAAACTACGTTTTTTTGTACACGATAATAATACGCACCCTCATTTTTACGGACTAAAATGTGTAGTAAAAAAAAAAATTAAATAAATAAATTAATTAATTAATTAATAATAATAATAATAATAATAATAATAATAATAATAATAATAATAATATACTCAAGATTTTACGGTAGGTTCTCCAAAATAAATATCGCTCGAAATCCTGTTTGCATTTTGAAGTGGCTGCGATTGGTGCATTTCTCCACGAATAAACAAGTTAGAAAGTGTCTTAAAACCAAGTTTCAATGCTGATAATAAAGTAAAAACCTAAGAGTTTCAACTTTAATTCTAAAAAACGCCATTTATTTACAGTACAACATGAAGAAAAGTATATTTTTTCACTGATAATCCCAAGTGCTTTCTGTCCGAGATTTTAGAGCTGACGTAAGAGTTTGATTCTATAACAGAACTTATCCAGCCAACTTGGAGAACAAGAACAGAATTAATTTTAGTACAGGACGCGAACACAAATTGTACCTTCACAGCAATCTTTGACAAGAAATTATAGAATTTCGGTTTTTCTCTTTATTTTTTTTTTTTTAACGTAGGATTATGTTCATCCATAACGGTCCTTCGGAAAGCAAAATTTCAGACGCTAAAACCGTCCGTCCATCCGTCCTCGCGAGTTATAATTTTGGCAGCGTGCCAAACCCAGACTGCATCGCTTCGACAAGCAGTAAACAGTTAGACAGAAAAGTAACAAAATTCGTTAAAATTTTGACATACATATATATATATATATATATATATATATATATACCCAACAAACACAGAGGCATCGGGCCGGGGCCGGATGATTCCGGCCAGCCGATTTCTCCATTGCCGGGCCGGCGCATTAGGTCAGTATCGGATCCGTCACGGGCTTGTCCTCTCGCCCGCGACTTCCCCGTCGAGTACTGGGCCGCTTCCGGTAACAATGAAGCTATCGTACATCCGACTGCTTACCTTGATTGAACCGCAAACTTCCCGTCGATGTGGACATACAGCCGTACCATTGCCGGAGGCTGACGGGCCGGTTACGGGAGCAATAATTCGTGTCGACAGGCCGTCAAATACCCATCTCGAAACCATCAAAGCGCCGTCGATCAGGGTTACTTTCCAGTGCTGGGCCATAATTGGAATTCCGACAGATTTTCTAAGTTTTTCTTAGACCCCTTCCTTTCACATGCTTTTTATTTTTATTAATGAGATTGTTTATGATAACAGTACTTAACAGTGTTTATGATAACATTTGATATACATCAGATGATGTATATCTGATATATATCTGTAGATATCAGATGTTATATATATAATACTTGATATATATAACATCTGATATCTACCCTTACACTTTATTTCTATTTTTTTCTGGCTCTCCATGTATAACTAGTATTAATATTTTTAACTTTTCTCTTTTTCTCGTGTATTTTCAGGTAATAGAAAATATTAATCTCTGCTAAAACCTAAAATATTTGTTCAGAATAATCCCTTAAAATTATATTTTGTACATGTTATTTTAAGTAAAGTTCGTAAATGTTTTCGAGATAAGAAAATTATAATATTTTCCATAGAGGAAATTTATTTCATTCTTCTCAAAGTTAAAAGTGAGGTGTATTATATATTTGAAAACCAGGAATTACCTGATTATATAACTTTAATTGTTATAATTTATTTGAAAATGATTTAAAATTAAAATTGAATGTAGTTCAATGTTTTATAAATTTTGTTCAGTACTATTTTAGTAGTTGACAAGTGAAAACATTTCATAGTTTTGCATATCAAACAATGGTTCATTGTTAAAGCTTAGCTGTTCAAGAAATATTTTGTTTTGAGACATCTTCAAATACGTCTTGATAAGTTTATTCTTTGGTGATAAAAATAATAATATTCTGTCATCCTACAGTCTTATATTGCTGAATACGATAAGACTGAAAAAAGGACTGAACAAAATTTATAAAACATTGAACTACATTCAATTTTAATTTTAAATCATTTTCAAATAAATTATATAAATTAAGATTATATAATCGGGTAATTCGTGATTTTCAAATATATATTACACCTCACTTTTAACTTTGAGAAGAATGAAATAAATTTCCTCTATGGAAAATATTATAATTTTCTTATCTTGAGAAAATTTACGAAATTTACTTAAAATAACAAGTACAAAATATAAACATACCTTTCGGTCATTGTCCAATGACGGTATATTAAAAAAATGTTGGAAATAAAAAAATCCCACATCCCACACAGTCGAGCATCAGAGTTGTAACAAATCTTGAACCATGTACGAACTGCAGACATTAACTGTGTAGGAAGATAATTGGCATAAATAGCGTGCGCCAAATGTTTCGCCAAAACAAAATCGCCAATTTTTACTGCCCAAAGAGCATTCCCGTCTATTTTTAGAAGTACCCCCACTCATTCTCAGTAAAACGGTCCTTGCACGTGCAAGGAGTGTCCACAAAGGAATTTTACGACCCCAAGCGAGGGGCAGAACACAGCTGGCCGAGAGGAGGGGGGGGGGGGTGGATGCGCGGTTAAAAAAAAATTAAAACTAATTTATTAGTAAAATAATGAATATAAAAATATTATCATTATGCTAGATAACTACTTAGAGTTAAAAATGAATTTTACAAGAATAACTGGAAATAAACAAAACTACATTGGTTTTAAAAACGCTACTCCACGTAGCAACCAGTTGGGAAATACATTTTTCGTTTTTGTTTTAACACGTTTTAACCCATCAAATAGCGTCGGTTAGGGCGGTTTTTGTCAGGTTGCAGGAAAATACTATTTTATGCCCTGAGCCTATAAATCACGGCCCGGGATAATTTGCACTAAATTAATTTTGAACGTGTCCACCTCAACAACTGAAAAACAAAGCTTTTTGTCTCTAATTTTTGTGCTGGATTTTGTGATTGCTGACCAATAAAAATATTTCACAGGTAAGGAAACTTGATGATATTTTTTCATTAAAATATCAGAGCACCTCACTAGAATCAGCAGAAATCCATCACATATGCCTCATTATTTACAGTAGCTCCCAAAAGTGTTCGTACACTTACGATTTTCAATGAAATAGGGGTCTATCCATTAATTAAAATGAATATTTCAGAATGCGTATTTAACAATTAGATGTATAATCTATTCTTAACAAAACTACATGAAATATTTTAAAAACATAGTAAAACTTTATTTTTAAGAAACCAGTAATCAAAAAGTAACAAAAACTTTATCCCACAACAGTCATCGAACACTTGTAAAAAAATCTCTACTTATAAGAAAATATTTTAATTTTTCGTTAAATTAATATTTAGTAGGATATCCTTTAGCATCAACAACAGCTTATAAACGTCTGGGAATAGATTGCACTAGTTCTTTTGTAATTTCTGCATCAATGTTCATCCATTCTTCCATCATAATTGTTTTTAGTTCGCTTTTTCTTTTAAAAATGTCGTGTTTTCGTACTCGAACCTCCAGTTCTCTCCAAAAATGTTCTATTGAGTTTAAATCTGGCGATTGAGGTGGTGTTTTCAAAACTTGTGGACAATTATAGAGACACCAGAGGCGAACGTTGAGAGCCGTGGGCTTAGGATCGTTATCTTGATTAAAAAAAAATTAAAAATTTCAAATACCCAAATTTTAGGCTGATAATTTTAAATTGTCTCTTAAAATATTTATATAAACAGAACGATTCATTATGCCATCAATAAATACCAAATTACTTAGTCCTGATGTTGACATGCACTCCCACACAAGGACACCTCCACCGCCATGCTTAACTGTTTCTACTAAGTTCTTAGGATTAAGTTCCTCATTTTTTCTTCTCCATACAATTATACGCCCATCGGAACCAAAAATGATAAACTTGCTTTCATCGGCAAATAAGACATTATTCCAATAGGTTTGGGGCTTATTAATCATTGATAGTGCGAAGGAAAGCCCGAGCTTTCTGTTTTTCTCACTCACAAAAAAAATTGTACGGGCAGAACGCCCATATAATCCAGCAGCTCTGAGAACTCTTCGAACAGTTTCAGGTGAAATTGAAGTAGAAAATGTTTCATTAAATTCTGCAGAAAGTTTTACAGCACTCAAACGTAGATTTTTCACAAATTTTCTAATTAAAAATCTCTGATCACGTTTTGTTAACTTTGCCGGACGACCTTTTCTTATCTTGATTTTGATCCGATTTTCTTCTTTAAAGCGTTTTATCACATACTGCACAGTATAATGGGATAAATTAAGTAATTTAGCAACATTCCGAACTGATTTACCACAACTATGATGAAAAATAATCAATTTTCGATCAATGCTGTTTGTTGTTTCTTTGCAAGCCATTTTTAAATAATAAATAGAATATTACGGAATAGGCAAGCAAAAATTAAAGCCAAATGATATTTTAAATGCCACCACAATTCAAAAATAAAAATAAAGCGCCAGGCGATAATTTTAGTTATGAATTTATCCGAAAATATTTCAGTGTACGATGACTTTTGTGAGATAGTTTTTGTTACTTTTTGATTATTGGTGTTTTAAAAATAAAGTTTTACTATGTTTCAAAATATTTCATATCGTTTTGTTCAGAATAGATTATAAATTTTATTATTAAATGCCCATTCTGTAATATTCATTTTAATTAATGGATAGATCCTTATTTCATTGAAAATCGTAAGTGTACGAGCACATTTTGGAGCCACTGTAGGTGTTCATATTCAAAATGAACTATTTCCCTTTTGGAACAAAAAATAAGACATGAAATAATATCACTCTTAAAATTTTGTAAATATTATTCTACTATTTTAGATTCCACCCCTGATCTAAGCAACCAAGACCGACTTACTGTTGTAGTAAGATTTGTTCTATTAAGTAATAAATCAAAGCAAATGGAAATTAGGGAGCATTTTTTGGGGATTTATTTCAATATCAGATTTCCTTGAAACAGATAAATCAAATAGGTCTACAAAATGTAAATATGTGGAAAGTATGTTACATGATCCATTTAAAAATGAAAAATATATTATAGCTGAAGATTTATGCGATGAAACTGACAACATTGCCCTCTATATTTCCCTTGAAATGAACGAGTGAAATGTGATTCAATACCTATTTACAAACAACCTCATCTATCTGTGTCCAAATTTAGTGATTACCATACGAATTTTATTAACATTGCCTGTGACTGTGGCTAGCGGGGAAAGAAGCTTTTCAAAACTTAAAATAATAAAAAATTATTTGAGGTCTACAATGGGACAAGAAAGGCTTTCAGACTTATCTATTATTAGCATCGAACAGGACATTTCGGAAGATATAGATGATCAGATATTATAACAGAATTTGCATTAAAAAAAGCAAGGAAAGCAAAGATTATCTTTTTGACTGACTTATTAAGTATATGTATTAATAGATATGTGTTGTATGTATTTAATATAACGTATTCATTTAGTTGTTATATCAATACATTAATAATTATTATGTTAGGTTATAAAATTAAAAAATTAACTGAATTTATAATATTTTCTGCAATTCGTTGTTTCATTTAAGGTAAAAATATTTCAGAGAAATTTCAATTAATCCATGCGGTATGAGGGGGTGGGGGAATTATTCTCGCACACGTATCGCAGCTACCCTAGAAACTGCCCTGTATTTACTAGCACATTAAAAGCTACTAAATTACTGTCAACATTTACATACATACAAACACACACTTTCTAATTTTATCTCTGATGAGATGGAGTTTGTTTTTATGAAGCATATTCGAAAAATATGAATACAGTTCATATCAATGAGTGTTAAAACTTATAAAGTATTTGTACCTACATTTACATATACGTTGGTCTGCTATATGAAATTTATTTTCAGTCATCAATTATTTTTATTTAATTTCCTAGATTCATTCTTTATTGTTCTATACATCACTAGCTATAAAGTATGCGAATAAATACTGTAAAAATGACGAATAAAATTCAATGTACCTCAATATTTTAATAACAATATTATGACTGTATAGAGGTTTAAAAATGTATATGTTTTTAGTGTTTAATCTGTTAAACATTTATTGAAATGCATTCGGACGCAATTTCATTTAAAAGAGAACTGTCACTCGAAGTATTTTACTTTATGCTATGAATATATCTATCTTCTGATAAATAAAAACGGTCATGTTATTCATTACAAAATCAATATACTTACCCCCCCCCCCCCCGCGAAAAAAAAAGTGCCGAAAATAAGCTAAAATGGTCATGTTTCTATAATAAAAAATGGCTCCAATTCCTGCGTCACGAAATATTTAAATCATGAAATAATTATCAACACCATCACCGAAAAATTTGAAGTCCAAATAAGTGTAACCCAGCGGTCTACCAAAAAACGAAATGTAGAGCCTAACGATTACCCCCTACCACCCGGCAACGGGTGGTAGGGTTGCCAAGTAAATCGCAGAGAACCTGAGTATGAAATGAAGCGCCAGATAGATACCCGCTTTGGCATCCAAGAGAGTCTGCCGAAAAGTCCGTCTTAATCAAAATGAAAAACAAATTTAGGCAGGTACTACTCTTTACTCTCTTGTGCATAAACTCTTGATCAAAAAAATTATCCATTTGTAAGTGGATGTTTATTTCATTTCTATATAAAAGCCAAAAATAAATTAATATAATCTAACAATAGTTGATGTCTGTCAAAACACGACGGCTAGATAGTAAATGAATGTACTAATACACAAATTATATTCAACACATCATTGTCAAATGTTGAAAATCATAATAATGCGCAGAAACAAATTGTGATTAAGCGGCTTCGCGCTTAGTGAGTATCTAAAGACAGATTTAAAAATGTCACTGAGCATGTGCAGAAAGCAATCTTTTTAAATTGTAAATTATCGCTAATTAAACAGCATGAAATAAACAGTTTCCATGAGGTTTACTGTTGTATTTCACAAATATAATTATCATAAAAATAAATAAGGCAGAGATAGGTCTAGAGAGACTTCTCAGAATAAACGTGTTTACCATTAAAACATGTCACTGAGCGTGCGCGGAAACAGTGAGTTTCTAAAGACAGATTTAAACATGCCACTGAGCATGCGTAAATATCAATTGTAAATTATTGCTAATTAATGGAAATTGCTGTCACAAAAACCAAATTTAACAAATCTACAGATTACAATCTTTCGTTTAAGACCAAAATGAAGTAAATTGATGCAGTAGTTTTCTCTCACGGACTGCCCAAAAAGTCGGCTTAGCAAATTAAATATATAGTTGATATATATTATGCATATATCACATAGTATAACCGAAAGATTATATTATATCAGCCGTATACTTCTGATATAATTCAATCTTTTCATACAAGGAAAATTATGTGAATATTTCGTGCAAAAGAAGTTTCACAAAAGTGAAATAAATATTTATGAAAAGTCTGTTTAATCTAATCTTCGCCTTCCCTTTCAAATCCATAATTCTGATGCAGATTTCTGTTACTTGTGGTTACGAATCGGACTATCGATTCCGGGACGTTACAGGGAGAGCGGTTTCGCGTCGATTCCTATCCAACCATCACCGGCCCTCAAACGGGTACACACTACGGGAGTCCGCGTCGGACATTCGTAAATCACCCGGCAACGATACGGATCATTTTCCCCGAGCCTATCGTTCTACCGGCGCCTCCAGAACCGGCCCGTCAAGTTGCCGTCAGTCTTGTGTTTGTTGGGTATATATATATATATATATATATATATATATATATATATATATATATATATATACATACGCACATATATGTACATATAGATACATAGATACATAACACATACATACATATACACACACACACACACACACAAAAGAGGTAAGCAAATATAAGTAATCCTATGTTAATAACCCGTGGTAGTTTCGTTAGAAGAGACTACCGGAAATTTTGTTTCATCTTTGCACGTGCGTGTGTAAAAAAAATAATAAAGAAATTCGAAGACGTATGCTATCATTTTTCTTAATCAGAATAACTTGAAACATGGCTCAAACGATGAGCAAACAAATTAAAATAAAATAAAAATCACAAAGTTAAATACGAAAGAAAAAATGTAATCGTAGAAATGCCGTACAAAAAATAAACGAGAAACGAGACAGAAATGCTCGAAACGTAACGGGGTATTTAAATTTATGTTTTGGGCTCAAAAACGTTTCGGAGTGATGTTGACGCGTTAAAATAAATATTTGTAGTAACAGGACTAGAAAAGTAATTTAAAATAAGAGGGCACACATATATTATTACAGTATGTTTTGGCTTCACGTCTCATTATATGAACGTAAGCATGTATTGCTTTTATTCCCGCTTACGTTTTATGATATTTTTCAACAGTTCTTTCGACTCCATAAATAAATAACTGTATTTTTAGTTTGAATCTTCTCACGATATAATTTAGCGCTTGCATGCTAGTTCTGTATATAGTTATTTCAGTTTACGGTAGCTCACGTCGTATTATAGCAGATTCTCTCTTACGTTGGGTCCATTGTTTTTAAAAAGAAAGTAATTACCTTTACAGTACATGCATTTTGAGCTAAAAAGTATAGTCGCACCTGAAGATTTCGTACACTATTATGCAATTCACGCATTTTACTTGATGTAAATGGAAGGTTTGTGTCTCGATACTTCCCTATACATATCTTGTAAAGTAATTAAAAAAAACACTAGTGTAAAAGTAAAACCAATTTTTCACGATTGAATTCTCAAACTTTATTTGAAACTGTCATTTGAAACTTTAGACAATTTTCAACTAAACATGCAATTCATTAGACGTTACGGACGGTGAAAGTTATAGAATTTGTTTAAATGTGACCACCGTAAACTTCCGAATTTCTCGATATGGGCTTCAGTCTTGGAAAGTTGAAGACCCCCTTCTTTAAACGATTTAATGTTCCCTTTTTTTTTTAATACCTCAGCTTAGGAGTTATGGAAATAATGACATTGAATTTTTTGTTGATGAGTATTACTAAAAAGGAACAACCTACACCAAGAAAAAAAAATCTAGACCTCAAATATATTATAGACTCTCTTAGTATAAAATGTTTGTTTGTAATAAATGCACTGTATCTCAACATTGGTATTTCAAATGGAGAGTCTCAAAACTTTGCCAGTTTCGGATGAAGCGATCAGTATAAAAACTCAATCGAAACTGGTTTGAGATCAAACCAAAAACCTAGCAGGGAAAATTCAAAAATATTACTCAGAACTAACTAATAGAACTAAAACTGTACCAAGTTGACGTAGAAATATACTTCAAGTAGCATTTCACAGCAATAGTTGCAGATCACAATCTTCCAAAATTAATCGAGACAAGAACAGAAACGCCAGTAAGAACAGAAATATACTAACTAGATTCAAATTGTAATAAGTATACTAATTAAGAAATTATAAAGATTACCCCAGGTAATCACAAAGAAATACTATTACAGCTTGATAAGACGCTACTGCGCAAAGAACAAACACATCTAGATCATTCCAGAGGAAATAATCCGAAATCGTTAGTGACGAATGGGAAAAACTAAATGAGTTTGAAGAATTGCTCCAGATCTGGTCGGTCACGAGAGCTTTGATAAACAAAATTAATGAGGATATATACTCCTCTTTTCTGCTCTTCTCCTTAATCATAAATGGAACGCAACAACCATAAAGGTTTAAATCGAAAAGTCCTTTCTTATACGATAGTGACTGAAAATCTGTCTAATAGAACCTTAAAGATATTTATCAACTCAACCCGAAAGGATGATGGCTCTTATTTCTTGGAAAGAAACAGATAATTTCCTAATACTGGTTCACATATTAAATATATTTTCAAAATATGTCTAAATAAATACACTGCTGGCCACTGTAAATGCAACACCCTGAAGGAAACATGCAAATAACATGAAATTTACAACATGCATTAGCGGAGGTGAGATATGCAAATGATTAGAATTTCAGCGCAGACGCACATCACGCTCACCTATGGCGCCACTTCAAAGCGCTATTTAAGGCTTGGAGATTTCAACGATTTCAAGTTCGGCAATTGTGTTTTTCTTCTTGTTTTTTCAAAAAAACGATCAATTATGCCTCGTCGAAAACAGCAATCATCTTTTGATCAAGTATCCGAGTTCGACAGAGGAAGGATAGTGGACTACCGAGATTGTGGATTATCTTTCAGGGAAATCGGTAGTCGTGTTGGACGAAACCAAACAACTGTAATGCGGATATGTGATCGTTGGATGAAGGAGGGTACGACGGACCGGCGTGTTCGATCGCATCCACCTCAGCGCACCACTTCACGTGATGACAGGCAAATTGTGCGCATGGCAGTGACGGATCGCTCAGTCACATCACGAACCATAGCACAGCACATGGAGTCTGTAACGCATCTTCCAATGTCTGCGCGTACCATTCGACGCCGTTTACAGCAGAGTGGTCTGTCCGCAAAACGTCCATTGCTTTCTCTACCCTTGACGCAGAACCACAGACGTCTCCGCCGCCAATGGTGCGATGACAGAAGGATGTGGACGGCAGAATGGAATGAAATTGTCTTTACTGACAAGTCACGCTTCTGTCTGCAACACCACGATGGTCGCATTCGAGTCTGGAGACACCGTGAAGAGAGGATGCTGAACAGCTGCGTTATGCACCGCCACACTGGTCCTGCACCGGGTATTATGGTATGGGGCGGTATTGGATATCACTCTCGCACACCTCTAGTACGCATTGCCGGTACTTTAAACAACCAGCGCTACATCTCCGAGGTGTTGGAGCCAGTTGTTCTTCCTTGCCTTCAGGGCTTGCCCACAGCCATATTTCAACAGGATAATGCGCGACCACACGTGGCACGCATTGTCCAACGGTTCTTCGTCAATTGCCAGATTGAATTGCTTCCCTGGCCGCCTCGCTCTCTGGATCTTTCGCCGATAGAAAACATGTGGTCCATGGTTGCTCTACGATTGACCCAGATTCCATCCCCAGCTGCTACAGCAGATCAACTTTGGCAACGTGTGGAAGCTGCTTGGTCTGCTGTACTCCAAGAACTCATCCAAAGTCTCTTTGAATCAATGCCGAGGCGTGTGGCAGCTGTGATCTCCAACAATGGCGGCTACTCTGGCTACTGATTTTGGCAGGAACCACACTTCACAGAAGTCTATAAATTTAATTATTTGATACTTGGTCAACATGTTATCTACAAAATAAATTTTGTTGTGATATCTCTTGTCTTTCTTGGTGTTGCAATTTGGGTGGCCAGCAGTGTATTATATATCGATATATTTTCACATAAATAACATCGCATGCAGTTTTTTAATGGTTTTTTTATGGTGTTTTACCATGTATTGAAGAGAATTTACAAGAACAAAACAGAAAAACAGAAGAACAAAACAAACATATAATATACACTGCTGGCCATTAAAATTGCAACACCATGAAGGAGGGATGATACAAACGTCAAATTCGCACGACGACGCAGAGAGAGAAACAGCATTTCAAACTCTGTATAAAAGGAAAGTTATGCGACGGGTTTCTTATTTGGAAATCGCATTTGAATGTTGGCTGTTTGTGAGAAGATCATGTTATGTCTCGTATAAGAAGGAGAAACGGCTACCAGCACGTGTCGGAATTCGATAGCGGCAGGATCGTGGCCTATCGAGAGAGCGGTTTATCGTTCTCCGATATTGCTACAAGCATTGGTCGGAATCCAACGACTGTCATGCGAATATGGAATCGATGAGTTCAGGAGGGTCATACTGAACGGCCTCCCGTCAGTAACACTCGAGAGGACAGACATGCTGTATGGTCGGCCTTGCAGGGCCGTACAGCCACATCACAGACCTTGAGTCAGGAAATGGGCTTGTTTGCAACACGACAAATATCCGCACGGACAGTGCAACAACGTCTGGAGCAGCACGGACTGTCTGCAAGGCGAAATTTTTTTGCGGCTTCCCTTGATACTGCAGCATAGAGACGTGCGGCGACAGTGATGTGCACAACGACAAAACTGGATACAGGAGTGGCACAACGTCGTCTGTTCAGACGCCCCGGTTCTGCGTGCAGCATCACGATGGACGTATCCGTTTCTGGCGGCACCGAGAAGAACACAGATGGCCTGCTTGCATTTGATACCGTCATACGGGCCCTGCACCTGGTGTAATGGTATGGGCAGCCTATCATACCATTATTAGGTACACAACACGAACACATCTTGTACGCGTCATCGATAATCTGAACAGAAATTATAAATAGCGAAAAATCATGTAGTTCCACTTTGAATCTAAGTAAGTTTTTAACAAGTTGTTATATGAAAATTTGCATACATACTTTTGGTTATGTTCTACATTCATAGTTTTATTTTTTTTTAATCTGTTCACAACTTTTTTTTGTCGTAAATATTTAAATTTTTTGTGTTTTGAGTTACATTTCTCAGATCTTAAGGCCGGTGGCTGTGCCGTATGTTCGAGGTTTCGGAGACGTCATCTTTCAACAAGATAACGCCAAACAGCATGTTGCCCGTCGTGTCATCATCTACCTCGACACAGAGGGTGTTCGACTGTTGCCTTGGCCAGCCCGTTCTCCAGATTTCTCAACCATTGAAAACATCTGGTCATGGGTTGCTAAGAGACTGGGCCGCCATCGCTCTCCAGCCACTACGATTGATGAAGTGTGGCATAGATTTAAAGCAGCATGGAATGACTTTCCCGTACCTGATATCCAAGCCCAGTTCGACTCGATGCCTAATGGGGTTAGAGCCTCTTTTAAGCTGCCAGGCGCGGTAGCTGTGTGTTTTAATTTCGGACCCTATATACCTTCAAATTGCCTACAAATTTAATCATGTTTTCTTCCTAATATGCTGCATGCGTACAATAAGAAAATTTTTGTTATTTGCTTCCTTCCTGGTGTTGCAATTATAATGGCTAGTAGTGTATATTATACGTTATATAAGTTATTTAAATTTTTAAAACGTATATAGATATATTTAGACATTTGTAGTATCACATGACAATTTTCTAAGTACGTATTTAATGATCTTTGGGTTGTTTTTACCATGTATTCAAGAAATTTAGTAAGGAACATTATGTAAGTACGTCGATAAGAGAAATGACTGACGACCATTCCCTTAGTTAATCCTACACATGAAAAATACAAGATTCAAAAGATTATTGAGAAATAAAATGTCATTTTTTAGAACATGTTAAAAGATAGAAACAGTAAATTAGGGTTTAAATTCTAAACCGCGGGTTATGGATATTTCGCATCTCCAGATCTGTGAAGCACTGTTGGCTCGAGATCTCTGCAGCCGATAATGGGATGCAATAATTAGAGAATTGAGCAACTGATACATTCCTGTTTCCTTCTTCGTTTTACTTCTTTTTTCTTTTTGTTGTCTGCTTTCTCGTTGTTTTTGTTTACTCCTTGCCATTGGAAATTTAATAAAAAAGGGTTCAAATTCAAAATAAAGGAAAAAGAAACAATGAAAAGCGAAGACAACCCACTGAATACAAAGCAAACATGCAATCAAATCTATATATATACAAGTAAAACAGTTCCGTCACTGACTGACTGACATATAACGTACAGACCAAGCCGCTGGACCTAAAGGCCTGAAATTTTGCATAGCGATTTTTCTTATAGTGTAGGGGTGCACTAACAGAGATTTTTGAAAAATTCTTAAATTTTTTAGATTAAATTTTCAAGCTATTTTTGTAACATTCTTTAAAGTTTGCATTCAAAATAATAATCCGAGGGTTATAACATCGAAATACCACGAAAGAGATCATAAAAATTCCTTTAAAATGAAATCTTTTTCGAATCTTTACCTCCATTTTCTAATTTTTGGTGAATTTTTAAAGATTAATTTTTAGAATTTAATTTATTAAATGCTGATCACGTGGTTTCTTTTCTTTTTTTGATACTTTAAACTAATTTTGTGTCACGTACATAACAACGAAATAGACAAAAAAAATATTTTTTTTATCTTGTTAATGCGGCAGACGTTTGGACATTTTCCAAAAAAATATTAATAGAAACAGTAAAAGAAATGTTTCTCAAACTTTACTATATTCTTTAATATGTTCTATCAGATTTAATTTGAATATTTCCTTCTTCATTATTATGTCTATAAAAATATCCGTCACGATTTTTTTATAAATATGTTTTTTGGTTTTTTTTTTTTTACATCAATTGCATACATTGATCGTTGTATTATATATTGGTATTAATTGCATACATTGACCGTTGTATTTAATTTGAATGTACTCCGTAGCGAAGTACAAGTTTTCAGCTACTTCTGATATATTTACGGGAGCAATCAATAAGAACTCGCCATGAAAACTTTATCGCATTTTTGGTTGTCTCTCTTTCACTGTTTTGTTAAGTTTTAATAGATTTAAAAAAATAATGGGATTTAACTTTACGAGAGACAAATGCAGATAAAAAGATATTTAAAAATGAGTTGAAAAGCAAGTTCATAAGAAATGCAATAAAAACTTCAATGATACAATCACGGGAATGTTTTTCAGTTAAATATTTCTATCGCTGTGCGAGAAATACCTACAAATAACCTGCAAAAGATATGATTTCATTTTCAAAGCATGTTTTGAAAAGAAAAAAAAATTCATTTCTAAGAATTTCTAAAGAGGAAGAAAAGTTCTGAGACAAAAATGATATTTTATCTTCTTGAAAGATACGCATTTTGCTTTTACAAACACAATAACTATGAAATATAATGCTAAAGATTTTAACACCAGAATTTCAAACCATACGCTCAAGAAAGAACTAAGAAAAAGCCTCATCCGATCTTAGAGTTTGAAATAGAAAGATATCACGCACACACTAGACAATCTTCTTAGAAGTTTATGAAAAAAAAAACATTTTCGTTTCTTTAAAACAGTCACAAATACGATACTGCAAATCGCATTGATGTGTGAATGTGTATCATTTGAATTCAAGCCAGAATGCTAGTAAATTCTTTTTCTTCATTATCAACGTTCACGTGAAGCTAAATCAAAGGTTGTAAGCCCCTCTCTCTAAGAAAGACTTTAATGTCCGATTCAAAGACAATTTTAAGGAGACAATTTTCAGCTTATAGGTAATACTTTATGATTATACCTCTATACTTTTCGCAATAAAAAATTCAATTTTCCTAGAAGAAAATAAATTTTGACAAGATTGCTCCTAGCTACAAGAAAAATAATATATTCATAACACGTTTATGTTATTAACGATAAGTAAAAAACTCTATACCGTAAAACATCTTAATTTTAGATTTTAAGTCAAAAAATAATCTCCAACCGTACTTTATGACAAAATTCTGACTACAATCAATAGAATTAAGCTAAAATAATACGTAACAAAAAATTATCATCTCATAAAAATAACAGCTATTAACGCTGAATTACTATATCAGATTTACCAATCAAATAACATATTAGTAGATAAAATTAAAGTTGACAATTAAATCCAATGTTAAAAATGTATTTGTGACTAATATTACAAGCATGCTTTTCCTGCCAGCTTGAAAAAGAACCAACAACAGACGAGAATGCTTAGCATCTATACAAACAATAAAAGTGGAAGATAAATACTGCGGGATTGTTTACTTGGCTGTTGACAAATGCTGGCACAAATTCTGAAGGGTGATTCGTTATAGATACTTCTTGTGTTTACGGAAGGTTTACATCGTGAGAGCCCGCCAAGAAATGTCTCGCTTTCTGCGACATACGACATGGAACACAAGAGTATCCTTTTGTGCAATTTTACTTACTAATTAGTTAGTATGCACTAGAGATCACAGGATACTGTTCAGTTAGTTTCTATCAAACATCTAGGTATTTCATAAACGATGTACTTTCACAATCTGACATCCCCTTAAACAAATATAAAGCTATTGAGGTTTTTTTAAAGTGTCAGTTAATTTTCAAAATGTGCATTAAATAAACAGAGAGGGGATAAATTTCATGCTTTTTAGGCGATTAGTAAAATCCTCGATAAATCTTAGTCAGTAGAATCCTCGATAATTTTTCAGACGTAAATTAAGGATATAAAAAATACACAGGAACTAATTAAACAACCACAAAACAATATTTACCTAAATTGAGAGAAACTCCAAAGAAAGACTTATTTTCTATAACAGTGATATTCTCCTATGAGCCTAAACTTCTGCAAATGCAAGCACACGCATGTATAAACGAGGTGCATGAGACGTTATGGAAGTCACTGCACAACTATATTACATCTTTTGATACTCTAGTCTTATTAATAAAAGCAAGTGTTTGAGTGTGCGTGTGTGTGTGTGTATGCGGCCCCCAGGCGAATCTGTGAAACTTACAGCCGTGAAATTTGGCACACGGGTAGTGCAGACTATGCGAAGGTGCACCTCGAAGCCCGAATTTTAAATTTTATTCTAGAAAATTTTTTATTTTATGTTTTGTGGTATATTTTGTTTTTTTAACTTCAGATTACGATATCTTGGCAAAAAATGATCGTAGAATTTTGATCTTTTTACAATCTAAGACTAAAGACATTTCTCCTTTAAACAAGACCTCATTTGTTTAAAAATAATTTAAAACAGACTAATATTTTCATCAAAATATCAAATCCACTTTTTCCAGAAATTTAAGCGCTTTTTAGCATCTACGGTCAATGCTCTTCGTGTCCAGATGAAGCTTTCATCTTCCAGATGATGTAAATATCTTACAAAGAAAATATTTACATCATCTGGAAGATGAAAGCTTTCTCATTCATATAAACCTCATTTCAAGTCTCTCTTAAAATTTCGATTTTTAATTGAATTTTAAAGAACGATATTTCAACACGAATTTTATGTGGTTCTTTCAACGCGGTACTCTAGGCATTGGAATCAATCATTCATAAGAAATGCGCATGCGCACAAGGAAACGTTTTATTTACTTTTGTCGGGGTTCACTTTTTCTGCATTCTGTCAATTTTTGTTTAATTTAGTTACTTTTTTGCATATTCTTTCTTTTTATGCTTCTGTCTGAAACTGGAATATTTTTTATTATCATTCTAATACTTCGAAACTTAACTATGTTTACCAGGGGTGTTTTAAAACAACTGTTAATTATGTTTGTGTTTAGCTTTGATTATGTTTGTGTTTAGCTTTGAGAAAAAATAATTTTGTAAAGGTTTTTTTGGTCTTTTATGCTAAAATAGCACTTAAAAATCAAAAAAAGAAACAAAAACTTACCTGTAAATAGCATACCTTTTTTATAAATTGATCAATTTGAAGTAATTTTTAATGAAATTTAGCTAAAACACCTATCATTCTGCACAAAATCCTAAACCTAATATTTTAAACTAATTTTAGCTTTTGATTGTGGAAATTTTTTATGTTAAAACATGTTAACAATGTATTACATATGCATTATTTTGTACGTCAAATATAGTTGCACATTAATTTTATAGAAATTTGTGGTATGACTTTCTTAAGTAGCATGATTTATTTTTTCTCGATGATATCTTTTTCTTAATTGTCATATTTTGAGAACATAACTTTTTTAAATTAAAAAAAACACAAATAATAGTTTAGGTTAACAAGAATTATTGTCAAGAATTATATTTCACATGATTGGACAAGCCACAGGACAAGAAGTGTTGAAATTAATGGAGGTAAGGTTAATTTTTTTTTACATGCAGTAATTTTTTCATGTCCTGATAAATGATTCATAAATTAGAATCGATAGTTGATTTATACCTCATTTATATTTTTAGAATTTAACTTCTTACTTCTGTTTTAACTTTCCTTTCTATTTTACCATCATGTTTTGTTTTGCTATTATTGAAGTGTGTAAAATATTCTTCATTGCTTACTACGATTTAAAAATTATTTTTGTATTATTGGCCTGAGCATATCTGCCCGCAGCCTGTACTTTTTATTCATACTGTGTAATTTATACTGTTATTTTTTCTACGTTATTTATACTGTATTTAGTTTTTAAATTCATTTGGTATTGTTTACTTTTCAGCTTTTCCCGAATGATTTTCCGAATCTTTACCCCAGAAAGAGAAGCGAGACTGGAAGAAATCAGACAACAGCAAAGAATAGTTGGACAAAAACCACAGGATCGTCATGATTTCTTATCAAGAGTGTTTCATCAAAAACAAAAATCACTCATGAGTCTCATCACAAAGGCAAAGATTTTTGGAGAAGTTAGGTGTCATGTGTACACCATAATTGCAGTTTTGGCTGATTTAAGCTCTGTATTCTCACATTTTGATGCCCCTTTAGCAGTAGTGGATTACATGGTTAACTGGAGTTACTCATTTTGTTCCATTTTAAAGGAATTAGGCTGTGTTTCATATAGGAATGGCGTTTAGAAACATGCGGCATATGAGGCAGATATTACAGATCAAATAATAGCCAAAGATGACACCACTTCAGTCAGTTGTCACAAAACAACTGTCTCCGTCCACATGTTGCAGAAGCCTCCTCTACACAATTTCTTCATTCGGGAATGGCGTTTAGAAACATACGGCATATGAGGCAGATATTACGGATCAAATAATAGCCAAAGATAGCAAGTGTCTGTAGACAATGCGTGGATTGTCCCGTATTGCCTTCTACTAACCACAATTTTCAATACCCATATAAACGTAGAGTACTGTAATTCAGTTTTATAGTGTTGCGTGTGAGTGGAACACTGGTGTGTGGTTTTCAAATGATTTTAGCTTTTACTGGAAATTAGCAGAACATCAGCTTCCAAAACAGTAATCGTTTGGAAATATTTTTTATTTATATACACAACTCACTACCATAATACTCTTAAAATTTATATTTTAACACATTTCGGTTACTGCTGTTGTTTGTAAACACACGATCTTCATTGCCATGCTCATTTCAGAAATTTCTCATTGAGATGATGGTCATTTAATGCGTGTTTTTAAAAGTGAAATATACCATGTTCTGTAAATGCCCCGAAAATATTTCTATGCTGGAGATGTAGACAGATTAAAGAATTTAAGTAAACTTTTGTGAAATTTATACATTTGTGTGTGTTTAATTATTTAAATTAATAGATTTATATTTTTTCAACGTTTTATTCTTGCATTCTTTTAGGGGTTTATAGTGTTGCGTGTGAGTGGAACACTGGTGTGTGGTTTTCAAATGATTTTAGCTTTTACTGGAAATTGGCAGAACTTTAGCTTCCAAAACAGTAATCGTTTGGAAAGTTTTGAATTTAATTTATTAAATGCTGATCACGAGATTTCTTTTCTTTTTGTGATACTTTAAATTAATTTTGCGTCACGTGCATAACAACGAAATTAATTGACAAAGAAAATATTAAAATACAGTAAAAGATAAAATTTAACGTCTAGACTAATTGAGATGGAAATTTTTAAAAATTTAGTTCAAATTAGTATGCTTTATGGATATTAAATCAAATCTATATATAAAACTGTAATTTCCTCTCAAAATATGCTTCGCCATGACGATAAATAGGTCCCAAGACCAAACTTTAAAATATGCTGGCGTACATTTACGAGAAAATTGTTTCTCCCACGGTCAGTTTTACGTAGCTTCCTCACGCGTAAGTTCGCGGACGAGCCTGGTAATATTAGTTCCTTCCAATGAAGAAACAAAATATAGTTTATAAGAAAATCCTCTAAAAAGTAATTTCATTACTTTTTCATTGCAATTATCCTAAAATGTACCCCGTAGCGAAGCACGGGTATTCAGCTAGTAAACTATAGACATGCCCAAAGCCTGTTACCAAAAGAATGAAAACGACTTAAAATTAAATCCAACGGTACACTGATACACTAAGACACAGATTTTTTTTTAAGTTTCTTTCTTTTTTATGTTTTCAAATATCAGGCATTTAACAACTAAGCCAGTTGCCTCTGGATTTTCAATGTCTTTTCATAGTTCAATTAAAATTCCTAAGTTCAGAACGCGTATCTAGATCAGCGGTTCTCAACCTGGGAGGCGTAGAAGAATTTCAAGGAAGGCGTGAGTTTAAAAAAAAAGTAAAACAGTAATTAACTGTACTCAATTTTGAGGTCACAATATTGATATATTTTCTACGCTTCATACTTTTTTAACACCTAATGACCTTCCTTTGGAGAAAGTTATTGGAATATATACTGATGGAGCTCAAGCCATGACAGAACCCGATCAGAGTTTATAGAATTGGCTAAGAAACAGAACCCTAAAATAATTGGTTTCCACTGTATTATTCACAGACAAACTTTAGCTAATAAGATTCTACCTGAATCACTCAACGTTACTTCAAACATAGCAATCAAAATAGTAAACCATATCAAATCCAGTGCTTTGAACACTAAACTCTTTGAGGCTGTAGAGTATTGCATTTCAACCTCTCCGTTAATATAAATTCTTCTATCTCGAGCCTGAGAGTCTTCAAGGAAAGCGGACCACCCAGGTTGCAAAATGCTGACGGCATTTTCCTTTTATCCTCAGATAGACTTGTTCCACAGATCGTTAGAAGGCCTCGGTCATTTTTCTCGATTAAGTCTGTCGTTACGAACCGAGGTGAGCGGACAACCAGTTGACAGCGCAATTGTGAATGAAAGGAGAGCACCGAAGAAAGACTCAAGGTGATTTTCATTCGTGAACAATCAAGTGTTAAGGCAGCATTCTGTAGGTGCCGCGTGCCTCCACAGAAGACTCGTGCGGCACCCCTTCTCGTTGTCTCCTAAGCCGGCAAGTGGCTTTGAGGACAAACTAAAAAGGCGGCCGCTTGGCCCCTGAAAAATTATTCATTATCGCCTCGGGAAACCCAGATCCGTTGCTCACTTGAGTTTCTAGAATGTTCGAACTTTGAAAGGAACTTGGAAAGTGATGCAATATCCGGTTGGGCTCTCCTATAAAAGAGAGGGGACCCTTTGCCCGTGGCTTGCGTCTTTTTGTTCCTGACCCGTGGCGGATCCAGTGTGAGAGCAGCCGGGTTGCTGCCCTGAGAGGTAAAGTCCCTTACGACTGTTTTGCAGCGACGATTAGTTCCTGTGGGAGTAAACATACTCCGCTATTTTTTGTTCGGAGACCAGTCTTCGTGGAAGTAGCCTTTGCTACCGAAATTTCCAGTGAGGAGTCCCTTCTCCTTTTATTTCTGTTTTTTATCTCTACCGGGTGCGTGCAGTGGTCACCACCGTTGATATTGTTGGGAGCCCCTTTCCCATCAGGACGCAGTGCCGCTTTCATCACCATTGAAGCAGAGTCAGTTTCTGCTAGCCTAGCGAACTGCTTTTGTTCTTACTCCGCCCCACGCCGATTTAATCGAGTGTGATACTTCCTAAGAATACCCGAAGTTTCATCTTGTATACGTTCAGTGTATATACTTCATCATCATCATCATCTATCTTAATAAAATTGCATTTGTTTTTTTCGTGTAACGATTGATGTATACCTAGTGTGTTTAGTTCACCTACTGGTTGCAACTACGAACCTCAGTTCGCTACAAGGCGTTATGTCAAGAATTGAACAGTGACCAAGAAACTCTTCTTTTTCTCAAAGAAGTTCGATGGCTGTCCAAAGGTAATATGCTTGCTAGATTATTTAACTTAAAATTGGAAGTTGAAATTTTTTTGAAGACTTCAACGAAAGCATATCTGTATAGCATGTTTTCAGATGAAACATTTATCTTTCATTGGCATATTTATTAGATTTTTTCGAAACACTCAACTTTCTGAACATGAAGCTACAATGTCAGAAAAACATTCTGAAGACTTATGATGCAGCAAAGGGTTTCACAGAAAAGATAGCTCTTTGGCAACGCCATCTTCAGAGTTCAGAGCCAAACTTTTCATCCTTTCCAAGATTGAACGACCTCCTCTATGATAAAAAAAAATCTTCCATTGCAGCAGATAAATGAATTGAAAGAACTTATATTAGGGCATTTGGTAGCATTGCAAACTATTTGCAGACTATTTTCCAGATATTAGTTCAGAGAACTGGGAGTTTAAGTTGAGAAGAGATCCTCGACGTAGATTTACTTCCCGATCATATTCAGGAACAGGCAATCGACCTAAAATGTGATTCTCAAACAAACGCGGAATTCAAAAACATGGATGTTGAAAATTTTTGGTTACGCTATTTTCCTGTTTGCCCAGAAGTTGCTTTGGAAGCTTTGAGGTTGTTAGTGCAGTTTTCATCCACATATCTCTGTGAATCTCGATTTTCAGCATTAGCATACATAAAGTCAAAATATCGAGCAAAGCCGGACATTGAAAGTTACCTCAGGTGTGCCTTGTCACAGTTACAATCTAATATTCAAAAATTTGTCAAGGACAAATAGTGCCAGCCCGCTCATTAATGTTGTGAAAGGGGCTTGTATTACACGCCAACCTCATCTAGATCCTTGATTCCCTCAAATATATTTGATCTGAATTTAATTCTTTGATTTCATATGTTCTAATAATAATATGTTCCGAATTAAGATATGTGTAATAATATTAAATTTTGTGTATGAAATTATCTATTCTATATTTTCATTTAATAACCAGTTTCAGTTTCAATTCCCGATTGTACTACTTGTATTGACTACATATGGTGGTGGTGATGGGGGAGGCGTGACCTCACATCAGTGTTCAAAGGGGGGCACAGAGCCTGAAAGGTTGAGAACCTCTGATCTAGATGATTCCCGTCCATAAACAGTCCGGAATTGCACAGAAAACAACTAGGCGAGTTGAAATAGACATGCCATTGTCATTCTAACAATATACTGTAAATATTCCTAAAACTATTTACTGTTAACTAATCAGTAAGTACAAAAAAATCTACAAAATATTAGAGCAAGGTGGAAATAAAGCTAATAATATTCATCACCAGGGTACCAGGTTTCGCCCTTGTTATGGGCTCCTCAGCAAGGCATAAATGAGTACGTTGGAGGAAAAGGAGTTCCAAATGCGGAATTTCTGTAAATTTTTACCAGTGACTGAGAAGTGCAGTCATTCAGTACACTTCGAAAAGAACCAGAGACTACCATGAATAGTAGTGCAAAATTTAGAACGTATGTATAGATGTCAAAAACCAATAGCAAAAATATTACGTCAATTTTTTGCGAGCGTGCAGCAGAGTGTGCTCTAAGAAATTTGCCATAAAATTAATACTCTAAGGGCCTGTTCACATAGGAGACCGGTAGCGGAAGCGTAAAAAGAAAGATAGCGCTGAGACGGAAATAAACCAATCACAGGCGTTAAAAATTCCGTTGTTCATGGTTTGGAGGTTTGTCATTGGTTAAATATATTTCAATACCTTAACGCTTCCGCTACCGGACTCCTATGTGAAAGGCCCTAATTTTTATTCTGAAAGGCTTTTGTTTTACTATATATATAGTGTGACATTACTGATTTAATTCCTATATTTGTAATGGATGTTTGGGTGAACTAAATAAAAAGGATGAAAAAGGTTGTATATAATCAATTATATTCAAATAGTAATAAAAATACTTTCCTCATATATTACCATGAATAGTAGACTACCATGTATAGATGTATAGATGTCAGATACATGTCCATGTATAGATGTCTATTTCAGAAGCTCATATAGACCTTAAACGTACCTTCTAAAATAAATTAATTATTTTTATGTATTTCTAGCAAAAAACGCAAATAAAGGAGATCAGAAATAAAGGTAAAAGAGATAAGACTGCAATACTGATTTTGCGAAGCAGTTGGGAATAAAACAACTTTTGCCTGCCACCAAAGGCCTTCTCTTTATTTTAAACGAAAAGAAACTGAAGGCTAGGGTAACACAACCCTTCACATTGAAAGAAAACACGAACACATAGTGTATTAGAAAAGTGAGTTTCCCGCTGTTCTTATAAATTGGAAATAGAAAAACTACGGTAAAGAATATGCTATCCTGAAAATGTTTATGTGTAGCTCTGGTACAAATAAAAAAATTCATCAGCACTGCAGCGAAAAAACTTTTTTAAGATCCGAAAAGCGTTCGTCACAGAATAAAATATAAGAGGGATTCCGAGATAATTAATGTTACGCATTTAACATATTACAAAAGATAATTCGCTGAACAAGTGTTTCCGCATTAATTCATAGACAGTTTGCATATAATTGAATCAACTTCGTTTTCGCCAAGCTTCGTTTTAAGTAAATTCTGCTCAGCCCTCATGATAGTGAGAAACGAGAGTGATAGAGAGACCACTAGAGAGAGAGAGAGAGAGACAGAAATCATTAAGCCAGTACTCCGTAGCCTGAATGAGAATTATTAGGGTGAGATGAATAAAACGTCATAAGTTTATCTCACTTGCGAACCAATTCATAATTATAAATACGAATTGTTGGATTTCTTATTTGCATCATTAAGAGAGATTATTCAAAGGAAAGGCATACGTGAAAGAGGTGCAGAATTTTTTTTTTTAATTTTTTTTTTTTTTTTTTTTTGGGGGGGGGAAGAAAGATACATCTTTTTTGCTACATTTTAGAGCACTAAAATTTCGAAAGGCATTGCAAAAGATACACAGATAAACTCTATGAAATTAATTAAAGAGTAACCAAAGAAAATAACTAAAATTTTCACAAAATCTCAGGTATCTAACATCCATCTATAATAGAAAGTAACGAAGATTTCTTTTAATTTGTACTAAATATTAATACATTTCAGATAAGAACTCCCAGCACGAGCCATGCGACCCTAGGCCTAGGAGTTAATTCTTTAAATTTATAAATATAATTCTAACACTATTTACCAAAACACTACTTAGTACGAAATGTAATAAACTAAAGCCAAATATTTATGAGTAAATAAATAAATCATAAATGAGCATAAGATACGTAAACTGTCTGTTTAATTTCTATTTCTAACCCATAGACATAAACTCAGAAAGTAAAATCTTCAGGTTTTTCAGCAAAAGTTTACCATAACCATAGGAGGAAAAGTAAAACTTTCTAGATGAAATTAACATTTCCGACTGTGTGAAAGATATAATAGAATAATGATGCATTAATTTTCACTGCCTACAAATACAAAGGTGGTTCCTTTTCAAAACTCAAAACAAATGTAAAAATGATCATGATTAAATTCGCATAAAATAGAAAACATCCTTAATTGATAGCGTTATTCAAGCAATTATTAATGCTTAAAAATTACTTAAATAAAGACATTTTCAAACACTAGAGTTCATATGTAAACGGATAAATGAAGGTCATTGACTAATTTCAAAAAATAAAAGAAGCAGATGGAAAGTAAGATTATTTTTACAAAACTAAGCCCATTTATATGTCCTATAATTTTATTCTGATACACTATCTCCTCATTTACTCCAAACACTTTATTTAAGTGCAATTTGCATATATGTTACGAAGACAACGTTACAAAAATATTCTGTATTTTCCTGCATTTCAGTAATACGAGTTATTTTTAGTTTTAGTTTCTTTAGAGAAGGGTTGAGAGAGTCAAGACTACCACGAAGAAAGAGGGGAAAATACAAAGAACTAGTAATTAGAAGAATTTAATTACCCTAAAGGTTGGATGAGAAAAAATATTCACTGTCAGAGAAATTTAAATAGTAAATGGAGTAATTATTGGATTTTATTCAACGTTCATTAAGTTTAAAATAGATTGCCAAACTTCTAGAACGTCCTAAGACAATAAAACAGTAATAAAGAAATATGAGCTTAGTTTGTATGTAGCGAATTCTTAATGCTGCCATTTGCTTGAAAAATTCATTCCATGAAAAATTATAAACAACAAAATACAAATTTAAGTAACTGGAGTAATTTAAATTGTTTCCGGCAGATTGATATGTAGTAATTTAGAATAAAATTTTATTTTTGTTTGAAAAGTTTTAGTGGAATTGTATATGTAACTGCCAAGAGAGAATCGGCAATAGCACGATTGGCAGTATTAGCAATAAAAATAGACAACAATTTAGTCTAATTAGGTGCTTTTTACAAGAAAAATGTTAATGTTAGTGTTCGGAAAATATCAAATATGAATACGACTTTTATGGGTACAATACTGTACAATTGATAAATCCCTGATACCGTGATGGATTTGTCTAGTCAATATAGAAGGAGTTTAAATGATTCTTACATTACTTGAGGAATGTATCAGCAACCATCCCATTTAATTCAAGTGCGCTTGTGAGTGACAGAATCGTTTCATGTAAATTCCTTCGAATCGCCTCGATAGCTATGTGTTTAAGGCGCTGCCTCCGAAATCCAGAAACGCAAATTAGATTATCTCTCCTGGAAGACGGTAGTTACAGTGGCACACGAACGTCAGAAAGAACATTGGTGACCGTTTGGAAGCACAGAATAAAAACATTCACCATGGGGGAAAAATCATACAATAACAACAAAACGGTTCAAATGCTTAATAATAAAATAAATATGAGTGGCTAACACTATGGATTGTTGGAGTAAAATACAAATAACTTTTGCGTTGGCGCTAAAAGAAGTTCACATCGACGGGAATGTCTGGTGTTAAGAAAATTTACTTCGAAGTTCGGAGGCACGAATTTGATCCCTGTTCTTGACAGGCGGTCGTTACACATAATGGTGTAAGATAGAGTATACGTCTTTCTCTATTCAAAAGATAAAATATGCTGGAATACATTAAAACGTACTAACATACGCCATAAAAACTTTCTAAAAAGAACAAAAAATTACAGAAACCAAAAGCTCATTTAGCCTAAAACTTACAATATTGAAAAGATGAAATTTGTGTGTGAATAAACCTAAGGGTTCCTTAATTAAAGTAATTTGAGAATATAGATTAGTAAACAAAAAAAGGATGAATCGGACAAGCAACGATGAAAGAATCTAACGAATTTACATATGAACTTTTTATATCAGCAATTTACCAATAACATGGCCATGATAAAAGATGCCTCGATTACTCCATTAAGCTAACTATATAAAGGTTAAATAGTATTTACCTTGGTTCCTTCAACACTGATGATCCTATAGAGGTTACGGCTCGAGTCAAAGAAAAAGCTGACATTGACAGCCTGAGAACTGGCCGGAACCCACGACCTTTTTGTCTTAGGATCAATGTGGAAGACATGCGCTTTAGTGGTAAAGATGGGTTGCTCCCTAAAAAGAAATAAATAACTTTATAAAATACCATATAACTACTAAATAATGCTATTTGAGCATTACGATTGAATAATGTTAATTTTTAATGAGTAGGTCACGTATTATCAACGATTTGCTTAAAGAGAGAGAAAAGATTACACAGGAATCATTCTTCCGATATTCCTGAAACGCTATTAAAAACGATTAGTAATATGATTATCAAAGTTTATTTTTATGTGAAAAGAAATAATCTTTTAGATTTTCCAAGCCTTCAGAATCAACTACAGCAAGATATATTTTAATCAAAAGTAGATAAATTTACTTTAAGAGAGAAAGAAGTAAGTAGAGAAAAAAGTGAAATGTATCGACAAATTCTTACAACGAAACACATAATTAAGCTTGCCTTCAAAATAAAATTTCTCGCTCTTATTTATTTCGTGGCTTACAGCTATTACGACGAATTAAAACAGCACAGCATGAGAAAAAGTGCATTGTGTCAACAGACAAAATAAAAAATCTTAATAGAACCGATTGAGCATGAAGCTAATTTTGCCTTAATACTATAATTTATTTGAAAATTTAAGTAAATGGAAAATTATAATCAACAAAACATAAGTTTATAAAACTGAATACATTAAACTTGTTTCCTATTGAGCGAAACACATAAATGTAAATAAACAATACACACATACCGATGCGAATAAATATTAGAAGCATATCATTGCGAATAAATAAATAGATATATTCAATGCGAATAAACAATACACACATATTCAATGCAAATAAACAATACACACATATTCATTGCGAATAAATAATAGACATATATATACGAATAAGCATATATAACTCTTTAATTTCAAAATTCTCATAATTTATTGTATATTAATATAATATTGCTCGTAAAAGTATCAATGTATATGAAAAAAATGAGAGCAATTTACAGATAAAGAAATATTGCTTAAATTAAGAAAAAGGGCCCTTTCACACAACCTATGACAATAGCCGACGACGATATCAACTGTATTCACACTGTGTTTGCAACAACAAAAAATGCTTTGAAAAATGCATAAACATAATTCATTTCAAGCAAACAATTCTCACAGGTACGTCTAATTCAAAATAAAATAAACAAACTTGACAACTAACCAGAAAATTAATAAATAAATAATGAAGCAAATGAAACGTCTAAACGTGAATCTGGAAAATATTTCTACTTACTGTGACACCATAGGAGTCAACCTAGTAAGATATCTTCTAAAACAGAACCCTCCACACCCACTTGGACATTACATCTATTCCAGCTTCCTTTTTTTCCCTCCTATTACACCACATCTGGGAATTTCGTATTACAGCTACTAATTAATATTGTACGCCTGAAGCTATTAATACTGGCTCAAGAGTGTCAAGACAGAAAATATGTTATATTGACTCTTCAAACATTTAACTATTGAACAGGTTTAAATAAAACTAATTTTTTTAAAACTACTCTTAACTGTTTTTATTTTATTTTTTTATTTAAGAAAAACTCAATTAGGGTCTGCTCTTGAAAAGCGAACATGGTGGTACTCCTTCGGGTAAAATATACACTTCAAACTTTAAACGCACATCACCCATTACAGAGAGTTAAATGAGCAAAAAAAATGTTTTCATACAGCACTCTTCATGCACTAATTTAACATCGTCAACTGCGCTGTAAAAAAGATCTCACATAAAATGGAACAGTGTATAGCGTAACAAAATTTTATTTCTATGACATTTCTCTTTCTGTAATTTTCGAAAGGTTTATTTTTTTTTAGAAAAAAAAAAGAGATTTTAATATTTTATTCACAAGCATTATGAAACTGCCACATTTTATGTTTGAATGCGTAAAAAACTGATCACTGATTTTTTTAAACTTGTCGATAAAATAATTGACAGAATTCTGCTTTAACAGAGTGAAGTGTGACATACAGAAGAATACTTTACTCTTGAAACTTTTTGAACTGTAAGCTAAAAATGGGCTGCAGAGTAAAACTTTAAAGCATTTTTCATTTTGAAGGAATAGTATTTCAAATTTAGAAATAAAATTAGAGTGCATTAGGTGTTATGTGTCTATCTCTCACATATCATCATTGAATATTTATATATATGTATAATGGTTCTCAAGATTTCAATGGATATTCAACAAAGACTGTGAGACAGGCACATAACACCTTCATCCGCAAGTGTCTTCAATTAAATAAGCAGATGCTTTGGGGCCGCCTTTACGCTGTTTTCTCAACATTACTTTCTGGCAAACAGAGTGGTTTCTGAAGGTAAGCTGTATACTGCTTGCCCCAGGGGTCGGCGGGGCCAAATGTCGGTAGTCAATACTATTTGATACGGCTCCTATGACCTAAATTATTAGAGCGAACAGGTAGACCCTCGGCTGCGTATTCAGGATTATTGCGTAGCGATTGGTCTGCAGGTTTATTCACGCTACATAACCTTACGGCTGGGTCCGTTTATTTATTTGTGATATTCTGCTTGCTCCGTAAATGATACAACAAAACATTAACATATTTTTGCCCCTGAAAGGAAAGCCAAAAATACTGTCTATCGCAAAGCAATAGAGTTTCAAATTATACTTGGTTGTAATAACTAAGAATATATCCTGTTACTTTAAACAGTTTTTCTATGAATTAATTCTGTATAAAGTTTCGTAAACCAGAGTGCAATATATATATATATATATATATATATATATATATATATATATATATATATATATATATATATATATATATATATATATATATATATCAATGAGTAGGAGAATTGCGTAATTAACCGCAAATGATTTTTATCTTATTCAGCGCAAGAAGTAAAAATACTCCATAGTTGTTTTCATGTTTGTGAAAGACAATACTTCACACGGAAACAGGTGCATAGCTCTTTCTACCATAATATCCCGTTTCAACTTTGATCTAAAGCTCTTTCATACAATCTATTCGTGCTGCAACTTTCAAGGAAATATTAAAATTTCAAAATGGACGAGTCCCATTATTACAGTGAGAGATTAGTTTTCTTTTATACTTGAGGGAAACAGAATATTACAGTCAGCATTCGTTATGAACCACGGATGAAAATGCATCAGATTATTATTCTTTTTTTCTTTCTTAAAAAAAATTTAAGGCATCGATCTCATCTCGGCATAAATGTAGAAGGATCAACACATTAAATTTCCTTAAAACTTTTCAAGATTCCACCCAGATACATTTCACAGGAGAATACGTGCAGAAAAGTCAAATAACTATTTTAGAGCCCCGGGAAATTCGCGTAATACACATTTGCGTTGCACAGCCACAGCAATCGCTCCAGATTACGTGTTTAAAGTCGAAAGCTTTCATCATTTTTCTCAGCTGGTGATGAGTCTCGGAAAATGTCAAGATTTTTTTTTCTCCTTTGCACGGGGAGGGGGCATTTGACATTTCCAAAATTTTTCTGGCAAGCGTGATCGATGATATGGATTTCAAAATGGACGGAAATAGTTATAAAAGCGCGATACACTTTTATTAATCATCACGGGAGAAATTCAATAATGGATGGAAAGATCATGCGTAAAGGACTTCCTCAAAGTCTCAATACGAATTAACGTTTTTATGGAAGTTAACAAAAAAATCAAACTTAATGCGTTTATCAATTTCAGTTAGAGATACTGTCCAGGAATCTAATGAACAAAAATTACTGTCGTAAGGATTATTTAACTTTCAAATACACCGGATTCATCAACGATAAAACACTTAAAATACAGGGTGTCCGGGCTAAAGGTATCCAAAAGTCATGACTTATTTTTACGGAACTACCCATCAGATTTTAAAAAAATTATTTAAATAGAAAGAACATCTTACCAAGTTTTAATATCAATCATAGATTTCGATCATGGTATCAAAGATTTCGATGTGTGCACCTTTTGTAGCACGACAAATGTCTAAATGGTAATCCAGTTCTCTCTCTCCAAGTGTTTCGTAGCATATCAGGAGTTATTACATGAATTGCTTGAATGATACGCTTCTTCAACTCATCCACAGTTTCAATTTTTTGTTTATACACAACGGATTTAATGAATCACCGAGCAAAAAAGTCTAATAACGCCTGATATGCCACGAAACACTTCGAGAACTGGATTACCATTTAGACGTTTGTCGTGCTACAAAATGTGCCCACATCGAAATCTATGATACTATGATAGAAATCTATGATTGATACTTAAACTTGGCGAGATGTTCTTCCTATTGAAATAATTTTTAAAATTCTAATGGGTAGTTCCGTAAAAATAAGCCATGACTTTTGGATATCTTTAGTTCGGACACCCTGTATAACTAAATTTTGTTTTAAATAATAGCGCAAGGGTTCAGCAATAATCATATTAATACAAAGGGGAGCCTTTCACTGCAAACCCCTAAAAGAGAGAGTCATCCAACACTTCCTATTAATGAAATTCAAATCGGGGACGCGATATCATGAAATGCAACTTTATCGAGATCCTACATCTCACCAAAAACTTACCGATATTAATTAGATAAATAAGAGGCGTTTCCGGCAAACAAATATAATTTATATAATACTGTAAAAAATCAGAGATACTACTTATATAGAGAGGAATATTTTAATTTTAAAAAAAATCGCAAGAGAAAATAATTTAAGGGGGTCAGGACACAAAATTCTTCAAACTTTCGAAAACAGTTTTATTTCATTAAAAAATTCTGTGTTCTTTTCCACTTAAAATGACATTTTAAATCATATTTCTATCTTAATTAGAACAGGAGATATAATTTTTTTGTTTGCAACATTCTAATAGCAGCAAATCTTTGTTTAAACATGTAAATGCGTTTTCTGCATGATGGGATTTTTTAACCATTTCTCGTCTTTAAATTGTCACAAGTCAAGAACCGTTAATGATAAATGATTCAAACTTGGAACATGTATTTTTCAATTTTTACTTTAATTTTCATTCAGCAAATTTGAAAAAAATGTTTGCTTTTGAAAATATGATTTTTTAAAAATAAGTTACATAATTTTTTTGAAATTTTTCTCTAAATTTTTTACTTTTTTAAAAAATTAATATTTTAAAAAACGCTGAATCAAAATTAAAACTTCTATTTTTTATGTTTAATTAAATGAAAAAATTTTGAAATTCGACAATATTTGGAGTTAACGATTTTAATTTACCCCACTTTTTTAATAAAGTTAAAGTTTTTAAAAAATTTTAAAATTTAATGAGAAGTTTTATGATGTGATTTTGTTTACAAACATATGATTAACCATCACAAAAAATTGAAAATTTTAACTCAATAAATAAAAAATGAGTCCTGGACCCCCCTTAATCAAAAATCCAACTCCTGTAATTGAAAGTAAATAAACGATGGGATGAAATGCTATCTTTATTATTAAGATCCCGCCTTATCTATATTTTCATAACTCACCCGTGTACTTCACAAACAATTATGTACGATAGAGGATACAAAACTTTAATGCGATACAAGACTTAAATGATATTACTTTAAATGCATTCCGTCTTATAGTTCCAGTAGTTTTTGACAATGTAAAACGAGTACTTTGCGAATTTCTACAAGTTACAAAAAACACCCACACTACAAAAGCTACCAGTTCCAATTCATGAAACCTTATATTGAAGCAGGCTGTCAAATCTCTTAGCAATATCGTGCCAGACACGTTTAGTCCTATAGCATTTACATAGGATTTTAAGCCTATTTTAGCTACTTTGCTATGGCTTCACTCTCGTCGGAAAAAATAAATGTTTGTAATAAATTCTAATTCCCTTCATCCAAATCAAATAAGAAATCTCTAACAAAAGAGTAATACAAGCGGATTATCAGATTATATATTTACTCTGTTTGACGAGAATAAATTCAATACCTCAGTTTCAGTTGGCATCATATTATTTTATTAATAAAGCGAGAAAACACATGTAGCAAAACGTGTACACTAGTACCGAAATTCCTCCTGTCTCTCTGTGGAAGACTATGTTTGTATCACTTTGAAAAATCTGAATTTCAACGAACTTTAATAAGAGCGAATAATATTTTTCTGTAATAAAAGTTTTAAAAATTTATGTCCATGATTCGCCTAGTGAACATTTTTTTATGAGTTCCTTTATATCCTTCATTAAGTTTTCTTTACTTTCAACATCAATTAAATACATGATTTTTTGTCACGCCTAGAGAAAATTTTAAATGTACAGAATATATGTTTACAAAAAAAAAAAACAGATTTTTTTTTCTTTTACCTCGTTGTGCATGCAAAGTGTCTGTGGGGAAAAGAAAATCCTCATAAATAATAGCAGGCTACGAATATATTTTTTAATAATAATTTCATCTTTTAAATAGCTTTTCAGATAAACAGGTTTTCTTGCTATGGTATTCATATATTTATATATTTATACTTCGCTTACAGATACTTAAAAAAGTAGATTTGTTTTTATTTGTCTCTATAAATGTACAGTCTTGATTCAAGTGTATCGATATAGCATGACTTCAAAATTTTTATTACTAGTTATGACTCAGATAAAAATTATAAACAATAAATAAAATTTATTTCTAAATAAATCAATAAAGATATTGCGGTGTTCGTAAAATCAAGGGAACAAAATTTAGCATGTCTCTCCTTATTCTTTGCAGTTGACTGACATATCACGAAATTAATGACATGGTTCTTATATTTGTGCTCAAAACCCTTTTTAAGGTCATTTCTGACCTCGTAACGGATAGCTTTTAAAGGAATCAAATCTAAGCAAATTCTAAAAAGATGATACTAATTTTTTTAACGATTATCAAAGAATATTGGGTCAAAAATGGCTATTTATCTATTAGAGGTATTGTTCAGTAACAGGCCGTAATTAATATTAATGCTTTGTCCATACGTCAAGTTAGATTATAGCTCATTTTGTTCCATTCAGGAAAGAATTTATATGCATGCATGTTCACCTGTCAAATAAAAAAAATATTGGAGTGACAACGCAATATCAAGAAATTAATCTCAAATAAAATTATGCTTAATTAACAACTTATTTAACTACAAGACTACTTACAGAAACAATAAACTAATTATTAATATCAAATTTTCTAAAAGACGTAAATCGATGAAACACAACGGCAAGTACATCGATAACTCACAGTCTAATTTTCAAACGTTCAAGAATCGACAAAAGTTGAAAATAAAAACTATTAGATTAAAACTGCTATTTCTTTCTTCTCTGTCGTTTAAAAGTAGCTGCTGGCATTCTCCTGTCAGCATTCGTTTCAAGTTTTCCTTGCCATTTTCCTTACACGATATGACATAATCTTACATTAATCTGCTTGTTTACAGATCCCAAATACATTTCATGAGCGCTCAGATGGGAAAAGAGAAGACAGAATGCCTTAAGCAACGGTATAACAATCATTTCACGATTAAGCACACATTTCAGGCAATATTTTCTCAGATCAAAGGAAAGATCAATTTCTCCTTTATGAAACTATTTTCATGGGAATGAGAAGGGATGGAAGGGGCACTTACGAATATTCAGATGAAATGAAAAATAACTTTAGCTTTTTGGAAATTGGCAAACATGTATTCACTGGGTGAAGGATATTCCCTTCAGGAATGTTGAAAGATATACACAGCATCAACAAAGACTAAATTTACAGACACAATCCTATAAACCTTGAGGTTAAATTCCCGTACAGATTCTAACTTAGACATCAAAATCAAAGAAATATTTGGATTATTCAGGTCTTATACTCTCTATGAGAATACTATATATTGTACAGATTTGTAACTGATGAATAAAATTTCCTTATCCGTTATTTACACTTCTAACTAATCGTTAAGGCCATGGCCGTGGTGCTCTCTATTTAATCTGTAATGCTTTGTTATTGAATATTTAAAAAATTCAGCAAATATAGTACTATTTTCTTTCGCATGGATTAAATATCTGGGAAAAAGAAAATGAAAAAAAAATTACATCTTAAGAATTTGAAACAGTCAAGACTACGATAATACAGATGGTCGTTCGCAGTTTATAGATACGATTTTGTAATTTATTTTTGTCGCTTACATTTTAAGATAAAAACTTGGCAACTTTAGAATAATCATCTGCTATTGTTTTGTTTTGATTGGAATGTAAAATAAAACATTTATTTTGAAAATGGCTCCTAAAATTGTTAGATGGCTCGAAGGTTACGTAACTGCGCTTTCCAAGGAGAAATATGCGTATCAACAAATTATAAAGCGGTGTAAAAAAATCGCGTTTATGGCATTTCAAAAAAAGGTACTTATAATATATTAAATTTGAAAGGAATAAAGTCTAATTGAAAGTAAAAATGAAAACATGACTGCGAAACCTCATCCTAAGACTGTTCGAACGCAGGTAAATATCAAGAAAGTGAAGTCTCTGATCCTAAAAGAAAATCCACCGACTCAAAGATCCATTGCATCGAAACTTGGAATGTCTTCTGGCACTGTAAGTAAAATCATTCATAAAGATTTGAAGTTAAAAAAGATGTTTAAACCTAAAGTTCATTTGCTTTTGCCAAAGCATATTGCTGAAATAAAAACAAATTGTAGAAAATTATATGAAAAACACCTAGCTGCTGAAAAATGGATATTTGTGGTAACACTCGATGAGGCATGGATGTATTTAAGTGACTGCAATAAAAAAAGATCAATTCTCTATTGCTCAACTGACGGAAATGACCGTACGAAATGATTTCGTCAGTGTACAGAAAAGTTCCCGAAGGAATTCATGGTAGTTACAGGATTTTATTACAACGGTAGATCAATAGTCAAAAGAGCTTTTTGGAAGCCAAATAAAGCCAAAATTAATCACTCTACTATCAGTAAAGCCAAAATTAATTCAGCTCAAGTAAAGCCAAAATTAATTCACTCTACTATCAGGAGAATATTTTAGAACCAATTTTTAAAGAAGAAATTCCAGCCTTATATGGACAGGACATTGACAAAGTTGAGCTTCATGTGAACAAAGCCTCTAGTCCCACGTCTAAATCATCTGCCGCTTATTTAGCAAGGAAAGAATCAGAAACAGGAATAAAGTATATCCCATTTAATGAAACACCCGTAAAATCCCCTGACGCTTCTCCAATGGACTTTTGCGCTTTCGGTTTATTAAAACGATCCTTGGAATCCAAGAATCCAACGGTATCCAAGAATAGTGAACGGACTTTGGAAAACGGTCCAAGAGGAATCGGGTAAAATTGACATGACAGTACTAAGAAAAAGTTAACTTTCATGGAAATTTCGAGCTAGTGCTATTGTCAAGAACCATGGCTATCAGATAGAAGCAAATCGCTGCAAAAAATACGGCATTTATATATAAAACTTAACTTTCAAAACTTTTTCCATAAAGTGAGAACGATCTGCAGTAAATAGGCATTTCGTAAGATTAATTTATTTCCATGTTTCTCTATCACCACAGAACAACTCTTTATAAATTTAGTAGCATGACTAGAGGAACAGACAGTAGTAATGAAAGGAGAAAATAGACCATTAATCATTTAGTCAGATCTTTGACTAAGTTCATGATAAGCGAACTATTTTTAGTCACAATCTCTCTCTACAGAATAGACTTCGTACATAAGAGGAAGTAAAGAGCACTTATTTATGTCAGCTTGCAGAATTTTAGCATACACACGAACGAACAAGCAGGAAAATTGAAAAAGTAGGAGAGAATTGAACCAAGACACTATTGCTAGATTTCGACAGTTTAAAAGCAATAACAACGAAAACTTACTATATGCAATTTTGTCTCCAGCGGAAATGCCCAAATGAATCTTGAGATGAGCATAAAATAAATTCCAAAAATTGTAGACAACAAGGGGGCACCATATGCCAAACTACTTGCATCATTTTCAGACAATAAGATTTTTACACGCATATAAATCTGGCAGTTCGGGAACGGAGCAAAAATCCACTTACACATGTAGAAAAACCTGCAACTTGTAGGAGAATATAAAACGATCTGGCAAAAAGAACAAAGATAACTCAGAAGGAAAACAAGTAAAAACTTTTAATATCGTATGTTCCACTTTCTTCACATAGTAGATTTAAATTGTATTTCATAACGAGACAATTGTTAATCTTAAGTTCTCTGTCGTCAAATGCATATCTCAACAAATATTTTCTTCGAAAATGTTTAGCAATACACCTCAACACGAAATTCTTTTGTTAAAAAAATTCGCTTCGAAAGAAAATAATTTCCTCAGTATTCCATTTAGCAGAAAAAAAAATACTTTCTTTCACTAAACATTAAACTAATTTCACTCTTGAAAATAATTTACAGCTGTTTCGTGAGATTTACAATTTCATTCAACTGAAATTATCCGAAGAAATCTCTTTCGGAGAAAGACAGATACTTAAGTGGATAAAACGTTTCTACTAATTCATTTTTCATTCCTTCACACTGATAAAACATAATTATTAATAAAAAAAAACTTTTATGCAGCAAAAGTTGTATAGAAATTCTATTCACTTTTTTTTCCTTTTTCTTTTGACTAAGATTCCCAGTTAAAGAAAAAAAATATCATTTTTAATTAAAGATAAATTGATGAATAAAATTTTCAACTAACAAAACACACAGGACATGTTCAATTAGTTAAATCAATGGCTTTGCCACGTTAATTATGGTATAGTAATACGAACGATAAGAAATATGAGTGCTTAATATATAAGAAGCAGTGTATAACATTTATGCTCCTTCTTTACAAATGCTTTCATTTCATATACTCGTAAATATTTAAAAATAAAGAAAATGGAAAACGTGCAGAATAGCAAACATGCTGAAAAGATTTGACGACAGCAACGCATATATATGTATATATATATATATATATATATATATATATATATATATATATATATATATATATATATTCAAAAGCCTGTATGAACCGTAGTTAAGCACTAGTTAATGTGTACTAAGGTAGTAGTGCGCAAACTGTGGGTCGCGACCCACTTGGGGGGAGGAGGGGCGTGAAAAAATTGAAGGGGGTCGCGAATAGTTTGAAGTAAATTTATGTGACGTTGAAGTATTTAATTGAATTTTTATAGATTTAAATTTTGTTTGATTACATATTTTTAATTTTTTTATATGTTAAAAAAATTATATATTGTTAAATAAGGTGTCAAACAGTTTTACCAAAAACAAGTGCAGATGATAAGCAAGACTTTTTTTTTATTGTTGTGTAAAATAAATATATACCCAAAATGTATGGTTGCCCTTTTTTGTTGTCGTTATTAACATTTTCATGATTTTATAAAAAAAATTGTTTCTACCCAAAAAATTTTATTGGGGGTTGAGTAGTTTTTATTTAAAGAAAGTGGGTCGTGGTTGAAAAAAGTTTGCGCACCACTGCTCTAAAGAATGACGTAGCTATTGGCTACAACACCGTTATATGTAACAGACGCAACATATACTGCGTTGTAGTAGCGCAAACTGTTGAAGAAAATGAAAAATATCCTAGAATACGAAATGTGCAAGGTGCCAAATAACCTGCAAGAATCCTTGATGGTCGTTTTATAATTTTATTTAACAGCACACATAACAAAAGATATAACATTTAAAATTAGACTGAAATTAATACCGAGTATAATCAATGAAATCTAGGGAGCACTGCCGAGATGTCCTCCATTCATATCAAACCTAGTAAGCTAAGTGAAAACATGAACAAAGTTTTACACCGTTCTCCGGAGGGGGGGGGGGGGGGGCACGTAGTATCGATAAGTGCCAGTTGAACTCCACCCACACAATCTATTCGATTCGCAACAACTGTATACAACTGTAACGCATACCGAATACAGATTACACAGCTATATAAATAAAATGCTGCAACGCTATATGCAGAATTAATTTATTGTTATACTGATAAGGTTATTTCTTCTCAAAAATTTCAAAGCTGAAAATGGAGTAAATGATCTATTACGAGCTGTTGTGTAAAACATTGTCGGACCTCCACATTAGTGGGTGTTAGAGGTGTAAGACACCCGTGAGAAGAAAATCGCAAGAGAACCCCCTCCTCCAATACTTAACACCCAGAATCGACTATTGTATTCAATACTCAAACAAAATAAAATAGTATACTGTACTACAAAAGAATGTTTAATAAATTCAAAATCGCAGTATTAACAATGTAGTTAAACCACAACAAGAGAGTGAGAAAGTGGTAATACAGTTGATGCACGGCGCACGATGCACTGCGTGTACGATGGCCGTTAAAAGAAAAACTTTACTAGTATCACATCAAGCAGAAGCGTAATGTACTAAAGGTACACTTACATACTTCTCTCAACCCGATCTAAAAGCACAAGTCACACTTTTGCCATCGTCAAATTAAGTAAATATAAATATTTTGATTATGTATGTGAGTCTATGTTGAGATCTTAAGGCTACAGAAAATGCGAATTCCATCACTTTTAGTGATTTTACAGTAAAATAAAGGGTCAAGTATTGGTACCTAATTTCCCTGTAATTTACTCTTAATTTAACGGATTATGTGTGTGCATATATATATATATATATATATATATATATATATATATATATATATATATATATATATATATATATATATATATATATATATACATACACACACACAGAGAGAGAGAGAGAGAGTATACATTTGTAGGCTGGTTCAGAATCTACTAAGTTGTGAGTTCTTCCCATCTCAATCGGTTATCTCGTAAGTTATCAACGGTACAAACGACATCTGCATTGCATCAGGAACTTCATCAAATGGTCATTTGGCGATTTGGCGCTGGATTGTCTCAATGGTATCGACATTCGATGGTATTTAACTTCGTAGTCGAAGTCCAATCAGCTTTAGAGATCCTAGTGGGGGAACGGACTCCGGCCGAGGGATGGTGTGAACTTCAGATGGAAAAATACATATTGGTTTTGTTTTGGCGCTATGACATCAGTATCGTGATTTTTTTGAACGCTTGTGTTTAGAAGATACTGTTTTGATAACATTCAAATTACAAAAATTTATAAAAACACAATTATATATAGTACTGTCTAGAGTTCTCTAACTCCCAATTTTGGCATAGAAGACAAATACAAAACTCAAAAAATTCCTTTTTATTATTAAAGAAAAATCTCGAGAATAATTGAACACCAGAAGATACACAAGAAATTCGAGATTCTATTATGTATAACTCCCAAATATAAGAAAAATGCCTTGCATACAATAGAGACAAAAAATATTTCCTTCCTATACATTTAGCGGTTATACCATCTTAAGGAACTTATAATTAAGGACGAAATCATCTAGTTCCTCCAACTAGCGATGCAAGTTATATTGCATCCATATGTGAGGACTTGTTATAAGTATATTTTGTCTGCTGCATACAAATGAGTTTAGATTTATGTTTGATTGATATGCTTCTCTTTGGTCTACTGCAGAGCTAACTTACATCGAATGAAAATTTGGCGAAAATATAAAATCTGTATTTCGGATAATTCAGCTATTTTGCAAGGAAGTCTACAGTCGGACGTAAACATATAAACCTGCGACAACACAAAGTTTTTTTCCAGGAAATGGCGGAGGAAAAATATTAATGCAATTCAAAAATTTTGGCAGTTTATGGATCACGAGTTTTGCGGTACTACAACTTGTTCCCAGTCAGTGGAGAAACTATGATGATATTCCGAATTTCTAAAAATCCAAAAATGTACGTCGTTTTTCAAGATATCAAAACATTTTTCGAAAAGCGATGGGGGATACTCGTTTTATATTGAAACGAGAAGGATAAAAGAGAATGTCTGCTAAAAACCTGCCTAAGATTCAAACTTTAAAAGGTGGACATTTCGCTCTTATATATTGGATATCACTTTAGTGCATTCTTAAGAATAAATTACCATATTCATTCGGAGAAACTGAGGGAAAAAATATCGTGTTAAGCTGTAAAAGGCATGCCCCAAATATTCTAACATTCTAGAAAATGATAAATTGTAAAAGTAACAAAATTTCGACATCAGTATAGTTTTTATTTTACTTTTAGTAATTATTGACTTTAAAATACCAGATTCGTACTCTCGCAAAAATACCCGTTCAGATTCGTAGAGAGGCCTATTCTAAATATTAATATAAAGATATAAATACATTATTTAATGAATTTTTATTGCTACACGAAAAACTTCCGTTTTAAAGAAAATCCGTTAGATAAATATTTACCTCTGCCGTAAAAATTCAATGTTCTAAAATAAAAATGGCCGAGAAAAGTGAATTAAAACTACTGTTCATATTATAATGAAACATGAACCGTCCATGTCAATTCCATACAAAAAAGTGAAAGCCAATTTATGACTAATAAGACAAAATGGATAAAATTACAAATATTATGCACAAAAGTTATCACGTAAAATTCACAGGAAATGAAAATGAATAGGAAACAAATAAAATAAGTTAAGGAAACAGAAATCTAAAAATTAAGGGCGGTTTTCAAAATTTTAAATTTGATAAATTTTTATACAGATTAACTTGCTTACTATTCAAAGTACATTTGATTTGTAAAATGGAGAATAACTGTGTTAAATGCTAATTTCTTATAAGATTAAGGTTACTTTAAAGGTGAAAGATTAAGATTAAGGTTACTTTTAAGGTTACTTTTAAAATGAAATCTTTTACGAATCTTTACTCCATTTTCTGATTTTTGGTGAATTTTTAAGGATTCATTTTTAGAATTTAATTTATTAAATGCTGATCACGTGGATTCTTTTCTTTTTAGTGATACTTTAAATTAATTTTGCCTCACCTGCATAACAACGAAATATATTGACAAAAAAATATTAATACGGTAAAATATATAATTTAACCACTTGACTAATTGAGATGGAAGTTTTTAAGAATTTAATTCAAATTCGTATGTTTCATGGATATTAAACATAGAAATTAATTGCATATATTGACCGTTGTATTCAATTTGAATGTACTCCGTAGCGAAGCACGAGTATTCAGCTAGTATTTCTATATGTTTGCAAAGGTCGCATCACTACATATGTAAAACTGCTTTGAAAAAGAGCGACATCGAATATTTAAGTTATACTAACTTACATGTAAATGTCCTCCTAAATGAAGTTCCGGCAGGTATTTTTTTTAAAATGGAATCTCGTAACACTGGAACTGTACTCTATAGAGATAACATTATCATCATTCTTATATCTTTGTGGTCAGGATCTAAAGATCCAAGTAAATGAAGTTCTTTCCCAAAATATCGGCATATTGATACAATAATTCGACGTATGGGCGACTCGGGACATGGCGTTAATAATCACTTTCACTAATAAGGTCAGCAATGCGAAAATGACATGGAAGACACAACGTATTAAGAATTTCTGTTGAAACTTCAAACATGTCCCATGCTTAAGTTCTAATAAGCTCCAGGGTAACTCGTTGTGAAAAGGAATTTAGCAACGGAATGAGATAGATATTAACATATGGGTTATGTACAGAATATCCCACAGAGATAATACTTATTATTTCTCTGTTTTCGATGCTAAGTTTCAGGTAATTGCACTTTTGATACATTTTCTTGATTCGCAAATATTAAAATACATATTTATTTGACAGTCAATTTGTATCCTATATCTAGCAATTACATTCTCGACTTTTCATATTTTAACTGAAATTTTCCGTTCAGTTAAGAGTGCAGTTAAAGACTAACAATGCTAATCATAATAAAAACACATCGTTTATGAAGGTATGTTAAATTTACAAATGAAACCAACAAGTTTAATATTTGATACTGAAGAAGAAAGGATCTAGAACAAGCCTGCACAACCCGGCGATGGGTTGTGTCCTGCGATGGGTTGCTTCGCGGCCCACTATGGCCCGCGAAACCTTTTGTGAACACGCATATTATAATATATATCTAAAAAATATGAACATTATTTTTAGATTTATAATATTCGGAAAGGAACATATAAGCAACAAACAATCTATATATTTAAGTTGCTAAGCCTATTCATTGGGCAGTCCGTTTTGATCTTAAAGAAAAGATTTTAATCTATAGATGAATCAAATTTCGTTTTTGTAACCGCAATTTCTATTAATTAACGATAATTTACAATTAAAAATTTCTTTCTGCGCATGCTCAATGAGATGTCTAAATCTGGCTTTACATGCTGACTAAGCACGAGGCCGCATAAACACATTTTGTTTCTGCGCATGCTTAGTAATATGTTTAAATCTGGCTTTAGATACTTACTAAGCACCAGGCCGCATGAACACGTTAATTTTTTTATTCCGAGGAATCTCTCTAGCTTTCTCTCTGCCATTTTTTTTAAATTGTGTTTGTGAGATATAGATTTAAACCCGATGGAAATTGTTTATTTCGCGCTGTTGAGTAACCCTATTTCAACAATAGCAATTTTTTAAAGTGTACTTCTCTATTCTTAATATTATGATTTTCAACATTTGGCAATGATGTGTAGAGTATAATTTATGTATTAGTATTTTTATTTACTCTCCAGCCGTCATGTTTTGACGGGTACCAACTAGTACTTATTTAACTTTTGAAATAACCAGTCATTTATTTTTTGTTAGATAAAATATTTTTTCACTTTCACATCTATCTTATTTTCCTGTGGTCTGCTGCAGCTTTCCGTAAAATAGTATAGCCCTCATCAAGTTTTGAGATGCACAGACCTGATCTAAAATAAAGCCATAATGAAGATATAATCTATAAAATCTAAACTATAAAATTTATTTATAAAATTTAAAAAAGCTTTTTTAAATTCAGAACAAATATTCAGTGCCTTTACAAAATCCTGAACTACTTCGAAAGCACTCGGAATATAGCACAGATTCTAAATATATTGACAGGTAAATTAGAGAAGTTTGAATATTTGAATTTTATTCAGTTTTCACGGGATATTTTTAAAGTTGATGCCCAGGTAAACTGTGTAAATCAAGCGGATAATTAAGTATGATTCAGTTCATTGTGTTCTGCAATGCAGGCTTTACAAGATTTTAAAATCTAACGTGACGGCGTAACTAAGTTTCATAAACTTTAGAATACATAGAATTCGCGTATGATTCAGCTTCTAAATACAACTTACGGTATTTGCATTTATAACTCGTATATTACACGCCAGCTTGAATAAACGAAAATAATTCCAAATGCTCTACTTTAAAAAGTATTAATTCGAGCATGATGCATCTGGGTGAGAACACTAAGAAAAATCATTTTTAGATGCTAAGGGTCTGAACGAACTGTTATCAATCATGAGAAACAGTTTGCACAGGTGTTTCTGTTAACAGAGCGTGCGGTAAAATACATCAGAATAAATCTGCAATCATTCTACAACGCTAAGATACATTTTTCTTCCTTTCCTTCGATTCATGAAAAGATTTTTTCTTTCGACATGCAAATACTGCAATCTGAACTATAAATATTAAATCTGGAAATAAAAGGAACTTTTGATAGAAAAAGGCCATGAAATTTATAAAAATGAGCAAATTTATAATTTAGAAATTTAATTTCAAGCAAAATTAGTTTTAAAAATAAACAGGCTTAAAAATACATTTACGGTATCAAGACATAAGTCACTCGTTGAAGACTTAGGTTTAACCAAAGAAACTTAAAAAAAAATAAAAATACAAATTCAACAAACAAAATATAAACTCTACATGTGAAAAATATTGATTCTCGTTAATACATATCTTATTTTTTACTAAGATTTTCCATTACACTATTCACTGTCTAAGAACAACAATAAAAACGTATCAAATGCCCCTGTTGAAGCTACTTTCATTATTATGGGGGTCTCAAGAAAGCAACTTGTTACCATAAACTGTTAGTAAAAGATCATTTTTTTTTTTTTTTTTTGTCTGTCTAATGCGGAGGCACTTGTCATTAGGCATTCACCTTTTGTTATTCACCGCGATTTAGTGGCTACTTTATTATGGGAGCTTCATATAGGTAAACTAGCAATGCTCCCTATGAGGGGATGGCATGGAAACGACAAAGCCTTATTCGGGATTTGAACTCAAGCCCACTGCGTATCAGCTCAGAACGCTAACCACTACACCACGTGAGCGGCAAGATGAAATACAAGACCCTAATATAAACTAATAAAGTCGCTATAAATATATGTGTATGTGTGTGTGTGTGTATACACCATCTACATGTTAACACAATTAAAATATTTCAAATCTACAGAAAGGAAATATAAATTTAAGAATATATAAAATCTATATATACAGCTAGTTCATGAAAAATACACTTCCAGTACATACAAAAAACCTGCAAAAAAAAGTACATGAACGTATGCTAACACCAAATCCTGATAAGCATTGAAAATGTCATCCAAGGTCAAATAATAGGTACCGATATATTGACCGTTTATTTTGAAAGTTGTGCAAGTCCATTTTAAAAAAAAGCAAAAGCAAAAAAACAAAACATGAACGTATGCTAACACTAAAAATCCTGATAAGCATTGAAAATGTCATCCAAGGTCAAATAATAGGTACCGATGTATTGACCGTTTATTTTGAAAGTTGTGTATGTCCATTTAAAAAAAAAAAAGAGAGATATCACATATTTGTGATAAATTTAGTGTAAACTTTTTATTTATAACTAGTTAATATTTAATATCTTAAAAATGCCAATGCTTTATTCATTTTAAAATTGTCCAATAAAAGAAATTGCGTACCGATTGATTACGAAAGTGATGGAAGTCCAATTTCCATAGACATAGGTGGCGGGACATAGGTGGTTACGTTTGTTTTATTTCATGTGTGGAAGATACCTTACTTATTGTAAGGAAACGAGACTATGACAAAGCCACAAGATCTCGTTAAATGTAAATTATGCAAATTAAGAATGTCTTAACTTTTGTTTATTTTTGAATTGACTAATATGCTAACCTTTAATTTTCTCGCAACAACAAAACAAAAATGGACTTCCACAACTTTCAAATTAAACGGTCCATATTTTATAGATAAAAAAATGTGTCCACGTGTACAACTTATTTCGTCTAAAGTTTTCAAAAACTCTTTTCACAGTTTACAGTGTAAGAATAACAAGTAAAACCTGGGTATTCAGGAAATTCATACTTTCTATTCAAACAGAATTTTAAATACATATTGCCACATACAAAACTAAACATTTCAACGGCTGCCTAACAAAATAAGGCGAATACTTTTGCAAAGGAAGCCATAATGCTTATACTTAATTAACACGAAAAAACATTCCTTTCATAATTTAAATACTTTAATATTTAAGATACCAAGCATTTTTGTAAAAGAAGCCAAACATTTATACTTAATTAACACGAAAAAATATTTCCCTTATAATTTAAAGACTTTAATATTTAAGATAACAAACATTTACTTTTCCAGTTCTTAAATAAAGTCTAACAACTTTTGAACATAAAATTGATTTTAGGCATAAACTGCCCTGGGAATCCCTACATATGCACGAAGAAACAAAAATAACGATAAACATCTATTAAAAGGAACATCCAAAAAGGATGCCAAAAACAAAAAACTCGTAAAACATAGACGTTGAGGCCGTGGTAAATGCGTCATAACTTTTGCTTATATATATATATATATATATATATATATATATATATATATATATATATATATATATATATATATATATATATATAATAATAATAATAATAATAATTCAGGTGAACATATTCCCTCGAGAAAATTCAATTTTACATCCTAAGTGGCGAAACGAAAAGCTATAGATCATACGAAATGCTTGAACTGGAGGTTTGGGCAATGCGTAAAAATACATCACAGGACAAATTTACCACGTTTCAAAACGAGACGACTATATTTCAGGCTACTTTCCATTCGCACATCATTTCTTATTCCTCGTTTTCTTTGACATGGGCATATTTTCAACTTTTCAAGGTAAATACTGAATTTAAATGCAAACACGCAGGAAGTTTCGTTGTTTTTACGTGGCTGTTAACTTAATTTGTAGTTAAGCGAAAGTATTCAAAGCTAGAAAATTAAAATTTGAAAATACTTAAATCTGGAGATATAAAGAGGTATTTCGCACTGCGAAACATTTTTATTTCCACATCATATTTAACAAATTTTTCGTCAACAGGGAACATATTTTTCTTAAAGACTGTTGAAGGATGTTCAAATTCTCCAAAATGTGGCCGCATTTGAGAAAAGTAATAAAATTTATGTTCATTTTTGCTTTGATAATTTACATTTTTTTTAAAGATATGCTTTGCCAAAAATAATAACAATTCTTTGAGATAAAGTATTGCTTTTAAAACTAAATTTGATATTTAATTATATTAGTTAAAATGAAGTAAATAAATTAATATGAGAGCTTTTCCCCGTCTTTAATGATGTCATAATTGACATAATAGCTTTATCCGGAGATTTTTAAACAATTACCTGTGTAATAAATTCGTAACTAGCTGAATACCCGTGCTTCGCTACGGAGTACATTCAAATTAAATGAAACGGTCAATGTATGCAATTGATGCCAAAAAAACAAAAATATATATTTATAAAAAAATCGTAACGGATATTTTTAAAGACAAAATAATGTAGAAGATATTCAAATTAAACACAACGGTCAATGTATGCAATTAATTTGTATGTTTATTATCCATAAAAACATACTAATTTGAATTAAATTCTTAAAAGAACTTCCATCTCAAATAGTATAATGGTTAAATTTAATCTTTTACCGTATTTTTTTTTATCAATTTATTTCGTTATTATGCACGTGACGCAAAATCAATTTGAAGTATTACAAAAAGAAAAGAATCCACGTGATCAGCATTTAATAAATTTAATTCTAAAAATTAATCTTTAAAAATTCACCACAAATCAGAAAATGAAGATAAAGATTCGAAAGAGATTTTATTTTAAAGGAATTTTTATGATCTTTCTCTTGATATAAATTTTATAACCCTCAGATTATTATTTTAAATGCAAACTTTAAAGAATGTTACAAAAACAGCTTAAAAATTCAATTTTTTAAAAAAATCTAAGAAGAATTTTTCAAAAATCTTGCTTAGCACCCCTACACTATAAGAAGAATCGCCATGCAAAATTTCAGCCCTTTAGGTGCAGCGGTTTGATCTGTGCGTTATGTCAGTCAGTCAGTCACGGAACTGTTTTATATATATAGATTACGAGATTCTGAGCATGAGAATAACATTTCCTACTGCTATATATGAAACGATTAACAATATCCAGGGCCTTTTTATCGCAAGGGCAAATCGGGACTTTGCCCAGGGCCCCCGATGCTAGGGGGCCCCCAAACTGTCCTCCTTAATGTGAAAAATCTCTTTAACGTAATCTCTAATGTAACAAAATCTCTTTTTAAAAAAAAAAGAGGAAAAAATTTTTTATAATTAATTTATTAGTAACAGAGTAAAAATTTTTCTTTCAAAGCTAAACAATACTAAAAGAAACACAGATTCGCGTCATTAAGTACGCGTTTATCAAAGAGTGTTAGAAATTTGTTTATGATTGGCTATTACGTAAGCCACTCCTTTCTTTCTCAAAATACGCGCTGTTGATTGGTGTATTTGATAAGACGAAATCTTGTACTAGCTACTGAATTAAAATTTGTAGAATTCTTTTGGCAGCATCATTTGCTTGTTTAGTCCTATATTTTTATTTCACGTGCTTATAGAGTATCCCTATTCCTATTCCTACTTTGAGATATAGATATCTTGATTATTTCTTATAGTTTCTTTGTTATTGTTTCATTAGAATAATGTCATCTCGTACTTACCTTTCCGGTGCTTCAAAAAGAAAATGGAAAAAAGAACAGGATTTTGCTAAGAACAAAATTACTAGAATTGACTTGTTCATGAAACAGAAATCGGAGCATGTAAATGCAGCTCCGACTGAGACTGAAACAATTGATGAAACGGATAGGTGTTCTGGGGTAAATATTATCCCAGAAGTTTCAAATGTTGGATCCCCTACTAAAACTAGTAATGAAGAAAATTTTGAAAACAAAGATTCTGAAACCAGAGTTTCGTGCTTTAATGAAGGAAACGAACTTGTACTAAATGGCGAATCTCTTGTTGAAAAAAGAGACACATATTCTCAATGTTTTGATTCTGATCCAGCTTCATGGCATGAAATTAATAATCAGATGATTGAATATCATATACAAAACCCACCTGCACAAAATATGGATTTATTAAGAGAAACCGAGAGAATTTGTGGCGGTAATGTAAAAAGAAGTTTGACTCCAGGAAATTTTTTTCACCTGAAAAAAAATGGTGAAAAAGTTTTAAGAAAATGGATGATATTATCTCCATCAACCAAATTAGTGTTTTGTTGGGTGTGTAAATTGTTTTGCACAACATCTAAAGGAAAACTAGTGTCTGGTTTCAATGACTGGAAACATGCTTCTGTTAGATTAACAGAGCATGAAAATTCTATGTTTCATAAAACATCTATACTTAAGATGTCTCAACGATTAAGCGTTGCACAAAGGATAGATTGTTCCTTAATTAAGGAATATGATGATGAAGCAAATTATTTTACATCTGTGTTGAAACGTGTTGTTGCAGTTGTTAAATTTTTGGCTATACGAGGATTGCCATTTTATGGTGACGATGAAACCATTGGTTCCAGGCACAACGGAAATTTCCTAGGCTGTTTGGAACTGATATCTCAATTTGATCCATTTTTATCCTCTCATTTACAAAAATATGGTAATCCGGGTAAAGGAAATGTTAATTACTTATCATCAACAATTGTAGATGAATTTATTAATTTAATTGCTGAAAAGGTTACTGGAAAAATTATTGAAGAAGTTGCATCAGCAAAATATTTTAGTTTGATTATGGATTCCACACCAGACATTTCTCATCTTGATCAGCTATGTTTTGTTTTGAGATATGTGCACAATGCTCAACCGGTGGAGCGTTTTCTAAAATTTATCCCTATTACCAACCATAAATCAGAAACTTTAGCTGAAGTTGCATTACAAACACTTTCAGAATTAAGTCTTGATATAGCCTATTGTAGGGGTCAAAGCTATGACAATGCTTCTAACATGGCTGGTAGATATTCAGGTTTACAAGCACGATTGAAAAGCTTAAATCCTTTAGCTGATTTTTTACCTTGTGCTGCCCATTCTCTCAATTTGGTAGGAGTCAACGCTGTGGAATCTTGCAGTTTTACTCTTCAATTTTTCTGTCTGATGCAACAGGTATATAATTTCTTCTCTGCATCTACATACAGATGGCAATGCCTTACCAAAAGTATTTAAAAAAATGGGGAGAGTTTTACCTTGAAAAGTTGCAGTTCAACAAGGTGGTGTGCTGATGCACAAGCTGTTAAATCCTTAAGGAAGAACTATACTTCTGTGTTACTAACTCTAGATTCTATATCTAAAGATGACGAACAAAATGCTTCAACGAAATTGGAAGCATCTTCCTTGCATAAAAAGTTTAAAAAATTTGAAACCATATTGAATATTGTTGTTTGGGACACCCTTCTACAAAGACTGCATCAAACAAGCATAGAATTGCAAAAACCAACTCTAAATATTTTACTGGTAGGTCCTTTGTACAAATCATTAATTGATTTCACTCAGTCTGTGAGAGATAATTTCTCAATGTATGAAAATGTAGCAAAGAGTATGTGTGGCGATGAAGTTCCTGTTTATGAGTCTGTTCGAAAAAAAGTGATTCCAAAGAGTAAAGATCCTCATGCTATAAATAACAATGATATATCTATGACAGCACGTGAGGCATACATTTTTAAAAAATTTTATGCCATTTGTGATTCTCTCATTTCTCATCTTACTTCAAGAAAACTTCCGTATGAGGAAATTGCAAAGAAATTTGCCTGTTTTTATGACATAAAAAATGATTCTGTAGTGTTTCAGAGTTCTAAATATCTGCAAGAGTACTACTCTGATGATCTAGAAGATTGCTTAACAGATGAGCTGCGGCAGTTTTCATCACTGATAAAAGAAGACGATATAGTGTCATCTATGCTGGAAAAACTAAAAAGATTTCAATTGGAAGAAACATTTCCCAACGTAGAAACTGCTTTGAGAATCATGTTAACTCTTCCAATCTCAAATTGTTCTGGTGAACGATCTTTTTCTCTATTGAAGAGATTGAAATCTCCTCTCCGTTCCAGTTTTTTGCAAGAAAAATTATGTTCACTGTCATTATTGTGTATTGAGGCTGATTTAACAAATAGTATTGATTTTGAAATTGTTATAGACAATTTTGTAAAGAGGAAAATGAGAAAAAGATTTATCTCAAAAATAAATAGTATTTAAGTTTTCACTTAATTTATTATTTTAAATTCTTCATATTCTATCCTAGAAGGTAAGTAAAATAAAGGTCTAAAGAAATATTATATTATAAATAAATAATTTTTTTAAATTTATAGTTATGCAATATAAAATGTAATCTATAATCTGCATTATTCTATAGTAATTATTAGCTCAAAATATTTCACAACAGTAAAATTGATAGGGTGCAGGCCCTGATTTTCCATTAGGCCCGGGCCTAGAGGCCCCCCAAAGTTATTATTTTAAAAGAAAAGAAAGAAAAAATTCCCAATTCAATTTTTTTTTTATTTTATCATTTTTAATAGAAATGTTTTTTATATGTATCTTTTCAAATTTGATTGATTGGTTCAATATATGTATAGTTACATGTATAGTTCATCATATGAATGTTATAGTGTATATAAGGGATTAATAAGTTTTTCTTGTTGCATTGTGTTGGTGTTTTAATGATGGAAGTTAATATGTTGTATTGGTTTTTGTTATTTTATAATGTTCTAGGCTTCTACACTTCAAATAGCCAATTCTTGGTAAAATGGTACTTTCACGATTCATGATTATTATTATTATTATTTTTTTGTGTGTGTGTCTGTCAATTTGGAAATTTTACGCCCATATCAGTGTTAGGGGGGCGCCATCCCGAGTTGTCCTATAGTCCAGAATTTTCTAAATCGGGTCCTGATAGGGTGCCAGATAAGTGAAAGTTTTTAATTTTGCTTTCTGCTTTAGGGAAAATGTTTAACAGGTTGTATCAGGCGTACAGCAGAAGGTGAAAGGCGTTTTCAATTTGATGTGAAACATGTTTATGAATGCTTCATTTTATCAGCCATACACTGTAATAGCAGATATAGGACTCGCATGCAGGGTTGTGTGGTTTAAATCATTATTTAAATCAAACGATTTTTTTAAATTCCTGATTTTTAACTTCTTTTCCTCACACGCTTGGTGTATGCTGGTAGTTCTTCAAATAGTATAGTCCATATACAGTTCTTATTTTTATAAATATTCGCAAGGGGGGCCCCCAAATATCATCTGCCCCGGGGCCCCCAGTGTTCTTAATCGGGCCCTGACAATATCAAGCCTTTACTGCAAAAACTAAGATATTTAGTTATATCAGGGCTAAATTATAGTTGGTGGTTGAGAGTGCAACGATCCTTTTTTGCGACACGAACGCTAATTGGACAGGGACCTACAGTTTAAAGCCGATTACGAAAGGCTTCTAGTAATCATGTCGGCACCGGGACTCTAAACCTAACCCCGCATTTACAAAGCCGCGAACGAGGAGAGTCGAATAGCGGGGAAGGGTGAAAGATGGATGTGTTAACGGGGCCCTCGCCGATAACCCAGCTATTCTCGTCGCCAATCGTGGAGCTCGATTCGGTAGCGGTTTTTCTGGCCCGAGTCAATGGGACGAGGGCACGTCTCCCCCACGGTGGGGTGGGGGGGTCAAAGGGGGAATGGTGACCGGATCGCTTTTCGCAAAGGGACGAATGGCGACGGGGAGGGGGTCAGAGGTCTAAGGGGTGAATGTCGTCGGGAAGTTGCGGCGGGAAGTCTTGTTGACAGCAAGAGGCGGGAATGTGAGAACGGTCATTCGCGTCGATGAAGGAGCATGACTAATATCTCGCAAATGTCTTCCGGGGGACGAGGGGTGGCTCGTTCGCGGCTGTGTAAATGCAGGGTAAGACTCGAAGACCAAACGCCAGCGTCCTAGCCACCGTCAGACCAGGTGCTGAACGGACCTACTACTCTTCACGACTTGAATATATTATTGTCCCGTTTGGTGGTCAGTGATGAAAAATGCTTGTTAGTTCCCTTGATGGAATGAAATGTATTTTAAATGGTGCGTCTGTAACGTACGGCCAATAGGAAAAGCGATTTCGTACAAAAATATTTCTACATATATTCTTATTTCTTCTGCGAAAACATTTTTGATCTTTGAATTATGGATTACAGAACACGGTTCATAAAAACATGAAGGGAGAAAGAAGTAGGGATGCGACATCGATTTATTGAAGCCGATTTTTTTTTAACATCGATGTTTTGTGCTCGATGTTTTATGTTGTCTCGATGTTTTTTTTTAATGAAAATGTACCATAATTTTAAAAAAATCAACCACGTAGCATAATTTTCCCACTCAGTAAATGTAAGTCTGAATTCTGAAAAGGACGAATACAAAAGGGGGAACGATTAGAGACAAATGGTAATGAACAACCAATGAATAATAATTATATGCCCCAATAGCCCCAATAATTGTTATTTACAGTAAAGAAAAAAAAAGCTTGTTCAGTTTTCCCCCATACGTTGGTTTTGCATCAGTACTTCAAATTGGTGTAAATATATGTAATATTCTTTTGTATTATTTAATTTGAAAATAAAAGATTTGTTAATAAATTGCAATAATTTCTTCCTCGATTTTCTGGTAAAAGTAATATAATGTGTAGTGGAAATTCTGCGATATGCGCTGACTCTAGCAACCAAGTTTTTGTCATTTGTGTCAGCCCGAACTGAGAGTAAAATTACCCCCCCCCCCCTCCATGACTAACCGAAGTAACATTAATCTTAGAGGTTACTAAACCAGTTTTAAAAAATGAAAGTTCATAAACATCGATGTTTTGTTGTCGATGTCGCATCCCTAGAAAGAAGTAAAGTAGAATTTTAGCTAACAACGAAAATAGGACAAAAAAAAGGTCTTAACCATTTAAACATATATTTTAAATATTATTCCGTTATAGATTTTAAAACGGGTATAGTGAGAAACTGCTCGATTCCCAAAGCAATGTACCTAAAGAAAGATATAAGAATAACAAGGTAAAAATCTTATATCACGTTTTATGAAAGAAAAATATCCGAAGTGTAGTAGTTGAATATCAGACATAATTTTCGAAAAGAAAAATATTTTATAAACGAAAAAAACCATAGGTGGCTACTTCAAGCACGTGTTTTTGGTTTCAAAGTATTATTTTATTTACGAACAAAAGAATAAACTATGCGGCGTATTGTTGCTTTAATATTACATTTCACTTTGTGTTAGCACTATTCGGGTAAATGCATATTGAGACAATTTTTTAAATTGAGTTGGATCAAAATGTCAAGACATGCTATTTTCGTTGTTGAATTTTATAAACAGACGAAAAATACTTCAGCTATTTCGTGAGAACCTTTGTTGGGCTAGAATCAAAATCTTTATGAGGACACTGTTTGACTTGTTAAAGAACTTTCCGCCATAAGAATAATAATTTATAATGATTCGCTTAGAAAAATATTGACTCAAAGGATCATTAAGAACATCAAAACGTTTGAAGCATATGATGAAAATTTAATTTATTCTTGGAAACTTAAGTCAATAATTACCCAAAGAGAAAAAATAAAGAAAGCAGTACTTCTATGAAAAAAAGTTTACTGTGATATTATAGAACAATTAATTAGACTGCTTACTTTAGAAACATTAAGTTAAAGGTTAAATATTTAAAATGACTTTTGACCTATGAACTAAAGACTAAATGTAAGTATTTTCAATAATAGATATACATACAAATCTTTAATTAATATTTCAATTTTAATAATCAAAATTTCTCAACATGAGAACTATATAGTTTAAAGTAAATTAGATAGAATGAAATAAGAAATGAGAATCATAGGACTTCATTATTAAACCGTTCTTAACTGAAAAAGAATGAATTTTCCTTAAATTTTATTTTTGAGCTAAAAGGTTTTAGGGGCTCTCTTTTATTTATTATTATTTTTTTTTTTTTAAGAAACTTGCTGGTAGAAAATAGGAGAGGAGGAAAAGAAAATATATTTCAAAAATTAAAATAAAAGGACGAAATTAACCAAATGAACTTTTACGAAGAAAAAAGATGCAATTCTAAATGATTTTAAAACTATTTCCGTGGTTTTTAGGGAGTTAGGGAACATTGGGAAAAAGAATGTTAAATACATAATACTTTCCTTAAACTATATATTTTCGATGAAAATATTTATTCACCGAAATTCTAAAAAGCTGAATAAAAAGGACAAATATGCGATTCAAAAACACATTGAAAGAATTAAGTTATTGGCGAATACGAAAAAAGGGTAAATAATGACAAAACATTTTCTGCTTAAAATGTCACACTAAAATTGCAGATAATTCAATATATTGAATAGAAGTCAAACTGAAAACGACTGGATTCTGGGTTCAGGAATAACTAATAAACAGGTAGACGAACGAAATCGAATGAGAGAAAGGAAAGGAAACCTCTTAAGTAGGCGTAAGACCATTTTTAGTAAAGCGTTGAGAGGAAATACACCTGCTCTCTCTTGAACGAAGAGGGAAATGACATAACTGCAAAATTTACACCAGGAGAAATATGACTGAACATTTACAGGGGGAAAATAACGTTGCTAACTCTTTTTCGGACGTTTATACAAAATTTAAAACTCAAAATATGAATTTTCTACATCCATTTGGGCAAAAATGCTTAAATATTTGGAGTCGGGGAGATATCCCCCCCCCCCCACTCCAGACATATATTTTCGCATTTCGTGGCAAGTATTTCGCATAAAAATCTTTTTGATCTTACACAGAAATGATATTATAATAAATAACGATATGTCCCGTCAATGAAAAAATTAAAAGACTTTTACATGATCAAACATACGTTTTATGAAATAAACAAAACAAAAAATATGACTCTGAAACTATCAATAATTTTATTTCTTGTAAATTTTAAAACACGATAAATTATCCATTCATTACATTAAAAACTAATAAATAAAAACTTTTCTTATGATATGACGTGAGAGAGAGAAGGATTGACTATAAAAAACTCTTGGTGAATAATGTGTGAACAGATTGTAAGATGAGTATGGATATTACAAGCCGGATACAAACAATATTTGCTCTGTTTTATTATAAGAATTTAAAAAAATTATGTAGCACTCAGGATCACTGAAAGATATCAAACGCAGTAGATAAAAAAGGAACTTATAAAAAGAGTCTAGTCTAAGATTCAGCATAAAACACATTATAACAATTCTTCAATATTTAAAATACTATTTCAACTCTTACGACCATATTATATCTACATCAAAGGCATTTGAGGAAACGTGAAAATCAATAACAAAACCTGAAATTAATGATTAATAAATAACTTAGAATGTATTAAAAGATTAACTTAGTATTATTAAATTAATAATTGTTTTAATACTTTGGATACTTTATATTTTAATTTCCTCCTTTCGGGACGAAAATGTTAACGTTCTGGCGGACATTTAATGGTAATGCATTAAATTTGACTAATCCCTCGGCTAATCATCACGTAATTCGTACTCACGTGATTAAACACAACAACGGGCAAATACATGAATGAAAGCACAAGCATGCTACAAACAAGAAATCTACAAACGTGCAAATTTTAACTAAATAATAATAATAATAATAAAAATTTAGAATCCAAGCCGTAGTGGTTGGTGGCAGAAAGTACCGTATTTACTCGAGTATAGGCCGCGTGCGTGTAAAAGCAGCACCTGAAGTTTGACACTTTTTTTTTTTCTGAATTCCGTTGTAGACTCAAAGCAGCATCATTCTGCGAAATGTAGCAATGTCGAACATCCCTTAGAGTTCAATGCTCGCCTAACAATATCAGGTACAGCCTTAGCTGATCGTGGTGAAACTACAGTGTAAAAAAGATGATTATATACATACTAGTACACATAGGAATTATTTCGCACGCAGACAAACTCTCGGGAACTCAAAAGAGTTTTATTAAATAGTCCTAAGGTATAGAATATAGAAACAATAATATTTACAATACATTGAATTGCCGTGGGCATGATACGGTGTAATATGTTGTAAGGTATATAGATACTAATATTTTATGGTAGTAAAGTGTTCTAAACTAAAGGGTGTTTACTGTATTTAATTTTAAAATTCCGTGTACAAGTCGCACCCTATTTTATGGAATAAAAGTGCAGCCTATACACGCTGTGATGGCTCCAAGGCGAAGACGCTTCACTGCTGTGCCCCGAGAGATCACCTGTTAACTGTCCCGGCTTTGACTGGCCGAGACTATTTCCACAACCCAAGAAAATGACTCGAAAAGCGGGGTTTAGTATTTCAAAAACACTTTATTCTTTTCTGGAAAGGTTCACACAGAAATACAACTGTACATAAATCATCACCATACGCAAATGCAAACTGCCTTGCGGTTTACACGGCCCACAGCCGAAAATCAAAAACGTACACGCTTCGACTGTCCTGTCGATCCACGTGGCCCGCTGACGAGATCACGTCAGCGGGATTAAGTCCGGCGACCAACGCCTCTCAAAATCTCTCAGCAAAAGCCCCTGTCAAGGGCACGCAGTCCCTTTTTAAAACCTTGCTCCCTCGATGAACTGGTTCCAGGTGACGTCAACCCTTCCGGCGGGGAGCATTTTTCCACAGCCCGGCTACATGCCTAAGGCGCTGTCAAACCGGTCGCGCCAAGCGGGACCTGCCTTGAAATTGTCTTTTCCTCCCCACAAACCGTTTGGGGACAAAACCCTTTCTTGACCAGAGTTTCACTCCTGGCACATTGCCGCAAGCGCTATTCCCACGCTATCACAACGCGTAAATACGATAATTCTGAGAAACGACTTAAAGGCAAATTGAAGATTTACTTTGAAGATGATGAATTGAAGGAAATTGGAGGAAAAGGAGTATTGAGATTTCTGGTAGCCTACATTTTTCATAGGAGACAGTAACTATGCATAACTTCGGACAGATGTATGGATTACGGAATGTATTGGGGAAAAAGACAACATTTCAGTTTTATATACAGATATCAATAATTAATTCCAATGAATTAATCGCAGTAACATGAAATATCAGTCAGTAAAATTTACAGGATGGATGAACCCCCCCCCCCTCCTTCCCCCTGAACATCGAATCAGAGTAACGAATTTATATGACAAGATGAATCATCTTTATATTAATTTTCGCATTAAACAATTTGAGTGCTATAAACCCACGATAAGATATTTAGGGGTCTAATGAAAATTACAGGTAGATTTCTTGTATGAATGAGAGAAACTAAATACTTTAAAATAATTTTTAATTTATATAATACAAAGAAAAACAAAATTATTCATCTGTTTCAACAAAGTATCAGCTACAAATCCCTCGAAATTAAAATATGGCATGCAGACATAGTCATTTCAAAACGTTAAGGCAAAAAGACTCAAAATTTCTAACCTAGTATAAAAGAACTACAATATCTGATAGAAGTTCGCAATGTAAAATTGAAAGAAAATAAAGAATCACAATACATGATAATCAAAAGACTTTTCTCGGTTGGAATAAACTTTAAAAAATTATAAATAGATATTGTGCATTAGACACAAAGTTGTTCGCACTTTAATAATGCCCATGTCGTTAATTAGCTATTGTATCACAACGTTATATATTTCAATGGAGAGCTGAAACTACACTGATCAGAAGTGAGCAAAGCTGTAATTTATCAAATGCCAGATTTGCATATTTATCACACCTACAAATCAACACGAAAGTGATAACTTATGTTTATACTAGTTATTCACTGATATTTACATCTGCACATGCATCAAAGGGCATTCGATTTATTCAAAATGTGCAAGTGTAATAGCTACACGTCAGTTTTACATTAGTTTGTTCAGAGATTTGCATTTGCACGTTAACCCCATGCATGATGGTTCACGGCTAAATTTAGAAAGATCAATGCAAGTGGATTACCAAAATCGAAAACCTGCCATGAATATTCTCTCAATCAATTTTAATGAAGTAATTTTAAATTAGTACAAAATCTACAAGAGTACCGACTACACAAATCGAATATAATTGTAAGAAACGTAAGCAAATATGATTCTTAATTGCATTATTTCGTTTATATTGTATTCTGTCTCAAATTCATTATTTCAACTTAACCAACTCAAATATTATTCAATAAATATCAACACATATTTACCAAGCTTAGAATCTTCTATAACGAATTAACTAGGAAGTTTGACGAATTTATCGAAAAATTCAGGGTGAGACTAAACAGGCGAACCTCGGAATTTTTAAAATCAATATAAACGTACGACAAATAAACAAATAGATTATTATGTTTCTGGTTAAAGCATAATTAATTTATATATATATATATATATATATATATATATATATATATATATACAGTCGAACCTCCATATATCGAACTTCCCTATATCGAAATTTTCTATATATCGAACTCTTAGTGAATCTCCATGTTCATTACATAGAAAAATTGTTTCTATATATCGAAAAAATCTCTATATATCGAAATTTATTTCAAGACAAATTGGGAGATTTTATTCCATTTTAGAATAAAATCTCCCAATTGTTGACATTTGAAACAAAGGGTCGTGGACTTCAATTCGCAGAAAATGTCTCTGATGAAGTTTTTAGTGAACTGAATAAATACGAACATTTCTTTGAACTTTCCGTAAAACTGGCTGTTCAGCAAGATATTCGTAGTTTTTTTTAAAAGAATGTAACTGAGATCATTGTAACCACTGTGTGCATTATTGTTTTTTAAAGATATGTAGTACTCAATAAATCTTTCATATTAATTCATTTTTTAGTTATTAACTTTCATTTAATGGGATTCGCATATAAATTAGAAATGGAGTTTCGTATAGGAAAATTAGCTTTAAATTTTTTTAGGAGAATTATGATAAAACTAAGCTCAATTCTATATATCGAAATTTCTATATATCGAATTTTTTTCCTATATATTTTTTTCCTATATATATATTTTTATATATATATATATATATATATATATATATATCAATCAAGCGTAAAATTAATCAAACGTATTTCTTCAGTAACTTACCTCATAGCAGTTAAAGTGGATCATCAGTTTCGCATAACAATGGCTAACTAATTTTCTTCAACAGCAGAAAATCATTAAAATAATGAGTGGGTAGTTAAAAAAATTTTGCTCCCTGACACATTTTTTTCCTACCTTAAAAAAGGTACATTAAGCCACTTGTAGTTGCTAGGCCCTAATTTAACAAATCCTTACAAAAGAAACTTTGTTCGTCGACAAGAAAATTCAATTAATAAAGTTTTATCTCTCGAGAAGAGTAAGGAACAACCTCTGCATCAAATTTAATTGAACTACTTCAGAAGGAAAGCACTTTACTTGGAGTTCGCTCCTGAAAAGCTAGTACAGAAAAACAAGACATTTTGGTGAAAGGCGTTAAACAGGGATCGGCAATTTAGGTCAATTTTTCCATCTTCATCAGTTAATATGATTTTTGAATAATGAGAAATTAAATTTTTATATATGCTTCTTTTTGACGGTTAGATGAACAAAAAAAAAATCGAGGGGTAAAGAAAATAATCCAAGAGGTTTTTCGCAACGTAGTAGCAGTAGAAAATCGGTGCTAATAGCAGTCTGTGCCAGTAACAGTTTTCTCTTAATACAGCAAAATTTCTTTGAGTCACCCGTGGTGACTACCAAATAAATAAAGATGATTATCAAAATTACATCCTAATATAAAAATGATTATCAAAAATTACATCCTCATTTGAGGCGGTGAAAGGCAAAGTGGTGTAAATCAGTAAGACAAGTAGTGTAAGTCAAAAGAGTTTAACTGATAAAAATACAAAAAATTCCACCATAAATTAAACAAATTATAATTCATAACAATTATTACAATACTGCAAATAATAACTTTTTACAATTCCACTATAAATTGAGCATGGAGATTATTTATTTGCCCTCAAATGAAAAAAGGTGAAAATGTGACTTACACCACTTTGCCTTTCAGCGCCTCATTTATCCTTAGTCATTTGACGTCTATCAAAAAACTGCTTACATTTTAGTAGAACATGTCATAACTGATTAAAAATGAAATGACCCATTCATATCAATTAATATTTTTCAAACTTTTTGATGAGGATTCTTCCGCCACTAATTTTGAATTCATCAGAAATGTCTTTCTATTTTTTTAAGCACTTTTTCCTCCATGAGATTTAATATTTACATTAGGCCATGTTGCCAAAAGGAAAAATTATGAGCTGCGAACGAGTCATTTAATAATTGAAATCCAGAAATAATTTTAGTTTTAGGAAATGAGAAGTTAAAACCTTTTTTTCTAATTGAATGAACTTCTTTTTTGTTTAAAAAGCAAAATTTGAAAATGGAAATTTGAAAGAATTATTTCAAAAGCCAAAAACCAAAATTTGAAAAAGAGAATTTTAAATAATTATTTCGTTTTTTAAAAATTCTAATATATTTTTAAAAGTGATTAAACAGTTTTTAATCTTTAAGAAATAAAACCATTTCATTTTAAATCGAAAAAGTAGCACATCGGGTTGCCACTCAGCTAGTATATCATAAAGCCTGATTTCCATTTAACGTAACTCTTCAAGCAGTAATAAATAATTCAATATCTTGTGCGCTTAGTGACAATCTAATAAGTCCTAATCGTTTCTTGTTGTGTTAAGATTCGTGTACAATAATAGTAAACCTTGAATTAGATACCTGAGTTCACGGTTGAGAAAATATATTCAAACGAATGGCCTAATGCACTGGTACCCAAACAGGGGCACCGCGGCATTGCGACAAAGTGTACTCAAGCTAATTAGCACTTTCTCAGGTGTCAGCAAAATGCAAATCAAGACCGGTGGTCAAGTAGTAATGACAGTTTGATGGCAGTTCGCCTGATTCAATTCTCCAGGCTGAGAAAATTTATTTCACGTAACTAAGAAAATCTCCTACTAGTCTACGACTAAACAATTTACTTATTACTGTTAACAAAATAAAAATTTAACATCTAATGCTTTTATAAATCAACTAGGTGAAAACCCGCGCTTCGCTACGGAGTACATTCAAATTAAATACAACAGTCAATGTATGCAATTAATGCCAAAGAAAATAAATATACAGTCGAACCTCCATATATCGAAGTAGCAAAATGCCTGAAAAAAATTCGATATATAGAAATTTCGATATATAGAATTGATCTTAGTTTTATCATAATTATCCTAAAACATTAAAATTAAAACTAATTTTCGTATACGAAACTCCATTTCCAATTTATATGCGAATCACATTAAATGAAAGTTAATAACTAAAAGCTGAATTAATGTGAAAGATTTATTGAGTACTATATACCTTTAAAAAAAAAAAACAATAATCCAGACAGTGGTTACTATGATCACAGTTACATTCTTATAAAAAAAACTACGAATATCTTGCTGAACAGCCAGTTTTGCGGAAAGTTCATCAAAGAAATGCTCGCATTTATTCAGTCCATTAAAAACTTCATTAGGGATATTTTCCACGAATCGAAGTCCACGAAGTATTGTTTCAAACGCCAAAAATTGGGAGATTTTATTCTAAAGTGGAATAAAATCTCCCAATATGTCGTGAAAAAAATTTCGATATATAGAGATTTTTTCGATATATAGAAACAGTTTTTCTATGTAATGAACATGGAGATTTGCTAAGAGTTCGATATATAGAAAATTTCGATATGTGGAAGTTCGATATATGGAGGTTCGACTGTATATATTTATAAAAAAATCGTAAGGGATATTTATTTTATTTTTTTGATAATATCCAATCGTCTGCTGCATTAGAAAGAAAAAGGAATTTTTTTTTGTCTATTTAGTTGTTATGACGATAAATTTATTTAAAGTACCAGAAAAAGAAATCACGTGATCAGCATTTAATAAATTAAATTCTAAAAATGAATCTTTAAAAATTCAACCAAAAATCAGAAAATCGAGGTAAAGGTTCGAAAAAGATTTCATTTTAAAGGAATTTTTACGATCTTTCTCGTGATATCAATTTTACAACCCTCAAATTATTATTTTAAATGCAAACTTTTTTAAAGTTACAAAACACAGCTTAAAAATTTAATTTAAAAAAATCTAAGAAGAATTTTTCAAAAATCTTTCTTAGTGCGCCCCTACACCATAAGAAGAATCGCCATGCAAAATTTCAGCCCTTTAGGTCCAGCGGTTTGGTCTGTGCGTTGTATGTCAGTCAGTCAGTGAATGAATGAATGAGTCAGTTACGGAACTGTTTTATATATATAGACAACCCTCATGTACCAAAAGTACGACCTGCTCATATACACATTTTAACATTTCTTTAAAAACACAAAGGAAGAGAAGGGTTTTTCTGTTGGGTCCACACAGAAGAACCTAGGTGAATTTGTTCCTAATTCTGTCAGCTTTGAATTAAACTACGGTTAAAAAATAAATAAAAATCTTTGACCGCTCGGGAGAAGGAATAAATTTAACTCTGGCGGATTTTTTAAAAAAAATCGAAATAAAATCCCCTCGTAAACTTTTAGAAATATTCTTTACCTATTTTGAGATGGCATCAATCATCCGATCTCTTTCTTTCTTCGCGAGAGAAATTATACATTTATAAGCATAGGGAGTTAATGGATTGAAAGTGAATGGAAGAAATAGTTTTTTTATAACTTTTTAATGACTAAGACGATTTAACAATCAGCGTATACGGTACCCATTTCACATAATTTCAACAAGTATATTTTATGTTCTTAAGATTATATACATTCGCTGATGGAATCATCCCAAACTATACAAAATGCTCCGGAATACACTTGCAACGAATAAAATGTTTTCCCAGTGTAAGAACGGTTATAGGATGAAATTAAATTTCACACAAACTACACTAATTAGTTGCTGCAATTGATAACATACGCACAGAAATGTGTACAATATTTCTTGTGCGCACTGAAGTGGTTATTTCTCCCATAATGATCTAAGGAGTGATGGTCTAATCAAGTAAAGTATTTTTTAAATCTAATTAAACACGCCATGTCATAGCATCAAATTATGCAAATATTCACATGATTGGAAATACTGATGTCACAGCCAGACGACACAATGTTACCGTAGAAAGGGCTTACAACGGACATTCCTACATAGCTGTGACATGGATGTACCTGAAGTCATAGAACGTAATGGCAAAAGCGATAAAGTAGACTGTGACGACATGTTACATTTTCATGATTCATATCGCTGTAGGGGAAGAATTTTCCTATTTTCTTTCAAATTAACTTTCTAATTTCTTTCAAATCAAGACATGGCGCAGTGAGTACTCCTTAGTAAAATATTGTTTTGCATCAAAACTGGAGGTTTCTAGCCAGTACTGGTATGCTAACGGATACAAAACTGCTTTGGAGCTTTATGGTCAGCTGTTAGCTTTAAAAAATAACTGGAATAAATCTGTGCTCAGCTGGCAAATTGTTAGTCACTTTTATATATATTATAATTATAAGTCACTTTTCTAAAAAAAGTTGAGTTTTACTCATTCTGGATTCTCGTTCGCCGATATTTTCTATTCACTGTAACTACTGTAAGTAATAGCCAACTATTTTTCTGAAACACTGGTACCACGTTTGCTCATGTAAAACAAATTACTGATTTTTCATGACATCTTAAATCTTAGAATTGCTGTCACGTAAATTAAAAAAAAAGTGACTTATAACATTTTGCCATCTGAGCACAGAAATATACTATTGCTTTTCAGAGAGGATTTTAGTATATTTTAAAAAGGTAAACCTAGAGGGTTTATTTGCTTATGCGTACAGCGGGTGCCGAGTCAAAAATTTATTAATGAAAATAGCAATCGGTACAACCACTGACAATAAGGAATTCGTTGAAAAGAAACTTTTCAACCGGAAAAATAAAGTAATGTAGCAGCGGTCTAAAATCCTCTTTTCCGCACTTCCAATAGAAATACCGATGTCTATCGTACATTGCAACCGCCTATTGCTTTCAGTCAACTCAAACATTTTAAGTTCGAAAGAAATCGAAACTGGAGTTTGGTCGGGGGAGAAAAAAGTAACACAAATGCTGAAAGGAATGGCGGAGATTACAGAATCGGTATTGAATTCATTCAAGCCGTATGCAAGTACACTGACATTTTGATAGATGGGTCCCTTATTCAGAGATTTCAGCACATTTTGCAGATTAAACGATGTAAATATTAAATATCCTGAAAACTAAAAGTGTATAATATAAATTTTGGTAAAAGGAAAAGAATCAGATATCGATTAACATATTTACAATCTAAAGCAACATTCAAATAGAGGAAGGTTCCCCCATTATAACCCGAATTTTACTTTTGAACCAAACATAATTTAGATAGAAGACTATAATTTAATTCAAGTTTTTATCTGAACAGCTAATTTTGACACTCTAGTTTTGCAATAATTGTTGCTCTAGTTTGCAACAATTAATTTGACACTCTAGTAGTCGCAACATTTTTTTTAAATGTAATTCAATTTCAAAATAAAAAATCAGTGAAACTTTAGGTTATACAAAACAGAATAAACTGCCCACGTCGAACAGTGGTTAGCGTTACACAGATTCCACATAGTGGGCTCGGGTTCGGATCAGCTCTATGGAATGGACAATACTGAGGATGATCCTCATAGGGACCTATGTTTGTTCGCTTATATGACGCTCAATAATAATGAGGCCCACAAAATCGAGGTGTTTGTGTGGATGAATGTCCTCGGACAAGTGCCTACTGCATTAGAAAAAAAACTTAATAGAATCAATTGTGGCCATTTATTTCTAATAAAACTATATAAATAAAAAGAAAAAAATTCTGGTGAAAGGTTCGATAAGGAAGATCATGATATGGCTTCCGGCGTAATAATCAGCACACAGGCGTGTTTGGGGGAGGGGGTAGTAGGAGGCTCTGTTTGATTACCATACCAGCCTAGTTAATTAAAAGCAAAGAAAGAATAAAAATAAGAATCTGTAGCTTAATAGTAGCCGTTATACAGATGATTAAATAGTTGTAAAGGCTATTGTCGTAAATAATTTAATGTTATTATAGTTTAGAAAATAGAAAATAGGTCCCATTAAACTCAGGCCTTCTGTGCTCTATTCTGGGCTGGAAGCAGTGCCAAATATACTTTAAAGCATACTAGTGGCACCTGACTGTACTTACATCAGGATATTGCCTTGGGAAAACAACGGACAGAAGAAAAATTATTTCTTCACACTCACCGCATATGAATTCGACAAGTATCGAAAAAACAAAATCTCTATCCAAACAAACTCGGAATATTTCGAAGGTTTTAAATCAACAAGGAGTAGACCACAAGAGTACAGCATTTATACATGAAAAAAATTATAAAAACGCTTAAAAACAAATTTTCGTGTTTGATAGAACTATTAGCATTAAAACTTCAACAGGCTTGTGCTATTTCAAATGAAAATTATGTGAAATAATGCATTTATTATTTAACTTATACATATTTGATAAGAAACTAAGTTTTTTATCAGTAAAAAAAAAAATATTAAACCTGCCTTTTCCGACCAGCAAGCAAACTTCCAAGGTACAACTGCTGAAGTTGGGATGTAGTCAGCTCTCCAGTCATACTTAGTTATGCACTACTACTGAGATCACATTTCCCCCGTCTTCTCTTAGGTTCGGTAAACGTCAATGAACATTGAAGTGACAATCATGGAGGTAAAGGAAATTTTAAGAAAACAGAAACAGCAAAGTACGCCATCTCCTCGCTAAGCACTGGCATATTATTTATCACATTAGTAATAGTGGAAGAGAGTTTTAAGCAAAGAAAACATCCAAGTTCTCACACACAATTAGCTGTCTTCAAAATGTGCTCGTCAAAACTTTATTCCTCAATGAAGCGACATTAAGGGCATTTTTTCTGGGAAATATATGCGTTTACATTCCGAAAATGAAATTCATTGCAAAAAAATAAATAATTCACAGAATAAGCCTTTCATTCACAGAGCAGAAAAAGAAGTGTGACAAGAGTCTGCTTAGTCAGAGATAAATATTATAGCTGTCAGAGCTACAAGGTGATGATTTACTATTGAAGCATCAAAGTTCCAGAAGAAATATTCAGCATAACTTGAGAATCATGACGAGAACAAGGTGGCTTTTGAAAACCATGTGCCTTTTCACAGATACGCCCTTGGAACCCTGCCAATGCTATTCTTCCATTTCAAATTTCTTTTTCTGTATACTTGATGCTTGCTACCTACTGAGTTACCCCAACAAAGGAGTAACTTACGGATGTTTGGCAATAAAATATCAGTCGCCTGCTGCCGTTAGCGAGACAAACGCAGTGAATCATGCGGAAAAAATCAATTTCTTGATTCAACTTTTGTTTCATCAGACATCTAAAACATTGTTTTATTAATCAATTCGGGTATGTCCTGGATTATCCATTTACACTTTCGTGCAGAGAGGACAGAGCAAGTTTAATATACTATATATGAATATTAATGAAACAAGTTCACAATGATATATCATCGCGATAGTAGTTTTGGGTGAAAGTACATTGTTAATCAATAATATTGAATAAAAAAAAACCTAGAAGAGGAAAAATCCCTCAAGAGTTGAAAGGAGACAAAAATTAAAACTGAAATATAAATAATATGGAGAAAAAAAGAGTCAGCTGATATAAATTACACGCAATAAATAATGTATAAATAATGGGGGTCAGCCCTAACATCGGTGGACCGTGTGTTAATACAGAAATTAGGGATAATAAAAGTTTTAATGGTTTCAATGATTAGCTGCCTAGTCTTTTTTTTGAGCTGGATACACCAATACTCAATACTGAGCTATTGCAAGCTACTGTACTGGATTCAACATAAAACCTACTTCATGACTACAAAGTAAATTGAATCACTACATTTTAGATGGAAAAAGAATCAGAAAAATGCCCACATTTAAGAAGATAAATGCATTATTATATCATAAAGCTAAGGAAGTTACTGAGAATATCCTCGAGTAAACAATCGAGCAAGCAAAAATATGAACTATTATAAAATAATGTTCCTTTTGTTTTTTAATCATGCAGCTCTTCTAGATCAAAAGGTCCCTTATTTATAATGAAATATTCGGGCGCAAATTAGTTGAATATTTTATGACTACGTAAAATAAAACCACTTAATCAAGAGAAGAGCTGGGAGAAAAAGTAGTAGTTATGACCCCTAAATCACCCTACAAAAGCAGTAAGAAATTTAGGTTCTGAGCTTTCTATGTAGTAAATTATACAGGAACTAAAATTAACATTTTAATCGACTTGAGACGTTGTAGCGTGAAGGGAGGGAAACTCAAAGCAATGCGACGGGAGAAAAAAGGTTTCTTTACAGGAGTCCAGCTGTTCCAAGGCACGAATTTCCCTGCAGATAAATTTTCATTGAATTTCCTTGGACGAAAAGTGGTAGAATCTACTGGCTAATCAGGATGCACTAGAAGAAAAATAACGTATATCATCCTTTCCATGACACCGCATGAAAATTGACGTACATGCAAGGAAAGAAATGTCTGGCATGCAACTGACACATGCCTTTGTCACGTCACACTAGTTTGCCGCACAAAATAGGCAAGGAAGTGTTCTCTCATTTACGCTGCTGAGATAGCCTTTTTCTGCCTTTCAAAAAATGTTGATAACCCAGTGACAATATAGTATAGTTCCCTTCATCCAATAGCAACAAACTCGAATTATTTGAGTGACAAATTACAAAATACCTGCCGGAAAACTTATTTTATGTGTTGGAATCCTTAGCTGTTGACTGGCTAAGACATTTTTCATTTTTAGGATCGATCGAAGATTAAAGTGAAATTTACGATGACAAAGTTATAGTGCTTCAGCAGAAACCGGGCAAAGAGCAGAAAATACATCTAAATAGTTACAGAATTAGCGACCTTCGAGAAAATTAATTTTCTGATTTCATCAGCTGAATGCGTTAGATACAGAAGTATTGAATGCGACATAATTTTCTTCACTTTCTTAACAGTTATTATGAGACATGTATTAAATTTTCACATGCATTTATTTATTTAATTTTAAACGAACAGATCAAAGGTATAAAACCTCTCATTAATAGCTTCTTTCAGTGTATAAAGATAGTATTCATCGGAATATATTTGAAGTATTAGTCAGCTATTATGTTTTCATACAAAGACTTTCATAACTTAAAGGTGCCTTTTGATCACAGAATATTTATTTCAAAATACTCTCTACCACATAAAAGCACATCCAATCAAAATCAATTGAATGTCATCACATTTATGTCATCATAATGCATGATTCACTTGCAATAACTGATATTATAAACAAATGCGTAAAATCTTCAGATTCGCAACTGCTCAAAAAACGCATAGAAAGAAGGATTCACAGAAGTGCATATTATAATATAGCACTTAATTTCAATCTCTATCAGGTATCTCTATTTTTTACTCAGTTGCGAAGCTCATAATTCCTTTTCCGAGCACAGATCAGATAACTCTTTTTGTATACATTAAAGAGGTATATAGATCCCCTTTTATAGTACTTTTTATTTATATAGCACCTTTTGTCACTGATGTAATAATCGTGTTATCGCATCGCTGGTAAAAAAAGGGATTCAGTTTCAATATCTTAATCTCTAAATAAACAGAACACTAAATTCTTGACATCAAAAGATGGCTGATATTAAACGAAGCATTTATTAATAACACAGATCAGATCGTATTTAGCACTTTAATTACGCCATAAAACAAGTTCCAAGGAAATTTCTCCGAGGTGAATGAAAAAAAAATTTTCATTCTTCTATTCAGCTAATAACTCTCGGTGCGTAAATTTACAAACAATTCGGCACGATTCAAAATATCGTGCATTTTATTTAAAGAACCTAAGAATCACTTCTATTCTAAATTAACATCATATCACCAGATTTCTATAAAAGAAAAAAAATAACTATCACCATCAATGTAAACGAATCACTTAAATCTAGATACACGTCAGTTAGCCGTTCATTTAACTTCGTCAGAAAACACATTGCTTGATCACAGGAATGCAGGTCATATTTTAAGACTTAATCACGATCTAGAGTAAGTTTGGAGGAAATTCCACCGAGCTGAAGCCCATAATTTCCATTCGTCCGGGTACTGAGCAGGCATCTCTCCAGCAGAAATGAAAGTCTGGCAAAAGCAGCGAGGAAGGGATGCGAGCGTAAGCACGTGTTCTTTTGTGCGGAGAAAATCGGGCGCAGTAAGCGGGCTTCCATCGCCAAGCGCTATACGCCAATAGCCAATCGATTGCATTAAATGACAGATAAAGAAAAGCGCGCAATTCCGAAACCAACTAATAAGTGATAACGGCAAACGCTACACCAAATCGCGGTTAAGGTGCCGGAAAATAGCGGAAGCAATTTTCCAATCGCATCTTATCTAAATAGTGGAAACGGAATTATCATTTCGTTGCAACCTCAAAGGAGAGATACGATGGAACTGTTTTAATAGGCGTTCAAAATTCTTATCGCGCTAGTCTGCTTTGATCGATAAAAAAAGAGCATTATATGTGGGTTAAGTACATTTAATAAACAGCCAATGAATAAAAGTGTTAATAACATGAAATGGTGAATGGGTATATGCAACTATGTGTACGTGTAACTGTCGAAACGGAAACTAAAATGTGCATGAAATACCAGATCTGCTAAGTAAAAATAAAAAAGGGCTCGGGGTGGCCTGGCGGTAACGTGCTGGTTTTCGGTACTGCGGGTGCTCGGATTGAATCTCGGCGAGCGCCGTTAAATACCTCCGTGTCTAGGCCGAATATAGGCACGTTAAATCCGTAGCCCGGAAAAGTCCCTCTATGAAGGTCAGTGAGGGTGGGCGAGGGTACGATCCCCCCAGATGTCGCCCCTGGGGGTGCTCTGTCAAAATTGAGGTGGCAACTAGCTAAGACGGACTCCGACCCTTGTGGTGCTAATTAAACCGGAGCCGCACACTTTAGCCCTAAGCCTATATGTACCTGGTCTGAAACTTCCAACCAGGGGCATAAGAAACAACAACAACAACAACAACAACAACAACAAATAAAAAATAATCGCATGCGTTTAAAAAAGGATGTTAACTGTCCGTTATGTGACTTTCATGAGATATTTGACAAAACATAAATATGTTCTATCTTTCGTAACATTAGTCCATACAGAGAAAAATATAATCTACCTACAGGAAGTGTTAAAACTTTTGCCTCAAGTACTTTTGCCATTTGCAAGCATACCTCTTGCTCAGTCATAAAGAAGAGTTATAAAAATATTCAATTAGTAAACAATAAACAGCGCTTTCGGTGAATTAATTTTATCCACCTTAAAAAGAGGTCCCCGTGCTGTCCAAATTAGTTGGCAGATCTATACTGTCCGTCCGGCGCCCAAGCCTATAAAAATTATCTGCTTCGAACGTGGGACATCAACCCTCGACTGCGTATACAGGCTTTGCTACGTAGTGACTGGTCAGTAGTTTGACAAGGCGTAAAGGCGAAAGCCGTGGTCGCTGTAATTTCCGACTACTTATACACCTTGAAAAATAGGATATAATGTAATGCTTTAGAAAATTTTAAAAAATGACATCTGCTTTGGCTTTAGAAAGGAATAGAAAATATAACACGAAAAGTGGTTGAAAAGAGTTACGGAAGAAACATCAAGAAATTTTCCCGATTTATAATTAAAAAGCACAATTCCCGAATTTTTAAACCACAAACAGCTTTCTTCTTCATGAGCAAAAGAAATAACACCTACACAATAAGCAAAGGTAAGTAAAATGGCCACTTTGCCTGCTTTGCTGACATAAAAAGTCACTCAACTTTAAACAGTTATTTTTTTCCCCCTCGACATTTTTTATTTTTTTAAATTTCGAACCCTAATTTGAAAAGCGTGAGGTTTTTAATGTTATAACTTCGATTTCCACAAACAAAATATTTTAATAGCTATCTTATTTTGATCGAAATTTGCTTTGAAATGAGTTAGTATTTAAAATAAAAAAATTATATAACGATTCTGAGGACGTTTCAAGTTTTTCTTAAAAGTAAACATAAAAAACCGAAGTCTAACAACTTTACCCATACACTTGCGTGTAGTATTTTACTGATATGTACTGTTGCTCTAAATTCCCAATTAACACTGCTTGTAAACAGTTAAACTACGTTCCAAAAAGTTGTAATAAAAATAATAGAGTACTTTGTTCACCATTTTGCGCCAAGAGAGTAATGATACGACTTTGATTCCTTTGGATCGAGGGTATGAACCCAGAGATTCTCAACCACTGTGCCGCAACACTTTAGCGTGTCGCGAGATTATTGAAGTGTGCCGCCACTGCGAATTATTTTGTATGCTATTTTACGAAATATATTATACGAGTCGTATTACAAAATATATTATACGAGTTCGAAATTTTGTCATACTAGATTGGTTGTTGTATACGATCTCGTAGGTACATCAATCAATTATCCAAGTAAAATTCTTTTAAATATATTGAGAATCACTGATCTGAACATTAGTGCATATTCTTGGACGCTCTGGTGGTAGCACGCTTGTAAATCCGCATCCATCGATGTCAGGGCACGTGTTAATTAATTAAATTGTTGGGGGCTGGGTGAAGTTACCTCGCGTATTTGTTCTTTAAAAAGGTGACCCGAAAGTGATATGAACACGCTAGAACTTCTTAATAAATTATACTGTTGTTACTTCTCAAAATATCTTTATGAATAGTTGAAAATGAGACACACATATTCAAATAACGAGAACAAAAATCTAGTAATTTCGAAAGATTTTTTCAAAGGAGATGAGAAAATTATAAATCGATTACAAAAGTCTATTTTATCAAACGCTCTAATCCAAGGCTGTATCAAATGCTTTAATCCAAGTGTAATTCTATAAAATTTATGAGTTTCATAAGCACTGATGACCGATATAATGGATAAGAACTGACATACAAAAACTTCTTCAGTAGTGTACATCACAAAAATATACCAACCGGTATAAAATATTTTAGGAGCAAAAAAAGTTGACTACGGCAGCAAATATTTCCCGTAAAAAAGCAGTTTCTGTCTATTAAAATTCGCCTTCACATATTTTTTTTATTTTACAGAAGATTCTTTCCTTATATAAATACGCGGTTTTACTCCTACCTTCTAAATGAAACTATCATTAATATTAAAAATTTTTGGTTTAAAACTTTAGGCAAGTTGCAAATAGTAACAGCACCATAAATGAACGAATAGCTAAACCTTGGAAGGTTTATCAATCCATAGGAAACTAATTATGTTTTAAAAATAAATTTAATTTGAAAACACAAAGATCGGTTTGCTTTGGAGCGCTACGGTCAATTTTTTGCTACACATGGGCTAGTGAGACCGAGACCTACAGTTTAAAGCCGATTCCGAACGGCTACAAACATTCATGCCAACAGTGGGACTCGAACCCACAGGAACTGAATCGAATGCCAGCGCCCTAGCCATTCGGCCGTCATCGTCACCTGGCTTGAAAACACTAAGAAGGGTACAACTAGTCTGGACGTGATTTGAGTCGTAGACAGTTTCTTCCGTGCTAGGTTTGCCAAGCATCTAGCATAAATACTTTGTCATTTCCTCAAAAAGATTTAACAGTAGGCATTCCTAAATGAGGTTAAGATCACACTGACAGTCCGTTGCTCATCTTGCATCAACGACTTTCCAAAATATACGTTACATTTCAGAAGTAAATTAGAGTATTTATGATCTAAGTCTACCATTACACTAGAAGAAGATACTAGCATAACCTTACAGATTTGGATGGAACCAGAAGTAGATCGTGATAATAATTTCAGGAACCTGGCCAATATTCTACCAAGAGTTGGATAGTATTTTCATAAACTAGTTATATTCCCCAATGGAAGACGTGCAGGAAAGATTTTATATAAAGACTTTATGCTAGCAAGAATATCCTTCTCCTGGATTCACGCCACAAATGGCCATAGTATCTCATTCAAAAGCACCAAATGCAACGCATGGCAGGGATAAATTACAGTTATCTGACTAAATGCATTTATACCCAAGAAAAACAATCAATATGCCAAACTTACATAAAAATAGTAAAACGAAATTGCTCAGGACGAAAACTGGAAACAAGGGGAAGAATATTATGATTGCGCAAATAATTTTAAGTTATAAGAAGAATCAATCTAAACATTCAGAAAAAGTTCGAAATTTTATCATACTAGATTGGTTGTGAAATAAATCTGCGTTACAATGTTTCTGATAAGTAATTTATTTAACCATAAAATAAGAAAAACAGTAGGTTTTTTTCTTTTCAAGTTATGAAGTATGTAGTCTAAAACTACATTCTATGCTGAGTATCGATATTTTTCTCGGCATCGATATATCGGCAACTAATACAAAGTAATTTTTGAACAGAAAAAAAAATGAAAGAACGACTACACGTCTCCATTCATAATCTCTCGGAAATACATTATTATCAAACGATAATGTTTCTATATTGATTTATCAGTACGCATACTTATTTAAATATGTTTAAAAAAATTAAAAGAAATCGACAAATTAAATGTAATTCTATATTTTTAGATATTTGTTAGAAAAAATGTTAACCACTTAGTAATGACACAAAAATCGATACAAATAAAGGCAATCATAATACTTCTAAAAACAAGTATTTTATTATCTAAACAATGGCTTGGTCACACTTTTACAGGGATACTACAATTTCAGCCTTCAAAAAAGATTTTATTGGCAATTTCAATAAAAATTTTACGACATTGAATGTATAAGCCCTTGACGTATTTTCCTTAAGCATCAATAGCGGCACCACGGATAAAAAAAAAATTTTAAAAAATTCAAGAGCATAAAAAGAACCACACTAGCAAGCACATAAATATTTCAGTACAACTATAAAGTTGCGTAGAATATAAGTATTTTATAATCCTATAAATCAGTCCATTACATGAAAGAACTGAAAATAACCCTTTTGTTTTTGTACATTTTCTGTGACATTTTTCACATTACTATTTAATCTTCACCCATCATTTCCCTCATTTTAACACAGCATATGAATCAATGCGGAAAGATTAGGGCCAATTTAGTTACACTCTTTTCCATTCGCAAAGAAATTATCCCGTCCTGAAAGTCCCATCTGGAGCCTTTCTCGATTCCGTGTAGAGAATTAATATTGTATCAACTCTCCATCTACGATACTTTGTTCGCAGCGCAAATATAGATTTGGGAACATGCATGCTGGTCACATCTTCTTTGTGTTAAACTACAGGGACACACAGGAGATAATTGTAATACAAACGTAAATATCCGGTAAAAGTATCAGTTTAAAAGCAGTATGAATATCTTTATATAAATATGACAGCTAATACAAATGCAAATTAGCTGCATACAGAATCAAAAAAATAAATCAAAACAGAGATAAAATTGCGCAAAATCCTAGCAAATCTAATCTAATATAACTAATATTACTACCATTAATCACTAATACTATTTAATCGATATTGAAGAACATAAAATTACATTTATTCTTTACAGTTTTATGAAAATGAGGTACAGAATGTTGAAAAAAATATGAGCCGTTTTAAAGAAAATCAAAGCTTTTCGGACCTTTTTTTTTTAAATCAATATGTGATTTAATGGAAATCCGTATAATGGAAATTAATTCGTCTGCCAAATACAGTCCATGAATGACGAGAAAAAGACGTCATTAAAAAAATAACATTCAAAAATATGGTAACATAATACGGCGATTTTTTAATTTAATGCGATTTATTATATAATTTTTTCCCTTTAACGAATGGGGGTAAAAAAAGAGATGAGAAACTCAATATTTGGCTTCTTAATAACAATAGAGAACAGATGACATTTCAGTTATTGACATAATTTTCATAAAAATTAATACTTCTTTATTCGATTTCTTTCGTCCTTTTATTAGCTCTGAATTAATTTATTTCATACTGCAGAAATAAAATCTAGAATAATGGTTTTATTTTATTTTATTTTATTTTTTGTGTGTGTGATGTGTGTGTGTGTGTGTGTGTGTGTGGGCGCGCTAATTAAAGGTACAATTTAACAGATATCTGTTAAAGCAATTTAAATGAAGACTCAACATTGTAATTAATATATATATATATATATATATATATATATATATATATATATATATATATATATATATATATATATATAATTATATATATTATATATATATTGATATTTGTGTGTGAGAGAGAAAGAGAGAGAGATTTTATATTGATACGGAATTATTATACAACAGAAGTCGACTGAATAACTATGTAATGTACATATATGAAGATTACAAAACTTTTACACGAATAAACTCTTTATTATAAAATAACTTTAAATTAAAAAACGTTAATAATATGGATTATTTAAAACTATATAAAGATTTATTTTTAACAAGCAGGAAGCCCGTCGACACAATAAATACACGATATCTTTAACACGTGAGAACACTCGATAGAGGAGAAAGACTGAAGTAAATGACATATAAAATATATCTTAACTCGTGTAGTATGCCTGTATAGATAAAAGTGTAAAAAAGTAATTATAATTTTAAAGTGTAACTAAATATTTTTTCGTTCGCGAAAAACAACTGACAAATATTGAAAGAACTACTTTTATCAATAGGAACAATAAGCCCAAAGTATGATAAAATATGCATTACTTTTCATAATTTTTTTTTTAAAGGAAAGTCTCAGTTTGTTTTTATGCTATTTTTCTTTTTCAACGTAACGAAAATTAATTCAGCTTCGAAATAAAATCAACACTGATAAACAGATGCCATATAAAAGTCTATATTCATAAGTATAAACCATTTTTTAATTAATTATTTAAAATCTATAATCACACGTACCACATTTTTTTAATGAAAGGAGATTTCGTAATTTTTTTCCCTTATTCAAAGGAAAGTGAATAACGGAAAAGGGAAACTTAATATTTTGTCTTTTAATTACCCTAATAAACAAATTATTCATTAATTATCGGTATAACTTTTATAAATTTCCATTGCTATTTTCTAGTGCTTCTTTCATTGCATCAGCTATCATTGCATCAATATATCAGCACTGATAAACAGATGCCATATAAAAATCTATATTTTTTTAATGAAAGGAGATTAAAAGGAAAGTTCTCACTCTGATACAATAACAAAAAGTAATAAAGTGTTTTCAGTTTCAGATCGTCGATAAAATTCTCATTCGATATGGTTCTAATGAATTATAAACAAGATACAATAAAATTTAGCAACAGAATTAGATAAATCAAGGGAAAAATTTAAGAAATGTTTATAGTGAGTACTAAATTATTGTTCCATCAGTGTCTGTATAATCATACAAAAAAACATACTTGCAAATGAATGACAAGTGCGTGACCAAGTAGTTATACTGCCCTCCTTAGTTAAAGTGTCCTAACTAAAATTTTTTAGCTTTTCGAGAAAAATGCGACGCGATTATCAAGCGGGTTGAACGCAGTTGAGCAAAAATGTTAGATAGTTTTAAAGCCTCGAAAAGCAGATATGGCAATCTAATTTACTGAAAAAGGTGAAAAACACATATAAAGTTATTTATTATTATTATTATTTACAAATGCCGGTCATTTGGCCACTAGGCCATTAGACAACGGGCTCTCCAATACTTCAAAACATAGGACTTAAAATTCAAAAGTGCAGGGCCCATGTCAAGATGAAATGCAGTCATAGATTGACCCGAATAGCACAAGATGCAGTCGGGCAAATCAGCCAGATCAATCCGAAAAAGATGTGTCCAGAGACAGTCGTGGCCAGTCAAAAATCTAAAACATTCGACTGCAGCAAAACGCGGAGAATCAAGAACAAAAGAAGAATGTTTCCATACAGTAGCCAAAGAATTTTCTCTAGAGGATTTATTAGACTTCGATTTAAAAGCATTTTTTCAGGTCGTTTTTGTAAAATGCTTGGAAGAATAGTACGTCGAGGGCCTGTTATGTTTCTGCAAAACCTCTGCACCCATCTTGACAACACATATGAAGTAAAACATTAAAGAAGGGGAAAAAAGGGAAATGAAAATTTTGCACGTAGGACATTTTCACTAAGGAGGGCAGTATAGATCTAGAAGTACACACATAATTATAATACAAAATACTTCGTGTTTTCTTCAAAGAATAGCAAAGAGATAGAAAGAAAAGGTGCGTGTGTGTGTGTGTGAGAGAGAGGGGGGGGGGGGAGAAGAGAGAGATTGAGAGTGAGAGTGAGCGAAAGGATGCACAAAAGTAACAGACATTTATGTGATGGACGTAAAGCGAAACCGCATGCAAAAACAAAGGAGGGTATGGGGAAAATCATTTTAATTAAACTAACACAGTTAAATTAAAGTCTCAACAGATATAATACATTTACAAACAAAACATTTTCTCTTCATTATGTGCAACACTTGATGAAAGCTTTAACTGATTACTGAAGATAAAGATACAGCACGCCAGACGAGATGGGTTGGGGAAGAAGAGGGAGATTCCACCGTTGGATCACTATACAGGGGCATGGAGATGAATTTAGTAGACCCAGGGCAGTGGTCGACTGCCGACAACCTTGATTATAAGAAAATCAAAATGTCTAATTTTTATAGCGATAATTTTTGTTTCACACGTAACGAGAATTCAACGGACATGCACATTCAAAGAAGAAGAAAAAGTCTCTGTGAAATAGCATTCAACAGCAAATAATAATAATAATAATAATAATAATAATAATAACATTAAATTAAAATTAAAAAAAATAAACAAATTATTCTTGTAGTGATATATTTCTTTCAACATAGAGTGATAAATAACTTGAGAGAAACACTATATTTTGTTATTTAGTCCCTACTGAAAAGAAATGAGCGATCAGTTATTACAATACATAGTGATACCATTAATCCAAGAGCAATTTGGCCCACTGCCAAGAAAGAATACATTCACTCAAACGTAGGAACGATAGATTCGCGAAAAGTTTGTTTCTGCTGCATGTTCTAACTGAATCAGTCAGCTGAACTGTTGAACAGGATCTTCATTTCCGCTTGATTCCATTTTTTTTTTCTTCCATCGCCTTCCCTTTTTTTCTTTTTTTTTTTTGTTGTTGTTCCCATTTATTGGCTTCATTTTAATTTACTAAAATCTACTATGACTGAATTTTATTTGTTTAATACTGGTGATGTAATTTAAGAGCAGGTGACTAACGAAGACAGTTAACTGAAGATTGAGAAAAGTCAGAAGCTGAATTATACTGCAACAATATCACTGAAATAATGCAAACAGCAAAAAAAGAAGCGTACAAAAAGACTTAAATTCAAGGTTTATCATAATCGAACACATCTGGAATTGATCAAATTATATACTCTTTACAGGCAAAGAACAAAATGTATAAAACTTTGAAGAAAGACACAAAAATTAACATTTTGTTTCCTTTTTACATAAATTGTACGCCAAGTGTTTAGAACTGGATTAAATTTTGAATAAAATGTTGATTAATATAGTTATACTAGCTATTAGTTTTCGTCATTCCAATAGAAACGGAATTTTTTTTTACAAGGCATTTCTAGGGTTAAACCCTAACGCAGCCGTGACGAGTTATGAAAGGAGGCTCTGTTATAGACCATGTAAGAGTGATTTTATCACGCACAATACCACGAATATGTGATGAGCATTCGCTTAGAAAGATTTCTATACAATACTTCTACCTCTTAACTAATCTAGCATTACCATTTTCAAATTTATCAAACTATTAGATTCCATTCAAGCGCATTATATACTGAAAAAAAAAACCAAACAGAATAAAGAATACGAAAAGAAAATGAATGATACTCTACTAGTACATTATTGTGATACATGCATAAAAAGATAATCAGTAATATATGAACGCAAGATAAATATTAATGAAGGTGATAACAGAGGATATTTGAATATCGATGTCTTTTTGATTGTATTATCGTTCCCGTGTATATATATATATATATATATATATATATGTGTGTGTGTGTGTGTGTGTGTGTGTGTGTGTGTAAGTAAATAAATGGGTGTGTGCAATAAAGCAGTTAAAAAATCTTACCATTTTACGCTCAGATTTATACCGTTTATAATAAGAATGATCTTCAGGGAAAAAAATTTTCTTTCATCTGGTAAACATCTATTTTTTATTTTTTATTTTTTTTTTTTTATTGGGATGTCAACGAAAGTTTTACAAGCAAAATTCAAGTTGAATTCTACTGATTTCACCTTTACCTACCATAAAATATTAAGTAAATATGAAAGTTACAGAGATTATTTTTTTAAAAGTGAGAGGTTCAAAGTAAATCTTTCAAAGGCTATAATCTGCTTAATGCAGCTGGCGGTAAAAGACGTATTTATATGTGTTTATGAATAGTACAGATGTACTTTAGCCGGACGATGGCCGAATGACTAGAGCGTTGGCCTTCGATACCAAAGTCTGTGGGTTCGAGTCCCACTCTTGGCATGGACGATTGTAGTCGTTCGATATCGGTTTTAAGCAGTAGGTCCCGGTGCCCTGGTGTAGCTAAACTTGACCGTAGCGCTCCAAACCAAACCAAACAGATGTACTTTCAAAACGAATCGAGAATGGGAAATCCATGCGAATTCCATATATTGTATACATCATTGATATTGTAAACATTAAAAAAATGAATAAATAAATAAAAACAGTACAACTAGCACTATGCATTAAATATTTCCAATTCTATATTCCTAGAGTAAAAAGTCATACGTTTATGCTAGCTACAAAAATTTAGAAGGAATCGCATATTTATAAAAATAAAAAAAGGTGCCATTTTAAATGGCAATTCATGCCATTGGAATTAGATTAGCGCGAAGAGGGAGGGGAAAAAAGTTCAGCTGTAAACAATATGACTCCCTGATGTAAAGCTATTACATGAAAGCAGCAATAGAAGCCTTCTTGTATTCACATGAAGTTGAGACGTAATTAACAGACAAATAGTCAGTTACAAATGGCATATAACTTAGTAAAACAAATTTATGACGAGAAAAATTAAAACGAGGTACATAGACACTAACATTTCTAATTTAAAGATTACTAATTTCGATACAAGAAAGAACTTTCAGATTTGAAGATTTTTTTTTTCTAACAACGTAGCTTTGAATTATGAAGTCACACAAACAGTAGAAATGACATAATAACAGTGCATCGTGTTTTTTTTCTTCCCAATAATTATAGTTGTCGAAATAAAGTTTCTGAACGACCTCATTTTGTTAATCGAGGAAGCACAAAGGTGTCAAAAAACTAGTTATTATCCATGCGAAAACAACAGTACCGTAAAATATGGAACAGAATACGCCCAAGGAAGAGAGAGACCCATTTTGCTAATTAATAAAGAGTTTTTCATTTTCTTAAAGGTTCGAGGAGAAAAATGCGCCACTGTAAAAACTTTTTTTAAAAGTTACTATCGTTCCGAAAAAAAAAAATAGTTTGATAAATGAGATTTCAAGATAGTCTAAAGTAATATTTTGTTTTCATTTCATTTAATAGAATCGGGATTTCAGCGGCAAAAATTTTTAAGTCTGCGCTTAAAATTAGTTATTTTAAAGTCTGCAAGGAAAAGAGTCAGTTATTTTTTGCATCAGAAATTAAAAAGATTTCAATCACGGAAATTTTTACGAGAAACTTATTTAAAAAAACAGCCTTTTGATATACAAAATTATTCTCTGTAATATTTTAATTTCCTTCTATCAGAGAATAAGAATTTATTAACAATATAAAAGGACCTGTAGATACTGAGGCCCACAACCACTTTCTTCAACCTTGAAAAGCCTCAAATAGGGAGACTCGACTCCTCGGATACAATCCAAATATAAGGTTCAGAAATAGAGAAAGCATTTAGGAACACTGCCATTAAAGAACTTCTTAGGCCAAATATAAGGTTCAGAAATAGAGAAAGCATTTAGGAACATTGCCACTGAAGATCTTAGGCCAGCTCTCGCGCCGAGAGCCTCGTGTTGCCGCTCTAGCCTAACTCGGGATAGGCTCGTGAGCTACAACGGTATAAACTTTCAGAACTGTTAACTCAAATAAAAATGATGGGCTGATTTCATTATCATAACATGACAACAGTTCACCCAGGTTTCGCAATTCCCAACGCTCTTAATATAGCCTCCACTTTCACCTAATTATTAGGAAGATTTTCAAGCTCGCATCAAGCTTAAACTCTTTTTGAGCGTTGTTGAACACACGGGGAAATTAGAAGATAGGACCACAGGAATCTGAAGATATGAAACTGAATTTTTTTTAATTTTTGTCTTAAAGAGAAATTTCTTTGTGTTCCCTAAACATTTGTAAACCCACCGACTGATCACGCCGTATCACTTTCCAATATCTTTTGAAAAATAAAGGCTACCATAAAAAGCGGAAACTCCACTTTTTATTGCTGATCTCGCCCCCTAAACATTTTATGATGAACGTCTTTCCTCATCTTTTTTCTCAACATCACTTTCTGATTTCAGAAGTACGAAATGTTTGACTACATATGCAATATGTGATTTGAATACCTTCACAGATGCTGCCTGTGAAAGCTCACAGAAGGTAACGTGGCACACTAAATATGTTTATCTTAAGTAACTATTGTTTTAAAAAAATACAGTTTAATCGATAAGATTCTAAGATAGTCTTCAATTTAATGGTAATCAAATTGCAAATAACTGCAGAGTGCCTTATAAGTCAAGAATCATAGTACACAAACTTAACTTAGCAAGTTCGCTGAGGATAAATTATATCGTTGAGGAAGAAGAACAAATTCAAATTATATTGACTATGAAGACTCGCAGACAGTGCGAAGTCACCCAATACTTCGATAGCTTCATGCAGGCTGCCCACCAATTACACACAAGTGTGTTGTCATACTTGAGGCCAAATTTGGATAAACGTGATTGGTAGGCAGTCTAAATATAACAATCCTACATAAGATAATAAAATGTTATTAAAACATTTTATTATCTTATGTAGCGGTTTAATAACCCTTGTTTTATTTTGAACATATTTTGTTATCTTTGCAATATTGTCATAGTTACAATCATTCTCGAGCAACGGCGTGGTCGAACGGCTAAAGCACTGGGCTCCAATTCAGAAGGTCGTCGGTTCGAACCTCGAGATGGACTGTCGAAAGCATTTCCTGTTCTTTTTAGTTAATTTATGTTCGCTATCTCGAAGCTTCGGGAAAGTACCAAATATGTTAATTCTCTTAATTTAAATAATTCTAGAAAGTTCTTTAGTGTATAAAAAGGCTTCTCTCAAGTTGATAGGAAGTCAGTTAGGTTCCAGCTGGGTGCATGTTAACTCGCTTGCTGTGAATAAAAGTCTCGTTTATCTAAATCTAAATTGTGCTCTCTGTGTTAATCCCTCGATTCGTCTACGTGACAATATTTTGAAGAAATCTTGTTAACCCAGGATTTTTTTCCCTGCAGTTCCAGACTCATAGGGCACACTGAATATTATTAAACAAATACCCGGTCATTGACCATCAGGATATCAGGCAACGAGCTCTCCAATATTTTTTAACAATGCAGTCCAAATCATTTAGTGCAGAACACTCGTCCAAATGAGCAGCAGTATTGAGGGCACACTGAAGAATAAACAGCAAAAAATTTCAGATAACAGAACTGCAAGAATTGTGCATTCAATATTATCGTTGTAGGGAGTGAGATGCATACACAGCAAAACTCCAGTTTTTCGTTTAGGTATACTGACATAGCTAATAGGGGAAGACATAACAAAATAGAATATATTCTTAAATTACAGTGAAAGTTGAAACTTGAGTAAAAACTGAATAAAAAACCAGCAAAACGTTATATTTTTGTTCATGAATTTTTTTACACACTCAGGAAAACGAAAAGCACGACGATCTTACGTGTCCATTTTTTAAATGCCACAAAATTAATTAAACGCATCTTGAATAGTTTTTTTTAAAAATAAAATCTATATAAGAAGAAACATTAGACGGTGAGTTTTTCAACCACGCTGAAAACGGGGCTAGAACAAGAGGGCTCGTAATTTCAATCACTTCAAAAATAAATTTTTGCTCGAAAAGAAAATATAAATCAATACTGTGAAGTATTCTTAAATCATAAAAACATTTTTCTATCAACTTACAATTTAAAACAGGTATATTCTTTCATAATAATAAATAAACAGTAATGAAAGAGATCACGAAGGAATCGCATTCAAAGGATTCAGCAAATAACCAAACACACTAAAATATTATCATAAAAGCAATGCGGACTATATCACATGACTTATCGTTAAAATTCAACCTCTGACAGACGGTCTTACGAAAAATTCAACAAAAATACATCAATGAATAAATTCGCTTTACCTGAGTTTCGCCTTCAAATTCATCTTTCTCACGGAAAAAAAAATTGCAGCTGGTATTGACAATTTATACAGCTTCAGCCACATTTTAACATGACGTGGAATGTATGCCGACCATCTCAAGTAAAGAAGAAAATTTAAACAGATAATACCTTTTTTTCCACCTCCTCCTTAAAAAGCACACTCGCCAAATAAAAACCCTTCGCATATATATTTAATGTTATTCACATGTATATCATATTTCCATAATTACAATTTTTTCCTTCCGTTCGAGAGTTCGAATTTACAGCAACCTTTCATAAAATGAGAGATCTTCGTGTTCATTAAAAAAAATGGTTTTCATAAAAGAAGGCATTAGAGGTATAATCCGAGGTTTCTTTTCCACATGTTAATGCGTTTCACACGAAAGAGAGAGCGAAAGAAATAAAAGCTTGCGTGAAAAATTGCCATGCATCAAACAAATTAGCGAGAAAAATGTAAATGAGAAGGTATCCAAAGCAGATGATGAATTCTATTCAAATCCGAATTATGCTGACGAAGATTAAAAAAATAACAATTATTTCTGCCCTTTTTTAAGAAAGGGGAGGAAATGCAGAATAAAGAGAGAGAAGAGCAAAGGCTTCACCTTTTTTCATTGCACTTTAAATTTAATTGAGTTATTTACAACTTTGCAGAAAATTACTAACTTATATAACAGTCAATGTGAAAGTGAATTTAAGTTAATTTGTGGCTACAAGGACACATAAAAGTGAAATATCACACGATAAGGCAATACGAAGGTACAATAATTGGCTTAAAGCGGTGACTGTTCAAGATGAAAATCCCAATTTGACATAGACAAACTGCCAGGATGATGACCTTTCAGCCTACGTTCAACATTTAAATGTCCTTCACACAAACTTTGAAATTAGGTTTGAAGATGTATTGACTATGGAAATACCACAGTGGATTATCAATCCATACGGTGACAGTGAAGAAACGGATGTCATGTTACAAGAAGAATTGATAGGTATAATAACCAACGAAGAACTTAAAAGCAGTTTAGAAAAGGATATCAACAATTCTGACTTCAAAGAGACATACCTGTTACATATCCTGCATTATGAACTATCACGAGAAAGTTTTTGATAGCTTTTCCATCTCTTCATACCTTATGGAAAGGGGTTTCAGCGCGGTTGTCAATCTCCTTACAACAATTAAAAAAAAGAAAGAAAAGACACAGATTAGAAATCACTCGCCGAGGATATTTAAGGTTAAACCTGACTAAATTGAAGCCGAATATTGAAATTTTGCTATCAAAGCATCAGGATCATCCCTCCCATTAGAAACATTGATTTTGTTGTGTATTTATTCTATGTAAAAATGTTACTAGATATGCATTTTGTGTCATTTTAATTAATAAATGCATAACTATAAAGCTTAACATATATATTTATTTATTTATTTATTTATTTTAAAAATTTTCACTCTACAGTAAACCCTCTCAGAGTGAGTAGCTTTGTGTCAGCTGCAAAAACACTTTTAAAGTTGATGAATTTGTAAAAAATCAGTATTAGGATAGCAGAGGGGGGGAGGGGGTCTACCCAAAACAGAAAAAATCGGCGCGGGGTCTACGAGACAAACAAGTTTGGGGACCTCTGGTCTAAAGGGTGGTTTATCTTTAAAGTAAGAACACTTAAAGGAGTAGAGCATACTGTAGTGATAAACAGTAAACTTTCAGTATAAAATTATTTACGTCACAACTATGGAAAAAATTACAACATTTTATTTATACATAGCTCTTAATATGAAAATGAGAGTGAAAAGTTATAAAACACCAGAAGTTTAAAAAAAAAAAAAGATTGAAAACTTTTTAAGACCATTTAACTGATAAGATATTGGGCTTTAATTTTAAAAATCTGGAGAACACAGATCTTTAAAATTAGGAAGGGAACTGCTTTACTCCTGAAAATCTCAAGGAATTTTCAGAAGTAAAGCAGCGCCGCCCCCCCCCCCTGCCCCTTTACAGCAGAAAATACACTCTGGCGAGATAATTTTCTTTGGTTTGCATAGTATTCACTATGTGTGAATGATTACGAATGGATAAAGAACAATCACATACTGTATTTCGGCCGGCCACTAATCGCTGATTTTTCACCACTTTTGTCTTTTTACTCAGTTATTCAGATCGAAAACTCCTTCGTCTGTTCACAGTAACAAAATCTCTTTTTACCTTATTTTAACGGGAACTCATGTTTATTCACAATATATCTTAGGATCAGTGAAAATTACTGTTAAAGTCATGGAAGCAGTTTTATGAAAGCCAACGCAGCAATTATATTTTTCTAATTACTTATGACTGAAATATTTTCACTGACATCTGTTACACAGTTGGAGCATATGATATTCTAATTTTAGTGTAACGGAAAATTTTGATGTAAAAATCTACATCAGCTACAGAAATAAGACTACAGACCGGTTAAAAAAATTAATTTTGATTACTAAGAGATATTTCAATGTTCAATATTAAATGTAAAATTTCAAATAACTTAAAATGATGGTTGAATTTAATGATTTAGGCAATTAAGAAAATAACACTAATATGCAAGGTTTTGTTGTTTTGAAATGAATAGGTGTATCTGAATGGATTTTTGCGAAGATTCCGAGAATGACCTTCAAAATTCCGTATCACGTCACATTTTTTCACAAATGACGGAAATGTGAAAATAAAAAAACTGTATTTTGTAATGGCATGGTTATAGGGCAACGTTCGTAATGCGTGAAAATGTTCTCTGGAGGGGCGGGATGATTGTTTAAGGAATAGATAAACATCAATATCTAGCTGATAATGGAAATGCAACTGTTTTATCTGTATGACGTCAGGATTTGCGCCACTCACAAAGGCGGAACATGAGAGTTGGAAAATCAGGGCTTGCCCATAGTTAATCCATCCCTGTGCTATCCCCGTCCAATATCAAGCCCCCAACAGACACCGATTCAGACGATGTTACAAGTGAGGAGACGTACAAACCGGACAGTATGGAGGATGAAACCTCAGTGCCATTTACACTGCATGAACTGAAAGATTTGGTTCGCGATCTGAATTTATCTAAGACGCAGCAGAGCTTTTAGGATCACGACTTCATGAAAAGAATTTACTGTGCCCTAATACGAGATTCTCCTGGTACAGACACCGAGAAGCAGAATTGGTTCTGTTTTTGCTGAGGAAGGTGGTTTGGTATATTATCGAGACATTCCGGCAGTCATGAAATACTTCAACATCAATTGCAATTCAGGACAGTGGAGGTTGTTCATAGATGCCAGCAAATCCAGTTTAAAAGGTGTTTTATCCATCAAAGGTTGTTAACATCCATCCATCCATTCCAGTAGCACATTCTGTGATTTTGAAAGAGACATACGAGGACCTTAAATTACTGCTGGAAAGTGTGCAGTAAAAATTTCATAAATGGTCTTTGTGCGGGGATTTCAAGATGACTGGAATATTGCTCGGCCATCAAGGAAGCTACACAAAATTTCCTTGCTTTTTGTGTGAATGGGACTCCAGAGCAAGGACGGAACATTGGGTTCGGCAGCAGTGGCCAGTCAGAAGTACATTCACACCTAGCGAAAAAAAAACATTGTTTCAATTCCACTGGTTGATCCCTCGAAAATACTGTTGCCACCTTTACACATCAATCTTGGCTTAATGAAGCAATTCGTGACAGCTTTAAGCTGGGACAGTAAATGCTTTCAGTATCTGGGTGGTACGTTTGCATCAATCACGACTGAAAAAATTAAAGCTGGCATTTTTGTAGGCCCTCAAATACGAAAGATAATGGCAGACAACAAATTCGAGGAAACCATGTTTGTGTGAGTGCGAATTGCGAACATGGACTGCATTCAGAAATGTGGTACACAACTTTTTGGGGAAAAGGAAGGTTTGAAATTACATTAGTTTAGTTGAGGAGCTGCTGGAATCTTATAAACTGCTTGGTTGCAAAATGAGCGTCAAAGTTCACTTTCTTCATGCTCATCTTAATTAGTTTCCTAACAATCTTGGTGATTTTTTGGAAGAACATGGAGAGCGCTTCCATCAGGATATTAAAGGGATGGAAAAGCGATACCAAGTAAATTGGACTGTACATAAGATGGCCGACTATTGTTGGATGTTGAACAGAGACTGTACGGACGCACACCGAAGACAATAAAAAAAAGGAAGCTTGAAGGGGAGCCCAGTGGTCAATCTTAGGTGTGTTTGCTTTTGAATATGCATTGATGTTTATCTGTTCCTTAAACAATCATTCCGCCCCTCCATAGAAGATTTTCACATGTTACAAGCGTTGCCATATATCAATGTTATTAAAAATAACTTTTTATTTTAAATTTTCATATTTCCATCATTTATGACAAAACCTGGCGTGATACGGAATTGTGAAGGTCATTTTCGGAATCTGCGCAAAAAATCCATTCAGATACACATATTCATTTCAAAACAACAGAAAAAAGTTGAAAAATTGCAGATCAGTGTAATATATACTAAGAAAATTATTTATAAGTATTTATAAATAATTAGTAAGAAAATAATTAAATAAATATAAATAATAATAATAATAATATAAATAATGAATAATATAAATAATATATTATTAATAATTATTAAATAATTATTTATCATATTTAAAATGCTTTTTTTATAAAAATTGCATTTTTTGTTTACCAATAGAGCCCTTAACACTAAATTCTTCAGAGGATTGACATTTCATGACCAAGGCTCTCTGATGACTACCTACACTATGATAACCAACGTAAATGTTATTCTCTCATCCATGAGCTCGAGTGGGTATTTGGTATGAGTAATAATATATATATGCAAGTAACCACACACGCACGCAACCAAAAATAATCGATCTGTAATGCATTATATTCAACGAAAAATTTGTTATACAATGTAGCACGTTAACTACTAAAATATGAATCATTCAGAGAATGAAGAAATCCACTCACCAAAATTTTTTCTAAGACAAAACTGAAAAGAAACGAATTCTTCTCTCTCTTCAGCGCATAATGCAAGCAAAAATACTTTCTTCTCATAAATTTATAAATAACAACGGCACATTTACGACTAAAAAATTCACTTTTTACTCAAATACATAAAACAGAAGAAAAGAGGGCAAAGGGGGTCGAAAAGCAAATAAAAACAACCAGGTTACTTCACGAAAAATGATACTACTAACATAAAGTTAAATAAAGAAAAAAGAAATGAAGGTAGGACATGACGCACTTTAATATCATTTAGAAAATCGAAAAGTACTAGAGTGAAATAAAATAAAAAAGGTTTTACAAGAAGGGATCCCTTCAGAATCTTTAATTACCTTGAGTTTGGCGCAGCTTGTCCTTTCTGGACCTTGCGCCATTAAATCCCAACCAACCAACCAGAAACAGCAATCAGCACACATCTCATAGAAATGACAATTACTGAAAATCCAAAAAGTCAAACATTTGCCGCAATAGACCTGAGAAGGAATAACGCAAATCTGTTTAAATTGAACATACAGTTTGATTTTCTTTTCCCTTTTAAATCGAAGCGGCACCGAAATATTTCCTGTGAAATAATTCAATTCAGTTCTTCGTCTAGATTGAAACTTTAAAAGTGATATATTTTACAATAAAAGAAAGACTGTACAAACGATCATGGTTTTAAACTTAAAACATGGTAAAAAATTAACCTCCACAGAGAAAGAAGAAACCTGAAAACGAAAAGTCCTCCAAACAAAAAGATCACACCTTAACAATAAGTCTTGGGGAGAGTCCGAGTAAAATTAGAAGTAATTTTGAAAAAGTGTCCCTGAGAAAATGTCAGTTACAGCTTTTCATCTCCTACTAGCAGTCAGTGAATAAAATGAAGTAACTTTTACTAGTAGAGCAAAATTTTATAGGGATTTTAAAGACACAAATAAATGGCATCAACATTCTGATTATTTTAAAAAGCTAATATTTTTTTACTACTGTAGTTTCATCGTTTCTTAATCTGCACAAAACTGTTTAACGACTCGTTTACCTCCACACCCTTTCATTCGTATTCTTCATTTCGTTGGAATAAAGGTTCACAACCTCTGGTAGAAATTACTTATCTTTTTTTCGATACCCGTACTATAACGACCCTGTATCTGCCACAAACAGAACGGACATTTCAGCTAAAAAATAACTAGGCTCGGTCAAAAATGGAATCCGCACTACCTGCTTACGGACAGGTGTGTTGGCCGTCATACTAAGGCATTATACCATTACCTCCCTTAATCGAAAGCCAGGCGATGGCCGAATGGCTAGGGCGCTGGCATTCGGTTCAGATCCTGTGGGTTCGAGTCCCACTGTTGGCATGGATGTTTGTAGCCGTTCGGAATCGGCTTTAAACTGTAAGTTCCGGTCTAATTATCCCTCGTGTAGTAAAAAGTTGACCGTAGAGCTGTAAACCAAAAACCCTTAATCGAACCAGGCGAAACCTAGTTAACACTTAGGAGAAGCATGACAGAGATATCTGGAAGTAGCAACAAATTAAAGCCTATTTTATAAGGAATATTGTTCATGGCTGTTAATACTCAGCAGAAGATTTTGGATTAATATGCGCAACCTCTACCTCTAATTTTGATTCAAAAGCATTAATAAGAGTTATATCTTGGGTGAGGAATATATATGGAAGAAATATAAATGGTGAGAACTAAAGAAATTTTCTCACATAACCATGATTTGAAAACACTGCTAACAGATGTACGTGGATTATGCGTACGCCATGAAAGGAGAAATCAGAATTTTTTTTTTTTAAATGCTCAAAAAATTTCAATACGGCTCGTAAGACTTAAGAAAGCATACTTTCCCTGCAGTACTTTTTTCTCTTTTTACTATTATTTTATTTGCAATCTATTTAAATCATATAACGCATTAAATTTTTGGTAAATTCATGTTTTCCTGTTTTCGTGCATTAATTAGCACAAATTATCTGGAATTTAGAAAACTGCAAATATTTATGTGAATGTAATATTATCAAAGCAATGGAATAATGAGCAACATGCAGATAACCTATGAGAAGAATTTCATAGAAAAGAAGCTAATATAATGACTTAATCATCATCTTCACACATTTTACTTGAAAACTTATATCGTATTTAGCATAAATAACTTAAGTCAGATATAAATCACTTTATGTAACGAACCAGTATTATTTCAAATCTGTAAAAATTCTTTCAAAACAAAATCGATATAAAGTAGAAAAAGTGAATGTCCCTATTCATTGAATTTGAGAAAAAGAATAAAAAGACTTTCCATGAATAGAAAAAATAAATTTAAACGCATTTGTGGATAAAAATTCAAATTTATCTCATCCAGATATAAGATGAATCAAAAGGGTAAGAAAGTGGATAAATGTGAGTGTTTTTGAGTAGCTTTATAAAAGATTATGAACTAGAATTTAACAACGGCAAAGAGGCTTGAATAACGGCATGGCACACTTTAACATCATCAGAAAATTAAAACGTTTCGAAGTAAAAAAAAAAGGGGGAGGGGGGTTTACCAGAAGTGACCTTTCAATACCTTTACTCAAGAGTACTTCTCCCAGAAATGATGATTATGAAAAAATCTTAAAAATCAAACATTTGTCACATTCGGACCAAGTGACGCAGGTTTGTTCAAATCAAATAATTTTTTTTTCTTTATTTCCATGAAAAAAAAAAAAGAAAGAATTAAAATAAGTCGAAACACGTCATTCAATTCAGCTTGTAGTCGAATAGGAGCTTTGTAGATGATATATTTAACTATTAAACAACATCTACGGCATTTAAAAAAAAAATCTTCTAAGATCGAAGGAAATGAAATATCAATATCCCATTATACTTTGTAATTAATATATATATATATATATATATATATATATATATATATATATATATATATATTTATTTATTTATTTATTTATTTATTTATTTATTTATTTATTTAAGAGTGCCTTCATTTTTTTAAAATATCAAATATCGGCGAAAAATTCTTTGTTCATTAAGTTCAGCCTCTGAAAGACACATTATTCACAGTAAATTACATTAAGACTACCTTCCACATCATATAGTGCTTAGCATAGCAAGTTTCACACCTAAGGCTTGATTTCAAATCCCGAATAAGGCTTGGACGTTCCTGCGCAGTCCCTTGATGGGGAGTAGTTGTTGGTTCACCTGTATGGTGCTCCCATTATACAGCGACCAAGAAAACCTTGGTGTGGAGGCGCAAATGTATTCAGGACAAAATTCCTGACACGTTAGGAGAAAAAAATCATTAAGCCTGGTAAAACTCATTCATTACTTGTTTAATATTAAACTTTTTTATGGATTAAATAAAAGATTTTAATTTATACATACGCACACATATCATATATACATATATATATATATATATATATATATATATATATATATATATATATATATATATATATATATATATATATATATATATATAATGCCAGAGGGGGGGGGGAATCTCGTATCCAAAAAATACTACAACAACAAATGACATGAAATCAAAATCCCTAAAGCGAAACGAAAAGTAAAATTCGCATGAGAAGTATATTTTACGTAAGAATGAGATTTGAAAGCTAGATACAGGAAGGCATAAAATTTATGACTCATAAATTCAGATAAACTAAGAAATTCTAAGTATTTAGCAAACCGCTGAAAGAAACTTCGCACGCAATAAACTTCTAAAGCCTTAACATGAACGCAAGCGTATTAAAGACTTCATTATTTAATAATAAAATAGGGACTTGTGGCGGGCCAGTGGTACAGCCCGCTGGTTTTCGGTGCTAAGGGTGCTCGGATCGAACCCTGGCGTCGCGCCACGAAAAATGCCTCCGTTCGTGTCATCCCTTCGTAGAGGATAATGCTGTCCGCCTATATGGTGCCCCCACAATAAAATGGGCAGTAAAATTGCGGCGTAGTATAGGCGAATGTTTGACGACAAGTGCCTCCGCATTGGGAAAAAAAATAATAATAAAATAATGCCATTTAATAAAAGCTCATCCTCATGTTTTGAGTAATTTCTTATCATGTAGAAATATATTAAGGCGAAAAAAAATCGTAATAAACCCAGGTTAAGTAACAGCAGAAACTTCAAATCCCAACAATAATTTTATTTGAGAAAACGTGTACGCCACACCCCACTCTTGGATAATAAGCTATATCAGGGGACGGCAACGCGGTGCCTGCGAAACAATTTTAAGGTGCCCGCCGTTCAAATTTCGAAAATATTTAGATATTTGAGCAACAAACGCTCGTACTTGTAATGAACATTTTTAGTAAAATAAAATTAAAAATCGCAAAACCGTAAAAATCAAAAACTGAGCAGCCTGATCTCTCGACAGCGTCGTTCTCCCCTTGCTTCTATGATAAGTACGATAAATGCATTAAAAGATAAATTGTCCGTCTTGAAATGGCATGTTGAGAAAGATAATTTATCACATTTCCCAAATTTAGAATTGGAAAATTATTGCGATGGAAATGCTACCACCTATTAATTTGTCAAACATTTTGATTCCTTGTTGAAAGAATTTAATACCAAGAATTTATGCTTGTGAATCTTAGTTTTCTAATATGATATACTTAAAATCAAAGTACCTATCACGCCCCGCTGGCACTTACTTGGACTAGTGCCTGAGAACTGGGAATTCAACTTATGTGCCACATTACAAAGAGTTGGCCGTAGATTCGCAATGTCAAATATTGCATTATCAATTTTAAGATTATTTTGATTAAATTAAAATTTGAATTTATGTATTAAAAATTTATGTCGCATTAATATTTTCATGTTTAAATATTAACCCCCCCCCTTTCTCCTCTTCATCCAGTGGTGCCCACCGAACTCGCGCATTTCGGAAATATGCCCTCCTAGTTAAAAAGGTTGCCGACCCCTGAGCTATATTAAGCTAAAACACTAAATTTGGGAAAAATTAATGATAATTTTTCAGCTTTGAGCGAATTATGTATGACATTCCGAACTAGATATCCGAACACTATAGCTACTTATTTCCTTTAAATATCACAAACACTTTGGTAACTGAGTAGTTCTCATGTAAAATAAATTGTCTCTAAGATACTGGTCACAGCCCAAACAGTAACAGTTTCATACCAATAATACTCATATAAACAATGTATGTGTTACAGAAGCCGTCCTTACACAGAACTACTTTTATGTGCATTATGCTTCAAAACATTTTATAACTTCTATGTCTGAGGAACATTAGTCCAGGGTAGCAAACTGAAAATAGGAGTGACATAAATTAAGAGCAATTACGAAAAATAACATCGTGTTATCCATTGGAGGCAAGTCAATTCAGAAAACGCGGCTCAAATTGTGATAACACAATGTAAGTGCCTCAAGCACAAAGCATTGGTAATGATTCAAATTAAAAATTAAGGTAGTAAATCTGAGAGCATTAGCACGATTAACTGTCTTCGATTTCACCTGGAGAAAAATGGAGAATCCTTACCAACACACACACAAGAAATCCAAATCTGCAGGATACAGCCGTTTAGCCTATCCCGGTCGAACACATAATGTTCATTTTGGTTTTGGAACGTCATATAAATGTTAGGTGGTAATATAGAATTTGAAAAAGAGCAGCATAGAATTAATAGCAAGAAAAGTAGACCTTTTTACTTCTTAAAAACAATTTAGTACTTTTGACTCGCATCACATATAAAGCTGAATGCCTCAACGGTAAATCTAAACGACACTCGACAGTTTCCCCATCCATAACAAAAAAATTTGAGCCTCTCTGTTTTAACTTCTGGCCCCGGGTATTTAAAATTATGCTGTTTCTTTGCACACTCTATCCCTGTGCATTTCAGTCACCTAATATATTCCAATAACAGCAGTAACCCTTCCACACAAAAAAAATTAATTACATCACTTCCAATGCACCAGACAGGGCCCGACATAGCAACTCAGGCCTTCCGGGATTGAATCCCTGCCAGTGAATTGGCTACGCCACAATTTAGACAGAGCAACCCCCCAGGGGCGACATCCGGTGAGCTCGTACCTTTTCCCACCTTCTCAGACATCACAGAAAGACTTTCCGGTGTACATTTTTAACGTGCCCATAACCGGCCTAGACACGACGGTATTAAATGGCGTCGTCGGGATTCGAACTAAGCACCCGTAGTCTGAAGCTCAACGCGCTACCACTAAACTACTTCGGGCCCATTATTTACACCACTTTAATTTTCTTGTCAAAACTAAGTGATTTAAATTTTACTATATATGAGTCTGCACAAATACAGAATATCGAAATAGATTTTACAAAACGTCATCAACTTGTTCTTGCAGCTTAAGCAAAGTTTTATTACTCTGCGGTTGCAGAAATTACGCTGTATAAAAACTCTTATCAGCGGTGTAAAAGCACTGAATTTTGATACCTAAGAAACTGACAGGAGCACTCCACAATGAAAGTACAAGTCAGTGAATTCCAGCAGCAATAGTTTATAGACTTTTAACTCCCAAATAACGCAGTTGTTATCGATCTAAATTGGCTGTTGTATTTTTTTGAAGGCAGGTGGCTCTTTTCTTTGCATATAAGTATTTAAAAAAAGATAGATATCTAAAAACCATTTTCATCAAAAAGTTTAGTTAGTTTTTTTCCGTTTTTTACTTTTCTCTCAATCGATTCCTCTCTAATGATATTTCTAGCTGGGGAAAATTCTCTAAAGATTGTGGTTAAAAGTTATTTTAAGCGATCACAGCTTGCTAGCGCAGAAATAATATTTTATTAAGGACTTATTAGATTGACCAATATTAGGAAAAACAACCATAACAGTAATTTTCAATAAAAACGTAACGCATGTGGATTAATGCTTATAGCTATTAAACCATTGGAAACGTCGAACCGAAAAGACTATATAGATTACGACGGAATGTCTCCCCCCCCCCCTCCTCCTAGCAAGACAGACACCAGTAATAGCGTGCTTAACGCAACGTACTATAGATTCTATCCAAATATTCAATGAGCCTCTCAGAGCCGGCACGCAAACATGGAAACCAATAACTCTAAAAAATATTGGGTTCATGGCACAACATTAAGTGAAGATATACCGGGTGAGCCAAAAGTTCGTAAAAACTTTAAAAATTCATAAAAAGGGAAGAAATTATGATAAAGAAGTGCAGTTCACAAGGAAGTCAGATTTTTTTTAGCAGCAAAATAAAAATTTTAAAAAATCACTGGTAGAGTGACTGGTCTAGCTTTGCGAACACTGCTACTCCCCGTGGACGATTCCTCTGTCATATTATTCGTAACGGTTTCCACCGCAGTAATGCGGCCTTCCGCCAACGAGGGTCTTCTACTTCGTGGCCGATCCTCCAAATCCTCGTGTATCACGATCTTTTATTGCAAGATTGATTTGCATAATTCTGCTGAATCTCTCGCATGTCAGTGCCATCTACAGGTGATTTTTTTAACTTTTAAACTTTTTTTACTTTTTAAACTTTCTTTTAACTTTTTAAACTTTTTTGGCTGCTAAAAAAATCAGACTTCCTTGTGAGCCCTTTCTTGCAAATCGCCCTTCTTTATCATTTCTTACTTTTTTTTGTGAATTTTTAAAGTTTTTACGAACTTTTGGCTCACTCTATATATACGTGGGACAAAGAGTTTAATCAATGTATTTATTTTAATACAGTTCAATGCAATTTGAAACTTTGTGAAAATGTCCAAAACATAGTTCCGTAAAGAACACTTCTTAATACCACCATCTATATATTTAAGTTGCTAAGCCGACTTTTTGGGCAGTACGTGAGAGAAAACCACTGCATCAATTTACTTCATTTTGGTCTTAAACGAAAGATTGTAATGTATAGATTTGTCAAATTTGGTTTTTGTATCGGCAATTTTTATTAATGAGCTATAATTTACAATTAAAATTTGATTTCTGCGCATGCTCAGTGGCATGTTTCAATCTGGCTTTAGAAACGCACTGTTTCTGCGCATGCTCAGTGACATGTTTCAATGCCAAGGAGTCTCTCTAGATCTCTCTCTGCCATTTTTATTTTTATGATAATTATGTTTGTGAAATATAAGATTAAACCTTATGGAAATTGTTTATTTTGCGCTGTTTAATTAGCGATAATTTACAATTAAAATTTTGCTTTCTACGCATGCTCAGTGACATTTTTAAATCTGGCTTTAGATACTCACTAAGCACGAGGCCGCTTAAAGACATTAATTTGTTTCTGCGTATTATTATGATTTTTTGTAATGATGTGTTCAGTATAATTTGTGTATTAGTACATTTATTTACTATCTAGCCGTCATGTTTTGACGGGTACCAACTAGTAAAAATAAAATCCCGTGGCTACTCGTTTTGAACTAATCAAATAGTTCATCATGGGGCCGAGGAGTATTGGTGTGATTGTACAATGAACAATTTACATATGATTCGCATTTGTGAATTGCTCATTGGCAAACACACCAATGCTCCTCCGTCTGCAAATGAACTATTGAATATTTCCAAACATGTAGCTGGTGCTTTTTAATTTTATTGTGATATTGAAGAAGTGTTCTTTACGCAATTATTTTCGACAAGTTTCGGTAAGTCAAAACATGGTTCATTCCACTGTTTACGCAAGATTGGTGTCTTTCAACCCCTTTGGATGAACCTACCTCTATAACCCCGCAGATTTTCAGAAACACGCAGTGTCAAAACGCTTATTGTTTCAAACTTGGTTATTTGATTTTTTAGTGGTAATTACGGCAACCAGAACTATTGAAGATATTGGAAAAGAGAAAGAACTCCCTGGTGAACAAACAAAAGGAAAGTATGAGGCACCTAAGTGAGTGACTAACGGTGAAACTACGTTAAGCCAAGCACAGACAAACTACATACGAAGGATCGTTTGCTTTTTAGAGAATGCCTTTCTAATAGCGCCCTTTACACGTACGCTCTTTCGGGAGTCCTTGGAGCGTACGGGATTGCGCGCGGGAAAACTTGCAGTATGCTCCAAAGCAGCTTTCCCTTCCTCTCCGACACCTTCACACGTGCACTCAATGACGCGGGATTGTGGTTTCACGCGGGAAAGAGCGTACGTGTAAAGGGCGCTAATAGAAAGTTTGTCGTATTTAAGTGCTACTGTAAAACTGGGGAAAACCTAGCATACTTAACTAGCCGCACCAATTGCTAACATTCGAATCCAGGACGAATGCATCCCATACAGTTAACAACGCCACTGACTTAGAGTAGTATTTTGCCAATTATAACTAGAGAGGAAAGTTATACTTTCATTGAAAACGTAGCCCAGGAAACTTGGCACTAACAGCTAAAACACACGAATGGCATGCGAAAACTAAGCTCACAGACTTATGCAACCGCACGATTTCCTGTTACATAATTTATTGCAGCATGAGTCGAAATTGCGAGGGAATCTATGTCGTGTACGAACTTAGCTAGCATTTCGCTCGCTGCTGTGTAATAAAGTATTTGGTTAATATTTATAAGTTATTTTGCAGACGTTAATACATTTCTAATGCACTTAAAAGGATGTTTTTCACTCCTTTGTTTTAATTAAAGACCAAAAAGTGAAAATGATGTCAAATGAATGAAGAAAATTAAGATTTTCAGAACCAAAAAGGTAGTTTCTCTCTCTCTCTCTCTCTCTCTACGGGATAGTTAGCTGACCGCATTTTTATACGAAACAATTTATTCGGTCACAGAGGAGCCAAGTAAAAACGCCAAGAAGAACCATTTTTCATCCTTATCAGCGACACAAAATATCATACAGCTTTCAGCACAATGATACTAGGCTTCAAAGGAATAACGGAGATACTTCTACCATGGAAGGTAAATAAACTCAACCACACGAAATCGCCTGCGAAATAAATTCACAATAACTTCTCACATAGCCTATATTAACTAAGATGATATTGGAATCGGGCCAAGAAAACGAAATTCCCTAATTTTTCTCTTTAATCCAGAACAGCGCGGTAAAATAAAAAAGAAGAAAAAGATACAAATAATAGAATTAATTTTGAAATTACAATTTAACAAAGCTTAAAGTTCTGTGATAAAAACCCCAAACCTTGAAAAATTAAAGAAAATTAAATTGAACTTTAATAAAATAATCTAAAACTTAATTCAAAACAGAAGCGGAAGGATTTGCGTTTTATCTTTTCGGTGGACACAAACAAATATATATATATATATAATTGCAGCAAATGAAATTAATAAAATACAGAAATGCAAAATAAAGTAGCAACAATTAGTAGAACAGAAAAGTTATTTTCAACCTTTATATATAAACACAGAAATAAAATTGGGAGGGGTGGAGGGATTATAAAGACGAAAACACAAATTACGAGTAAAAACAAATGCGGGGTGCAGACTAAAAAAGCTTTTGTTTACTGAGAGAAAATAAACAATGTAGAATTAATTAAAGTTTTAACTTATTAATCATCATTTGTCAACTGTATAATAGGTTCTTCAGTCTATTTTTTCTAGGTAAATAACAAACAGGGGTATTTTTTTCTTAATCTTTATTGTAATTTTTTATTAGTGCATTTATCAGAATCTCTCTTAAAATCTCATAATATTCAAAGCATTACGACACTAATAAAATTATTCACAGCATTCACATTATTTATTTTTCTATCAAATATCACTGTTACCACATGAACTATATGACTGTTAAAACTTTATTGATGATAATACTTTTGACTGTTCATATATGACTCATAATACTTTTTAAAATCTCTGATTAATTCGATCTCAAAAACTAATATTACTGCAAACAATCATTTGCTATAAAGGGGGGAATAAACGAAAGTCACTTTCACTTTCCGACTTTTTCCTTAAAACAGAAAATCCTCCCCGAGTTTCTTTCGGTCAGATAATACAGGGGCAAATGTATTTCGTAAAACGAATGTGGCCTAGAGCAAACTTTCGGAAAATAAGGTATAACAGTAGATGGCTTTGATGTGCGATCTACAGCAAAATGTTGGGTATAGTCAGGGGAACGAAGAATGGCGTCAAGTCTGATCCCTCCCGAAATAGCCATTCCTCCCCTTTTGGGTGCATTCGTTAGGCTCACAAGCGTATTACACTCATCAAAATTACCCCTAGGTAATGAGCAGTTGAGCAAATAAACTATTTATGGCAACAATCTACTTTAATGATACCATAATGTATTGTTCAACTTCAACACCACGCGTGACAATTCACTCTGCATTATTCTAATAGGAAACTTTTAGGGTAAATTTTTATTTCTCTTCACCACTGTAGTTTATTTTTTTTGCTAGTATTTAGTAAACATGTAGTTTAGCGACAAAATAAAATTCATAAGGGTTAAATATACTATCGTGTTAAACATAAACAAATAATATGCATGCACACTCTAAATATTCCATTGCAAACACCTCTTCTGTAACTACATACATGTGGCGGGTTATCAGATCAAAATACCACCTTTTAAGAGATTCTATACTTTTCAGATGTATATAATGAAACATCAGTCTGAGAAATACGCTAAATCAACATACAGGTATTCCTTCACTTACGACAGCTCACACTTACGATCGAAATTTTTAAATTAATTTTTTTTCCTCCTAAAAACTACTATCCCTCGAATGTACAGACATACCTACATAATTATTAAAAAATTATTAAAAAATGTATTACATAATTATTAAAAAATATGATGCAATATTCTGCAATACTGCAAAAATTTATGAAGCAATCGTTTCGATATCCACACGATAAATCAAATAAACCTTCATTGGCTTCAGATATGGCTTCAGCTTTTCATTATATTAATAAAGGACTACAACAATTAGGAGCAATGGATCCAAATGAAGAAAGATTCACAAGTGCAAATCGTCGTAATCAGGAAAATCTGGCTTGCTACCAGACAATATACAAGGAAAAGAAGACGCAAACAGTTCAAACTACCTTGGATAACTTTGTTAAAAAAACTTGCAACGTACCTTCTGTCGCAAATTCTGAACCAATGGATTGTACTAACATAATAAGTAGTGATGACGAAGAATAATTTGTGTCTTCTAAATACAATGTATTTTAAATTATGTATGAAAGTAAAAAATATATGTATGTGCATATACAAAAAAAAAATTGCTTGAAACTCGACTTACGACCAACTCAACTTACGACCAATGTCTCGGTCCATATCTCGGTCGAAAGTTGGGAAACATCTGTATTCACTAAATTGTATTTTTCAAACTATAGTCTCTTTTAAAATAAAATTTCTTCCAAATTATGATCTCATATGTATCAAAATATACTAAACAAAAAATAAAAGCATCATAAAATATAACGATGATTCAATTCCTTACGACAATTTTTAACTTCTTTTACACATCTTAGAAACCTCTTAACTGAAAAACACCGTATTTCCCAAAAAACCGATTTAATATTTTATTGTTACCATTACACCCGCAAATCCGATATAAAAATATCTCTTGAGAGAAAAAATAAATAAATAAAGAGGAGAAAAAAATCATTCAAGAGTTCTTGTGAAAGTATTCGCACTAAATTAAAGCCTTTTTTAAAGATTAGCGACGAGAAAAGTAATTAATTAAAAAAATGAAATCTAAACTAAATAAATATTGCTTCAGGAACTAAAATTAAGAAACTAAATAAAATGATTTTTTATCCTGTAATAAATAAATCAAAACAGTAACTAAAAGCTACTATTATCAAGCAACCGTAACGAAAATTTTCTAAATAAATTATCTTTAATGCTAGTTTCAAACCCTGTTTATAAATCTCTCGGCTTTAAAAAAAAAAGGGGGAAGAAAGAAACTAATGAAATAAAAGGAAAAACACGCATAAGAAAAGAAACCAAACTTAAGGAGCATAAAAATCCTTAAGGGGAATTTTTACTTTCCGACCGTTTAGCGAAAGGAAAAGAAAATGGATAGATAAAAAATGACAGCACAAAGCAATTTATATGTAAATTTTGTTCAATTTCATAGAAAATATTCGCAAGGAATCATTTTAATAAATTCTTCAGTCACTCCAGTGCATAGATATTGAAAGTCAGAGTTTAAAAGTTTTAAATCCTAGAAAAGCGTGATGCTCTTCTGGAGTTACGGAAATAAAAACGTACTCTTGAAAAGCCCTGCTTGAAATCAATTGATTCAACGGCAGTTTCAACTGGAGAAAAGCAGCTTCTGTTTCTCAAAACTTAATTTGCACACACACATTTCTCGCGAAAGAGCTACACAAACATTTTCTTCGAATCATTAAAAGTACGACTCCAGACAAATGAAGGGCTAAGTTGTTATCTTAGACTCGAACAATTAAAGTACTTTCTGAAAAGGAAATCAATGGAGGTTTTGGGGTACTAAGCGGGCGTTTGTTTGGGGATTAGAGAATCAAATCGTTTCCATGCTAAGAATCGTTAGGTGACAAGTAGATTTAAATCTTGGAGAACAAGATCTTGATAAAGAAATAAAAAGTTCGTAGTCCAACGCGAGAACACGATTCTTTAAGGTCTTAAAAATCGAATGCAGTTACTGCAAAAGAAAAAAACCTTTCGCTGCTGCTAGGAGATAACTCATCTAAGGCATTTCGCGTTTTTGGTACTAAAGGCCTGTTCACATAGAATCGGTCAGCGTTACACGTATTGACATATTTTAAACCAATCCCAGCCTTAAAAATGTCGTAGCTAATCGTTTGGTGGTTTGTAATTGGTTTAATATACTTCAATACGAGTAACGCTGACGCTGACGAACGCTATGTGAACAGGCCCTAAGAATAGACTGTTAAAAGCCAACATCGGCATTGTGTTCTGAAATACCTAAGTGAGAGAATGACATACAGACACATTCAGACTGGTCTTTTTTAAGTATAACATTGATACAATTCACATTTCAATATTCCAGGGAAGACATTTAATTGGATATACTAAACATCCCCCATGCAAAATAAATAAATAAATAAGTAAAATAAAGGCCAACTCTTAATTCTATCATTTTATGAACTTACAAGAAAGTTTATTGCCGACAGATAATAAATCAAGTTTAGATTCTATAAAACTTCGATGGTGATCGAGTAATGGTATGATAACAGCAATTCTGTATTTTCGACACCAGTATAATTTGAGAAAATAAATTATTAGGAGAAATGAAAACAAGTTGAACTCTTTTTTTTTCTTACACCTTACAGAATTTCATTTTCCAGACGAATAAGAATTTAAAAATTCAGTTAGAAACAAAGTAAACCACGTTATTATTTTAAGGAGCATATATTCCTTTGAATGAAAGTATTAGAAATGATTTTGCATAACTACAGTTCTACTAACCAGTAACTAAGTAAGCATTAGCTATTGAGCTTAGATTTATATCACTCTATTCAATTTTTAAACAATTTATAAGGCGATATGTTCTTAAAGAAACTTAAGAACGGTAAACTGAACTCACTTTGATAGAAGGGGGGTTGACAGTTCGGAAAATGTAAATGAAGATGGTGCTGGAAACAATAAATCAAATAGTTGGAATGTCAGTCATTGTAAGGATAAAATTCAAAAAAGAAAACAGAATTAAAATAGCTATGTGACCTCTCGCATTAATCTTCAGTTCTCCAGACGGAATAGATTTCGACATTTTTCCCATAAGAGAGGGGAAAACAGATGATTTTTTTAACTTATTCATTTAAAGTAAAAGGAAAAAGAATACTTTGCAAATAAATGACGGTATTTACTTTGAAAAATTGAAAAGAGAATTTAAAAGAATGGGCTAAAACTGGATTACTGCGTTTATTTTAAGCTTATTTATTACAATAAATGACTGCAAAGGAAAATAAAATTTAAAAAAAAAACCATGAAGACATACATTATATAAATAAATGCATTTACACATGAGCGAATAAGTAGGTGAGTGTATGACGGATGAAAATCGAGATGCGACAGTTTATCTCATAGCCTGGACAGTTCAGTCAATAAAATACTAGCTTCGAGCCTCAGGAGACCCGAGAATCAAATTAGATGGAAATATCAAATTGGTATTAAATATTAAATCCAAACACTAAATTTGTTCGAATATTAACATGATATAACAATTCGTACACAGAAAATGGCAATGCATATTTATTTGATATTATAACAATCCCATATACAGGAAGCATTCTACTCAGAAACGTAATCGGGGGCGAGAGGGGGCAAAATTTCTGACGAAAACATAAGAGTCATTTTTTAGCTAACATACAGTAAAAATACACGAGGGACCTAAATATCAAGGAATGATGGTTCCCTTTCATTTCCCCCTGCTATTTTACTTAAGTTAAACATACGCACTACTAAAAGCAAAGAACGATTAAAAAATGTCTGTAAAAAGGCATATAATAAAAAAAAAAGAAATAATCCACCAAATTAATTAGTAATAAATAAAAAATCACTAATAACGGTAACTCTCTTTAATTGTTATTACAGAATTTATCCACAAACCTATCTGCGAGAAGGCAAGCGTCTACGAAATTATTTAGCTTTCTTTAGGAAAAAAAAACCAACATAGTCCTTGCGGATCTGAAATGATTTTTACGTGAATTAAAACAAGTGAATACGCTCTAAACTTCAAAACTAAATCCTTTAGCTAGCCACACAAAAAAATACAGAAAAAAAAGTGTTACTGCCGACGTCATGAGAAGTCATGCATTAACCTTTTAGTTCAGGTATTTATTTTCGAATTCACTTAATTATTTTTAAATATATTTCCTGTAAAAAGAAAAAAAAACACGATACTTTTTTATTGCCTTTGGGGAATACAGTGCTTTTACCTCTGAAAACTTTCTAAATAATGGCGTTTTAAGCAGAAGTTAATTTAGCATGTCAGGAATAGAAGCCGAAACGAGACAAAATTGTCTTTCTGATTTTGAACGGTTTTTATGTAAGATTATTTAAACTGACAGACGTTCACCATCTTTAAATAATATGCTTTCTGACGCAAGATCAAATAGCAAGCCATATTTTGAAATTTTGGTTAGGAAGCGGATATTATCCGAAACAGACTCTAAATAAAACTATATATATATATATATATATATATATATATATATATATATATATATATATATTAATAATGAGACACAAAAAAGATACAGACACTTTCAAAAAACTAATCTTCAGTTTTTAGGAGCCTACTCACAAAAGCTCCTAGGTACATCTAAAACCGAAATTTTGAAAAAATTGCTATAAGCACACTGTTATACCGAGTTGAGTACAAAAACATTCTTCATATTCTGAATAAAAACAGAGAAATTATTGGCGTAATTTTATTTTATTCGAGAAGAAATATCTATCATCAGAAGCACACAACACATGCGCACCGAATGTGGAGAAACCGCTGTTCACTATGTTACAGCGTTCATTTTTTCATCACCCGAACGTATAAAAGCAGTAACAGATGGATAATCACAACGAAATTTAAAAAAATAACACGATATGAGAAACTGCACATTAAAAAAATGAAAAGGGTGAAGAATTTTATTAAAAAAACAACAGGAAAGATTATATAAAAGAGAAATGAAATACATAAATTAAGATGAATAGAATGAAGAAATAAACTATTCATTTAATTAATTCTTTGATTCAATGGAACTATTCTATAGTTATAGTGTATTAACTAAAAATGGCCCTTATGTTTTTGTCAGATATAGCCCCCTCCCCTCTCCTCTCCCTACCCGAAGATTTTCTGGTTACGTACGTTAGCAAAATGCTTATCTGTTTACAGGAGAGACAGCTATTTTTATGTCTGTTTCTAGATAAGATATAGAATCGTTTTTTACCTGAAAAATGAAACTGAAAATTTAAGGTCCATTTTTCAAGTTCCAGATATATCTTGATTCTAGCATATTTCAAACTAAATACCACATCTAGTTTAATTCAGCACTGAAATTTTATAAATCTCGTGATTTTATATACTTTAGTTTTAAATTAGATTACTTTCTCCCTATTTGCGAGACGTCAATCTGGTTCATTATGCACTCAATTACGCTCCAGTACGGCCCAACGTTACGTTACGCGAAAGATTAGAGAGATATATGTCTTCTTTGCAGATCTACAGCTTAGAGCCCATGAAGCTAAACGACTAGAAGCATCCATGCAATCCAAGGGATTCGAATTCGCAAACTCAAAACTAGGATCAGCGCTCTGGTTATTTGGCCACCACCGGCAAGACATACAAGAGGATAATATGCGTAGTACACTGCTGTTCAGTTCATGATAACAAAACCGCCAAAAGATAAGACCAGAGTTTCCAAATTTGGAAGTTTGAACGTGATGGTAGAGTAAAATTGGTTGAAAGAGGATTTTCCCTTTTTGAATTACCATCGTGTTTGAAAGGAACAGAAGAATGTTGAACGCAGAGACAGGATAGATCAGGAAGACCATGAACAAATAATGGCACAGTAGAATCATCCTTGCAAACATAATCACAGAATAACCACATCTACCGTCTTAACTCAGAGGAGGACTGTCGTTCATTACAATAATGTTATCATGGAAGGTTTGACGCCATGTGTTGCAAAAAAAAACTTGTCACCTGTCACCCTTTTCTCACTTCCCCTTTAACGCTAAAAGATTAAAGAGGCGACGAGTGTGGAATGGCATCAAATTGCATTCTCGGATGAAGTCGATTTAATTTTATACTCCATGACAGAATCCGCATTGAAAGGTATTGCAATCAACACAACGTGCGAGCCTCCAAAATAGTCTATCATATTGGCTGAAAACAAGCATAAATGAGGGGATCTTGGCTTGAATTGAAATTACTACTTTGTATTTCAAATTGATAGACTCTAAAGAAAGAGATTTAGAAGTTGTTTTGCCAGTGTTAACTTGCAGACAATACCTAGTGAAATTTCTGAGCAAAATAGAGCTCGCAGAATGGAATTAAGCATATGTTTAGGTCGATGTCACGTCTTGTGCAAGTCGCTATCTCTACAGCTGCTAGCAATGGATAGGAAGATAATGATCAAGTTAAAGTCAGTAAGTCACAATTTGTGCCTTTTACCTTTAACAATCGATCCCAAAAAACCTAACTAAATGATGTCTTTCCCTGTGCAGTAATATTCGTGAAGAGTCGTGAATTTATAACGTAAATTTTAAAAAACCTACTAAAAGCTAAAAACATGTAAGAAAAACACGTATAATTAAGCACGCATAGAACAGATTTAAATATCAAACAATGTAGATTTTGCATTCGTTTTCATTAAGACAAACAGCAACACTTAGTTTTATTAGTTTTATTTTAAATAAACAACACTTGGTCGATTAAAAAAATAAGCTGAGGAATAATACACATAATACACGGTTAACAATTTTATAAGATTTTTAAGCTAGATTAATATTATTCTTGAAGAAAACCCACCTAAAATATGAAATGGGAAGCAACTTAAGCAGTGTGTGGGGGGGAGGGGTGGTAAAAATACTCGAAAGCTTTAGATTTAGAAGCCCGTTTTTGTAGCAGACAGCCCATTTCTAGTGCAATTTTGAGATTCATTGCATTCTGATAAGATTTTAACACTAATTCAGCACTACCCTAATACTAATTTATTTTGTTTTATAAGAAATACTGTTTAAGAGATAAGGAGTAGCTATTTTCCCGTATCGTCCTAAGCCCAGGGAAACAATGGTTCATAATCCTTACGGATTACGTAGAGGTAGCTAGATTAGACGTTTTTCTTCTCTGTTCACCAGATATATTTCGAACATAAGCTGAAGGCACAACAAACAAGAATGCCTGCATAAATAGATTGCCGGGCTTATGTAAGCGTATTTAGAGAATAACTCAAAAATTCCTGCTACAGAAATCCCAGAAATAGATTGGAGCATCTCAGACTACTCTACGAAAGTCAGTTGTAAGCAAGATATTCATTCCTGAAACAATTGCAGATACTCAAATATAGGCCTAATTTCTGTCATCCTTTCTTGACAATTTTACCTATACCCTCTTCTTCACGTGGCTACTCTATTCACACATGAATAAATCGAAAAAATATTTAGCTCTAGATTTTAATAAGCGCTTGAAATTATCTATTAAAGACGAGTACACATGAACATCTCTCGTTAGATTAAATTACTTAAAAATTAATATTACGTCATCTATGGCAATGAACAATAAAGAATCATTCATTATACATATAATTATTAATTCAGAATGAAGGAAGTGCATAATTTGATATTCAAATCTTAATGCAAATATAAAAATAAATGAAATAAATATTACCCAGAAAAAAATAACAGATTTTGTAAGTTTACAGAAACATATAACTTTTACTGTTTAAATAAGACATTATTAAAATTACACATTTCATCAACTTAGCAGCAGGTTATTTGCCTAATACAAAACTTGAAAACCTGACATGTTATGTACAACAGTATGCACAATAATGTTGTGTAGATAAATTAACTTTTGTTTTATTATATAGTAATGGTAAATAATCATTCTTGTAACTGATTATAATTTCGGTTTTTAAATTAATTAACCTTAAGTATAACAGCTTTGTTTTACATATCTTTTTTAAGCCTCTGCTCTAATTTGGTTTAACTGGTTGTGATCTAATTTTTAATTGCCTAATAAATAGTGTAAACGGGATTTGGGGAAAGTGCGCAATTTTCCTGAATCTCCAATGCAATTTAACGGTAAAATTGATTAATTGGTCATGGCAAGTTTTGATTTATTTTTAATACGTATTTCTTGGAATATTATGTAAAGTAGCTGGTGAATTTTGTTTCTTCAGGTTGACTAATATAAATATTAATTTTTTGAGAATGTTTATTTTATTTTGTCTAAAAGTTAATTTTTTTTTAGTTCGAATTTCCTTTTTTTTTTTTTCCTATTATCCTATCCTACTCAATATAAGCAGAAATCCAAAGCCCCGGTAATCCAAGAAGTACAGTTTGCCATTTCGTTCACTTTTCCCCCGACTTTCACAGTAAATGGGGGAAGCAAAGGAATATGGAACGTTTTTGCAGACGTCCAAGCATACCGACGGAAAAATCTTGATTGCGGCTACACGGAGGTCTACAAAAGTGCACAGTGGTAGGAGACTTTGGAAATCGGACGAGTTCTCAATTAAACAAGATGGCTAATGGAGATAAAATAATCAACAGCTCCAAATGGGTGAATTTTCGACATGCTACTATATTTTTCAAATTAAGTCCTAAATTTATGGCGCACCTTCAATCTCCTTCTCGTCTGGCTTGGAGCTTGGCGGAAGGATAAAGTTGTGAAAAAGCCTATTTCACGGGGAGCAGCAGTTTTTGCAGGGGCGGCTAGGGCAACACGAGGGAAGAATAGGTGCCCTCACCGAGATTATGATAGGAGTCCAGCTCGAATAAAAAGAAAAAGTGCCTTTACGAAGATCCGAGAGATGACCGAGCAGCTTAAACCTCAACGGAGCCTGATGGAACGATGTTGGAGCAGCAGTTAAAGTTCCTTAAGGGCCTTGCCTATTCCCCTTCTTTCTTTATTTGAGGGCTGCAGCCGGTAAATTATTTTTTTTTTCTATTTAGCTTGTCTTTTTTAATTCACCAGCTAATTTAGTGGGCCCGAAAATTTATTAGTACAGTCGAACCCGGTATATAACGAACTCACGGATATAACGAACGAAAATTTTGGTCCCGCTGTTTTCCTGTTGTACGTAATTTAATTAGTATTGTGTCAGTTTAATGTAATCGATTTTAGTCGATTTAATTCATTAATGATCATTTTTAATAGATTTTATCATTTTCTTTCCTACGTCATTTTTGAATACACGTTGCAACTAATGAGTTATACCTTTTGTGAACTCTAGCATTTTTTCTTAACGGTTCAGATATAGCGAACCACCAGATAAAGCGAACAAAACCTTTGGTCCCTTGAAGTTAGTTATTACGGGGTCCGACTGTGTCTTATTGGAATTAATAATGATTTAATCTAAGCGGTATTTGTGTCCTCCTGTAATTAAAGATGGTTTCATTTTGTGATGTTTATGAATCAGCTAAAAATGTAATATTTTATGTCCGTCAATAAATTGTGCAAATTAATTTCTTTGATTCCTAGTCATGCCGTTACTGCCTCTTAGTAAATGTTTCAAGTTTTTAATTTTTCAGAACTTTCCCTTTATAGGTTTTAACTTCCATTTTCAGGCTTTTGTTTTTCGGGTTTTTCTTTCAGGTTTCCTTTTTGTAAATAAATAATAATGTTTCCTTCATAAATATTTTTTAATCATATACCCTACGGGTGCATCAGTTTGAACCTGCATATTTTGGTTATTGCACAACTAAACAACGCATTTAACATCTAATATAATCACTAAATGATTTTATAACGGCATTTCCTTCAGATTACTTTATTAATTATTTCTAATTATCATTCTTTTCTTTCAACCTTACAAATGATACCGTGACATTTTTTTAATTCTTACAATAAGCCTCCGCTGAAATTACAAACGATAAAAGTTTTTAAATGGGACAATAACCGATATAAGACAATCTTCAATTCATTCAAAAACAGAGTAATCTTATCACAGTATAATGATCGCCTGCAAAAAGCGGAACTACATAGGGGTGCCTCACTATCAGACGGGTATCTCAAGGCCTGTTCACATTGCATCCGAAGTGTTGCTTTACTACATTGGCTCCGAGATTGTTCACATGACCTATGATTGGTTTACGCATCACATGGTCAACGAACAGAGCTCTCTGATTGGTTAAAATTTTTAACGCTGGCGCTACGTAATGCTCCGGATTCAGTGTGAACAGGTCGTAAGCTATCCGGTGATACAATACCGTTTCATTTTAAATGTTCTTCCTCATAGCTATTCCTCTTTCCCTTTTGTGTCCAACAACACACAGAATGTTGACTTTTTCAGGAAGGATTGACAGATTATGAGCTCTTTCTTGATTCAGTGGGTGGTGGTGCATAGCCCTTCTTAGTTGGTGGAACGTCTGGTTAATTCCGATAACGAACGAGACTCTAGCCTACTAAATAGATGCTCCGATCATCTCCGTCGGACGTTATTCAAAATTTCGATTATTTTCAAAATTTCGATTATTTATTTATCTTTATTTCTATTATTTGACGTTGCAAATATTTTTCAAGCACGAGTTTCAGTAATGTTTGCCTAATGCTCCATTATCATTATTTCCAACGGTCCGCCGCCATTGTAATTGTCAACTGACAATACCAAGAATTCGACATTCAGGGCGAACGATTGAGAATGTCTCATTTTGAATACATTTGTCACAACAGTATATTATAAAAAAAAAATTTTTTAAAAATTCAGGGAAGAACATAATAGGGGTCCAAGAAAACTATCAAATTATTTTCTAATCTTGCAGAATACTTGTGAAAACTTTTAAACGGATGCCTAATAATTCACTGTTTAATGAGAACGATCTGGACAGTTATACAAAACTACCTCTGATGTACCCTTTCTTTATAAGAAATGCGCATAATTAAATGCTAATGATTTTTCTAATGACTATCAGTTGAAAAATTCACTGCCGTGTTAATTATTTTAATTTTTAATGCCATTCACGCCACATAAAAATACATCAACGCGAAATTCAAGGATAAAAATTTGTGACAACTATCAAATCTAAGTAAGTCGTTAAAATTTATGTTTCCCGATTCAATTAAGATAAGACAATAGAAATTGGGCGTTTCTTCAAATAAATATCCTATTCAAAATAATTTAAAATCGAATATTCTTCGTTTTTAATCTCAGTAATTTGTAAATATAGCTTTTTTTTTTTGCAAAAAGGTGGAAAAAATCGAGAAACAGTGATAAAAACAGCTTCAAGAACAATATTTTGAACACAGATGATAAGGTACCTTAATCTCACAGGTATTAAATAGCTAAAGCATAATAACTGAAAATCATTAAGAAATTTTCTGGCTTTCAAACGTAGTACTTCAGTGTATGCAGCTTTTTAAAAGGTGTAAAATAAATATAGGAAAATCTAGAGAGCGAAGAGCCATGATACTCCGTGCAAAAAGGAAAAATAAAAAGAGGTAATCACCTCCAAAGGCATAGGATTCAGCAAAATCCAATAATTCTAAATCGTCCGAGAACATAAACAATATTTATTTCCATAAAGAGATAAGAGAAGCTTCACAGTTGTAATAAGCAAAACAGTTATGTTTGTCGTTTATAATGAAATCACCAGTGCATAGCAGAAAACGACTCGAATTGTAAAGCAAACACATTACACTGAAAAGTGATAACAAGGATATTTATATTTTCCGGCACTTTATCATTAGTGGAATGGACGTGGGCGTCAAAAAAAATGTTCATTAACAACAACATAGAAATTTAATATTCATGGAGATTAAAAAGATACGCAAGTTTTTGGATTTAGTCCTGACGGGAAAAAAAATCATCTTGCCACCCTTATTGCACCTTTATTTTTAGATAACGAGCTCCCTCAGACAGAATCCTCGACATCAATCTTCATTAAACTACTTCGTCAACAGACATTACAATCACTATTTCAAGTACTGCAAGGCATAACCTACAGGTGGTTATCAAAATATTGGAAACATTGGCTGTTTCTGCAGAACCTTTTACTAATTAACTGTAGACCCACCTTTGGCTTGCAAAACAGCAAGAATTCGAGGTTGATATAGAGCAGCGATGCGCAAACTGTGGGTCGCGACCTATATTGAGGTCGCCAAAAAATTGGAGGGGTTGAGGATAGTTTGAAGTAAATTTATATCATATTAAGTTATTTAATTAAAAATATACTTTAAATTATCTAAAATTACATAGTTTTAATTTTTTGCATAAATATATTTTATATGTTAAAAGATATATAGGATACGATGCTGTTAAATAAGGTGTCAAATGTTCTTACATTAATCAGCAAAAGTTAATAAAAGAGACTGCCAACATTTGTTAATTTCTTTTTAATTTTTTTTTCTTCTTTTCTTTGGTTAGCATTTTCCAAACTATTTTTTAAAAAATTTTGCTACTAACAAAAAATTTTCGTTCGGGGACGAGGGACTTTTTATTGAAAGAAAGTGGGTCGCGGTCGAAAAAAGTTTGCGCACCACTGATGTAGTGTTTTACAAGTCCTGTACACTGGTCGTCCACATGGTGTAGTGGTTAGAGTTCCACGCAGTGGACTTGGGTTCAAATCCCGAATAAGGCTTGTTGTTTCCGTGTCGTTTCTCTCATAGGAAGCAATGCTGGCTCACCTATAGGGTGCTCCAATAACAAAGAAGCCAGTAAAATAGCGGTGAATAACAAAAGGTGAATGTCTAACGACAAGTGCCTCCGGATTAGACTTAAAAAGTAAAAATTAAAAAAACAAGTCCTGCACATTACATATTGGAATTTGGTACCATTCATCCTGCGACGTAGGTCTTAATTGTTCCAATGATGTGGGAGGGGGAGAACATGATCGAACATTTCTCTTCAACTATTCAAATAAATGTTCAATAATGTTTAAGTCAGGTGATACAGCTAGGTCCAGGACACATGCTTTTACCTCATCTTCTTGCTCTTCAAACCACATATTGACGCGTCATCGTTTAGGAAATTGGAGTGGTCATTAGGGAATAACGCCTGTACTAATGGGTTCCAGTGGTTCGCGAGAATACTTTCGTAGATTTACGATATCACAGGACACTGGGGAAATAATTATGGGTCTTAAGGAATACCAAGAGATAGCACCCCACGGAATAAGAGAGACACCGCCATGCTTGAGAATGAACGCCAAGTGCTTCGGATGGTGTTCACCAATCCTTCTGCCAGTGCTGTGGTAGGAAACAGTGTGAAGCTCGATTCAACCGATTAGATGACATGTTGCCAACCACTTGAATTCAATTTTATGTTCGTGGCACCATCTGAAACATTCCCTTGCATTGGTATCAGTAATGAGTGTGCAGCACGAACATAAATACCAGTTTTATGAAGCTCCCGATGAACTGAACTGAAACTGGATCGTTACGACTGGTATTAACCTCAGCTGTTATATGCTGTACCGTAGTCTTAGGTTTTCGTCGTACAATCCGTACCGAGTTCCGCCTTTCCCACGCAGACATCTTCATCTGACATACTCACTTTTTGCGTTTAGGGACCGTACCCTAATTTCCGAATTAATAACCATTTCCGTACCCTTTCTTTATCTTTGATACCGTGCCTCGTGAGACACTGACAACTTCTGCCGTTTTAGTTAGAAGCATCCTCGCAATTCCACCACATCTAATTCTATATCGAATGAGCTACTACTGCATGATATCTGAGCCTGTACTTCAGTGGTGCTCAAACTGTGGGTCGCGACCCACAAAGGGGTCATGAAAAAAATTGAAGGGGTCACGGAGAGTCTGAAGTAAATCGCTTTTACTTATATGTGCGAGACTGGGATTCCAAAATCAGTAGTTATAAATACCAAACAACGATTATATGAGAGTAGCATTGTGAAATATTTCCCCAAATATTTTTTTTTCTTTTCAATGCGGAGACACTTGTAGCGAAGACATTCGCCTATAATTCACCGCAGTTTTGCTGGCCATTTTATTATGGGGGAGCCATATAGGCGGACCAGCATTGCCCCCAATGAAGGGACAACACAAACGGAGCCATTTTAGTGGCGCTTCACCAGGATTCGATCCGAGCACCCTCAGCACCGAAAACCACCGCGCTGTACCACAAGGCCGCCACGGCCCTTTCCCCAAATATTGAAGTATTATCTGAGTTCCAGGCTCCCTCTTCATTAATGTTTTTTCTATAAATAAATTAATTTATTATTTTTTTCTATAAATTTCTTCAGTTTCATACAAATAAGTTCATAATTTTCAATGTTTTAATAGGAAGCTTATAATTTTAAAATCATGCTCTTTTATTTATTTAAATTTTTGTTAATTTTTACCTAAATACAAATACATGTTAACATTTAAATATGAACTTTAAGTAACATGTGATTTGCCAAATACAATTGCAGGAGGTAAACAAGATATTTTTTATTATTGTTATGCACAGTAAATGCATACCTGATTTTAAAAATACAGCATAAGAATAATTATTGGGGGAGGATAGGGGGGGGGGGGGGGCGAGTGACTTTTAATTTTAAAAAAGTGGGTCGTGGTCGAAAACAGTTTGCGTACCACTGCTGTACTTTACCGTATTATGTACCTATGCTCGCCGATGACGTCTATATCGTGATTAGCATACGCCTTTTTTAAACAATATTTCTAATATTTTGATAATTCACTGCAAATAACAAGGAAAAACCCAATAATAACACTCTCTAAACAAAAAGACAACAACCTGTGGTTCTTTAAGAATTTTGAAGACAAAGGCCTTACTTCGGAACAATTTTCGAACTAACACAGCGTGAGAAATAATTTAAGTAATTTTCGGTATTCGCTTCTGACGCTGCGAAGGAAAATTAAGCTTCATTTAACCATATCCATAAAATAAATACTGGTAAATTACTTTCATTACAGTTAAAATAAATCAATACGAATACAAGAGTTTCGTTTAAAGGACAACATTCCTTAAATCCATCAATAAGGCTTCCCACGTTGCTTGAGATTTGGAGATGGGCAAAACTGAGAATTTAGCGTTTTTCAAGGAAGGTAAGGCATTTAACAGGAGTTCATATACCTCGTCACACAAACACAGTCAATATTGCCCAGGCGATCATAAAATGGCAAAATTTAGTTAACACATAATAGTATTTATTACATGGTGATGAAGATCCAACTCTTCGCTTAAGATCACAAAAAGTTGGGAGTGATACAAACTGACGGCAAGCGAAGGTGCATTTAAACCACAGAGAATACGGAGAAGGAAAATTGAGCATTTATTAGTTGAATATTTTTCTAGTCACATCGCCGACATTGTGCAACATTAACAGCTAGACTGACCTATGAACGACTATATGTGTGGAGACATAGATCACAGAGATAACAAGATGCAACTGAAGAGGATAAAAAGTAAAACAATATTACGGGTAACGGTACAGGAAGACGGGTAAAATTCTTGGTTCTTCAGTTAAGAAAAACCAGGGTAGATTCTTTACGCAAAATGAGAGTTTTATTAATTAACAGGTCTTCCAAACAGCAACCGCAGCTAAAGTGTCTGAATCAGTGGTTCCTAACCTTTTGTTTATTAGGGATCACTTGTCAAAAAAAGAATTCGTCGGGGATCATCTCCAAACCAGTTCTTTTAGAGACAAAAAATGCTTAACAAGCTGTAAAATTGCGATGCTGCGAAACGGCTTCGACGCTGTGAGTCCGCGTCACAAGAAATATATTAGAATTTTGTAAGCAGACCAGATTAAGGATTTCTTCGTACTCAAAACATCAGAGAGCGGAAGAAGTACTGGAATTTTTAGAACTTGAACAAACAATTGGGAACTAAAAATTTTTATGCTCCCACTTTCAGAAAAAATTGTTTCAATTCGCGGTCGTTTCCAAACGATAAAACCATTTATTTTTTTATTATTATGTATATACTTATTTTAAAAAATCCTTCCTGACCTTGCGGACTATTTATTGGGTTCCCTCGCACCACCAGTGATCCGCGGACCACGGGTTACGTACCACGGGTCTAAATAGATTCGTCGCAATAAAATTTCAAGTACAACGTTTACAAATCTTAAATTCACTTGTTTTTTTAATACTATTATTTTGTTTGACAGAGTGTCAGTTCAATCAGTATCTATCAGAATAAAAATAGTCACTCTAGCATACAGTATACCAAGAACAGGTATGAAATCTGCAACTGGAAGTCAAATTATAAACTCGGGGAAATCTCCTGTTCTCCACTTCTTACTAATTAATTGGATTAACGCAGGAAACATTTCACTTCACTTCCTCGCTTAATTTACGATTTTTAAACTCGGCAAACTCTCTTCTGATGCCAAAAAACGCACCGTAGAATTATTAAATAGACGTACAAGTAAAAAATAAAATTAAGAAATTAAGCACTGTTTCCACGGCAAAAACTTTTTGATGACGTTTGAATAACTAGCGAAACCAAAAATAAGAGAAAAAAACAAAACAAAAAATAAGCTTTTACACGTAATTACAGCATACAAACAGAATCATGTTTCTCGGAAAAATAATAAAGCAAAAAATAAATAAATAAAACCGATCGCTTTTGTCGTATATTCTTTAAAAAATAACACACACGATAAATTTGGTAAACACAATGAAAAAAAAGCTTAATTAAATATTAATACAACAGTGAAAGGCACTTTGAGCGCGCCTAAACTAAACGATAATAAAGAACAGGACTTAACAAAAGAGGGAAAAAGAAAAGTGATTCTTAAACTATAAATAACAAGGGATTCTTTTACCTTTAATAATTAAATAAAATGTGCATAGGAAAGGGGGAGGGGCTGGTAAAAAGTAAGCAAAAAAAATTATAATAGCGGGAGGTATAAATAAGCATTAATAAATTATTCGGCAAATTTAGCCCGAGAAAAAGGTGTAATTTTGGAAAATCTTTTAGCGTTCTCACTAGCAAAAACTCTATTAAACTGTTCAGGTATTACATGTTCATGATTTGGAGGCAATAAAAAAAATAAATAAATAAAATTTTAAAAATGCGGGAGACAAAATATATGGAAAAAAAAGATATAAAACGTTGACGTTCATACAAGCATAATCACCACTAAAACGTTGAAATGAAGTACAAGCTCCCGATCTACGGGATCAACAAAAAATAATAATAATGAAGTAAAAAATTGCCGGAAAAAAAACAAAGATATAAAAAATAATAACATGTTGTTACCAAGAGGCAAAAGAAAATTTCATATAAAAATGTAACATAATAAATTTAATATGCAGCGTTAGAGAGAGCTTTCATTTTAAGTGTTTCAGCAAGTTTATGGTCTAGATAGAGTTAAGAGACTTAAAGATATAAAACTATCCTCTTTTAACTTAGAATCATAAATCAAAATTTAAATTTTTAAAAAAAATTAGTGCGGAAAACCTTAGAAAACTTTCCTCTAGAGAAAAGAAAATTTTTAAGAGTTGTAGTTCGTAGGTGAGTTTAGTCTCTCCATCATAAATAGGCGAAGAATTAATAAGGGACTCATATTCATCGTTGTCAGTCAGAGATACTAAAAAATCCTTCACACCACATCTGTAGACAAAATAGGGGGTAATTACGAAAGACTAAAGATATGAACGGAGTCAACACAACAAGAAGTTATTTCAAAAAATTTTATTTTTAAGAAAAATGACACTTACAGAACTAAACCATGAAAATATTTATTACACATACATGACCATGAATTACTCTCGTATATTAAATTAAATGACTATTTAAAAAAAAAAAAATGTACATAGGCACAAACTACATAAATGGCCCTCAGAAATCGGAAATTTTACATTTTGGGGAAATACTACAGTCATGGTGATTAGTTAACTATAAATAATATATTTTTTCAAATTCTCTCAATCATAATTACTTTAATTTGAACAATATAGTCTTGCCTTAAGTTCGAATGCTGAATAATCAAAAAATGAATACAGAAAATAGAATAAAAAATATAGAACAAACACTATATGGAGGGGGGGGGGGGGTACTAAAAATGAACTAGGTTTATTAGGTAAGAGCTTCACCGATAATATTTATGCTTTGTTAACCTATTTAATTTAAATTGGGTTTCCATGGATCCAATTCAAACTCAAAGAAGGAGCGGACTAAATATGACAGCTCTCCTGAAGCGTAATCTTCTCTAGGGAGAATTTCATTACTGTAAGGGCCAGGTGACATCCGAATGGCTAGGGCGCTGGCATTCGGTTCAGATTCTATGGGTTCGAGTCCCGCTGTTGGCATGGATGTATGTAGCCATTCGGAATCGGCTTTAAACTGTAGGTCCCGGTCTAATTAGCCCTCATGTAACAAAAAAATTGACCGTAGAGCTCAAAACAAAACCATGAATGGAAGATATTTGAAACGAGAGTATCCTGATTATAGATAAGATACATACTAGAAAAAGCAAATAAAATATTAAACAACTCTTGTACAAGTTCCAAATTCAGATTCAATAATTTTGCAATTATTATTCAAAACGTGAATAAAAAAATCCATCAGGATATATGGGTCTTCGTCCGACGAATAAAAAATAGAGATAAGCTTAAAAATTTAGGCGAGTCTTAATTATCACTTGTATTTTGCTAGAATACAACTTATATTACAGTTTAATATAGAAAAATTTTTGTACCAAAGAAACGAATGCTCACACACTGCTCTCCTAAAGTAGTATCATAAGCCTATACTATAGGCTTATCATATTACCTTTTTACTTATACGTTTAAATTGAAATATTAAAAGCAATATATTATTATTATTATTATGTGGCTCGCCAAAAAATTTTAAATACTTAATTGACTCAAGCCAGGTTAAAGGTAGGGCACCACTGGCCGAACGTTGCACATACAGTAACACGAGACGTTGGCCAGTGTATCGATTTATAGTCAGGATCGAAACCTACGGGCATCTAAGTTTTGGCTGTTACATGAATATAATCCATATATAAATCTCTAACTAGCCATCGATTAAGGAAATTCCTACCAATTACAATAATGGATTCTATCGCGTAGTCAAAGCTAAACATGGAAAGACCTCAACATCAACTAACAGAAACGAGAAACAAGTCCCCTGGATGATTTCGGACCCAAGGGAGAAATAACTCTGTTCGACCATCTATGATGAAATAGAGAAATTTAGCAATGTAGATGTTTTCAAACCCCACGAGTTTGAGTTCCTCTCATCCGTTGCAAAAGTAACATACATGACTCAATGTAAATTCTAAGCACAGTTTTTAACGAACTGTTGGGTAAAAACGAATCAGTTCCCACTCGTTATGTTCCTCACGCAATTACCGTCTGCCGGAGGATTTATATTGTGCAGTACGGTATGGTGTAATATCGCGTTCGTACGTTGCATAAACCTCTTTCTCTCTTACATTTCTTTGGATTGAAATTATCAAAACAGTTTTTAAATTAATACATCTACAACAGAATACGAAATAAGAGAAATGCAAAAAATTTTATACTATAAATGATAAACTAGAAATGAGGAGTAGATCCAGTCAATGTCAAAATGCACTTCTTTACTTCAAAAAATGAAACGGTATAGTGATATCAAATCCCTTGCATTTGAATTTCAGCTAAAAATTCGCAGAGTATATTAGTTAACATTAGAAACACGATTAGTAAATATATTGAAAATTTAGCTGATTCAAATTATAATCGTTAACGTATGAAGTAATCGTAGAACCCTTTTCTTTGTAGTCTCTGTTAGGTCAGATAATGCATAAATCTGGGTTCCTGTCGGAGAGTAGGAGTGGCTCTTCTATCTTTATGACTCCTACATAAAAAATAAATTCCCGATTGAACAATCCCCGCCCGTTGACTCGTGGCGCCATCTACCGATGACTTTACAGATTATATTTTATACTACTCATAAATATAATTTTAAAAAGACATAACAATAAGATTACATTATTATAATGTATAAAGAATATTCAAATTTTTAAGACTTTAGATACAAATGTTTACAACAAGTATAGCATTAATTATTGGTATGTAAAACCATTGTTTATCCCGCACAATAAATATCATTTATGTATACAAATATTTAATTCTGTTATGTAAATATTTACTGTTTTTATTTCACGACATTCAAACGAAAACATTTCTAATTTTGTATATTGAAGTTAAAAATACCCTCAAAATTCAAGGTATTAAAGCAAATCTCATAATTTCTCAGAAAACTCAAATTTATATGCATATACATGTATATTATTCTATTTAATGACTAAATTTCACTCTACAAATCAAAAGTAAATTACATTTATCTGAGTGCAACGAAGAGCAAATATGTTACAAATTAGTTCCATACGATCTATAGTTTTATCTACCAAGAATAAATCGTCTTTCCCAAAGAATCACATATACAATGTCGTAATTCTAAAAAATTACATTACTTTTCAGCATATTCATAAAACATAAAACTAACATAAAAGCAGAAAAAATATATAACTTCCTTTAAAACTGTAGATAAATGTTTATGCTACATAATTTAGTACATTGATTTAGAGTTAGTCATACTGTGCAAACTAATTTTCTAATTTTAGAAACAAATTTTACTCTTCTAGTAAAAATCTTATGAGTACGTTTTATTTTTTTATTAAATGTCAAAACCTATTTATTAAATATTATGCATATTAAATAAATATATATATATAAAGAACTAAAAGAATAATTTAAATTAAAGATTCTATTTACAAAAATTCAAATAAAATACAAAAATCTAAATACACAATCAACTATATTAGGATGTTTCTGATACATTCATACTAAGTTCACAAAGTATGCTATAATAGCAACAATTAATAAAGACAGAGAGGTAAGGAGGAGAAAATCATTTTGAAGAAAAATGAAAAACGAATGATTGAAGGAGGCTATAAACATTATACATAATTTAATTAACCAAATAATATCTACTAAAAATACAAAATGAATAGATAACATTTAATTAGTTAACTATGAGTAGAGATAACACATTTAATTACTATTAACACAATAATAAAAAGATGCTGATAATTAATTTACCATCTGAATAGTGTTCAAAACAGATTATACCGATAAAAAAACATAGTTAATTTTGTTTTTTAATTAATCTGATAACAATCAAATGAAAGATGCCCTCCGAAAAATTACTATCTTGAAAAAAATCAAGTCATAATAAAAAGACAACCTAAAAATAGAAATTTTTATGCATGTCAACTAGCTTGTTAAAGTCATACAAGATGTCAATGGTTAAAATTAATTAGTATTGATATAATTCATTTATTTCATATTATATGTATGTGTATGGCAGAAAATAAAGATAAAGGGATAGCAGAAAAAGCAATGTAAGTAAACACAAAATAATTAAAAATAGAGTAAAATGTCAGATAATCTTAATACATAGAAGTCAACTTCAGCAGATAAGATAAAATTTTTCATAATTTATTTAGATCAAGTAATAATATCTTGATAGTGTATATCTTTAATATCAGATAACGATTACAAGCTCCTATCGAATGAAAAAAGAAAACTATCACAGGCATATCTAAAAAGCTATTCTTGTGTGCTCCTCATTCCGTTCTGATTGCAGGAAACTAGCAAAGCAACATTAATAAATAGCTACACCATTTGAGCATATAAACTAAAGTATTATTTCTATGTAAATTTACTATAGAAAACTAGAGTTAACTTGGAGAATTTAAACTCAAATCAGAGAATTAAAGTTACAAATAATATAATGCAATCTAGATTTTAATAAATAAACTCATACACGGAATTTTGTAGCATATTATAATCAGTACTGAGTAATACTTTTATTTCAATAATGTGGACTACACAAATACAGTTAAATGAAAATTTATAAAAAAAAAATAACTATTTATATGTATATATAAAATATATTCTCAGATTATGTGCCTCTAGTTAATGTAAAAAAACTAAATTTCAAAAAGCATTTCAAATTATGGAATTATATATCTGTCAGTCTACAGTGCACATGCCATGATATTTATGATGTATATAATGTGCCTATAATCTAGATCTAAATATATTAGCAGATCTAAAGAATAATACATGTAACGTGATTAAGATTTTGTATACATAATATATATCAAGATTATTAAAATAGATCAATGTAAGCTTTTAAATGATTAATCAGAATCAACATATCCCACAGATATATAGAGCTTCTTCATATATACATATATATATATTATTGATAACCTGAAAGTGTAAACAGATTTCATTTACTGGACTCATAATTTAAGAGATCTATAAACATATCTCAATACTACTGTATTCTATGTAAAACGAAATTAACCTGAAAACTCCAAATTATAATACAAAAAATAATCTACTAATAATAGCTAACATTTTTGAATTTACTCCCCATACTATACTTTACTACAAAGAAATAGACACTTGCAAATAGAACATGGAATCCAGAAAGAGTAAAATTGTTTCGACCATTAACAATGCCGGTTTATTTATTGATAACAGAGTAAACAAAAACTAGAACTTAGTAGCTGATAAAATGGATCACTGATATCGAAACGTATTTTAAAAACTAGGTGGTATTATATGAAAATGAGACGGGAACATATCAAGAGAAGTCGATAAGGGAGCCGATATTTTCAAATTTCCATTTATATTTAATACAGAAAATTTTCCGAAACTAAATATTTAACAGTTTGCAATGCATTTACACATTTTATGCTTACATCGGGCGATATTCAGCCTAATATTTTACGTATAATTTTGGTACAGACGCTAAAAATAGAGATGTTGCTCCATAAAATAATCATAGCATGGATTAGCTCTTAACCCATCTTTCAATATCTTAAAGCTGAAGGTGATTACTTTATTTTTCCCCCCTCCTGTAGCGCTGAGATTTAAGGAACCGCACCGCTAATCACTCATCATCCGTTGAGATCTCGTTTTCAGCATAGTAATAAATTTTATTAAAATACCTACAGGTGAACACGTGAAGATAAGCTAGAAAGCAATGCGAAACGCAAAGGATTATGGAAAGTGTCAGCAAAGAGAAAAAATATTTTTGTTTTATCGGTAACATGGGTCAACATCACACAAACCACTTTGCACCTTCAAATTTGCTCCGGTAACCTGGAAATGTGGCGGTTGGACAAAAATTTCAGGCAGTGGAAAGCGCGTGTAAAATTTTAAATAAAACTCACCCCATTTTGGCACAATCTTTAGTCATTTAAGCAAGAAATAGCCATCTATCTCAAAATCGTACGCTCATGTCCTGGTCTTGGCAGCCATAACAATGTGGGAGGACCGGAAATCGAGATTTAGTGCATGCGCAGATCGAATTTTCTCAATGGACAACTTCTATTCTTGGCTTTTAATCGCTATTTCTGGCTGCATTATTTTCTTCCATGAAATATTTTCTCGGGATTCCGTTTTGTTTTTTTCTGTTTTGTCAGTGTCTAGGTGGGAAAAAAAGTGATTAAACTTTTATATTGTAATTGAATTCCAAAGCTTTCTCAAGATCTTATATCTTTTAGATCATTCCTTAGATTCTGAGTTTGATGATTTTATATATCACAAAGATTAACCCAGTTGACGGATTTATCTATAAATGAAATGGATTTTTTTTCTCCACGGAGTTGGCTGTGTTATAGGCTGATGTGGCTGTACTTCTTTATTCCTAGTTTTAAAAATGTATATTAAATACACATCGCATTACACAACGCTACGGTCGCACCTTCTAAGACACATGCTGATTTTTCACTGCTAAATTTTAAGTATTTGTGAGATTCAAAAAATTCTTAAGAATAAAACTCATGATAAATAAATGATAATCGAAAGTATACCATAATCTTGGAATACTGTTGTAATTGCATCTGTACATAGTATTTGAGAAAGGTGCACCCACACGCAATTTATTAAAACATTATGTATAACATGAAGAAAAGTCCCGTTGCATAATTTATATTTTCTTACTTATTTCTGGGGAAAATAAAAAATAGAAAAAAAAAGAAAAAGGGGTGATGATTTGGATTTTGCTACTCTTTCTGAAGCAACTGAAAAATGACAGTTTAAATTAACTTTTAAGAATAATTATCATAAAATTGTCAAATTTTCTCGATTAATTTTGTAATATATATTTGTAATGTAATATCTCAATTAATTTGTAATATAGCCAATTTAAGAACATTTCCCAAATTTTTATTACGTTTTTAATTCAAGATTGGTACATAAGCAACTTGATTGTATAACCCTTTAAAAAGCTTTGAATAAAAGTTTTAGGAATTTTTTTTTCCTTTTCTTTTGTGGAAGGATTATTTTAATTCGGTTCATCTGTCTTATATCTCTCTGCTCTCTCTACGTTTATATATACAAAGCTCGCGCTGAATTTGAAAAAGTAAAAACCAAATTAACAGCGTAGCTCCAAGTCTGAGAGTCAAATGCGAATGAAATTCACGAACAAACATAAACAAAATAAATGTAATAAATTATCCTTGAAACCCCAAAGTTTGTCCAAAATAAAAAATAAAAAAAATTTTAAAGACATCAAATCTATATTAGAACTAATACTAATTCTTGATTTGTGTGCATGTATAATAAAATGCATATGAACAAACTGGAATGGACGGGAATAATGAGCAAAAGAAAGAAATGAATGAAGAATGTATACATACCGTATTATTACATGATTGTTTGTAATGTCGTTAACCAATAATAAATATACCGACATTTTCAAGTTGATATTACAAAACTGGCCGATTCCAGCTTCTGAGTCACATAAACTTTCTTTGAAGGTATTTATTAAATCAACAGCAACGTATTTCTCACACAAGAAAATTAGAGACATAGTCTTAAAAAGTAAACCATTATGTGTATGAGTGTGATGAGGTTAGACATGTAGCACATTCGGCCCAAATGTATCATATTTATATGTCAATGTATCATATTTATATGTCCGCCCCCAGTGGCGCACCCAGGGGGGGGCCCAGGGTGCCCTGGCCCCCCCAAAGAAGTAGAAATATAGATTTTGCATTATAAATATTTTTATTCGTTCATCTCGCCCCCCCCCCAATGCATTGTAAATATTTTTATCCATTCATCTCGCCCCCCCCCCAAGAAAAAATCCTGGGTGCGCCACTGTCCGCCCCAATGTATCGTGGTTTATACAAATTGACAAATATGCTTCTTCGACAAGGCTAGGTGCTACTTGGGTAGATTGGTTGGTATTCTAAAACTTTACCGGTCCCCCGGACAATGCTGTCCATCAACCATGATTCACCTGCAGACCGGCCGCTGCGTAGCAAAACCTGTATACGCAGCCGAAGGTTAATTTCCGCGGTCCGATGCTTCCATTACTGTGGGGCTGGAGGATGCCGGATATACAGTACAGATCTGCAATCCACTCAAGGCACCCCCAGTCCCCTAGATTGGTTGGTATGGAGCACTACGTTCATCATCAACAGTATATGGACTAAACTGATCAGATTCTACAGCTTAACGTCGACTGCGAACAGTTACAAACACCCATGCCTCGTTTGAGATTCGATCCTCAGTCTATGGCTTCGAAGACAAGCGAACTAGCCATTCGGCCTACGTCCTTCACTTTTTTAGTAATATATGATCTGTTATTTTTTAAAGTGGTCTAAGTCCATTTTTTCATGTTTCGAGATATTTAAGGGTTTGCTTTCGAATTAATTTTAAAATATTGGCAAACGTTAATCAAATCGAGTGATGTTTTTAACACTATTCACCTTTTAAATTTTATTATGAAATAATAATTATTTTAATTATTTAAAAAATAAACGGTCTTTTTAGCTCCAAATGGACTTATACCATTTTCAAAAATAACATATTATAAGAAATAAAAACAAGAGGAAATTTAAGTCCATTTTTTATAGATATTAGCTTCACTGAAATGGATTTTTTAATGTAAAAAATAATAATTAAAATGAAGACATGTAAATACACGAATAACCAAGTTTATTAAGAAATAATTTCAGTTATATTAAAAAGGCGATATAAATAAACAAGTGTAAAATGTAAATTACTTCGTTAAGATAACTAAAAATAAAAATAAAAAAATTATATTTTAAACTTATTTCTCCTTTACAGTTAGCATAGTGAAGTATTGATTGTTAATATTTGGTATGTAAGGCAGTAAATTTATCATATCATTGTATTTCTCTCTTGTTATAGGTCTTGAAATTTTATACAGTGGCAACATAGTAATTTTTCTAAGGTGTTTAGGTCTTCCTTTTTTTCCAAATAAAAAAAATTGTTTTAAATAGAGCATTTTCTTCCACACTAGTTTTGTAAAAAAAGTTGTGTGGTTCATCCCTTTTAAACCTCATCCAGCATATTTTCAGCCAGTTTATAATTTCTCCGTCCATATTTTTTTTCCTGTTTGATATTGCCCCTTCTAGAGATTTGGTTCAGACAAAATCTTCTCTTTTCATTTCATACAAAATGAAGCTATTTTTTTTATTTGGCAAGTCTTTATTGTATTATAAAAGTCTTGAGGTGTATATAAATTATCCTTTTCTTTAATGTTATTTCCACAACTCCAAAATCTGTCGTTTGGAAGAAATGAATGACCAGACAATAGAAATTTGTAGTCAATATCATTTATGTTATTATCATTTATGTTATTATCAGTTGGCAAGAGCAGTGGGTCAGTGATCTGAACGTCCCTGGTTCGATGCTCGTCGCTGCAAATCTACCGCCGTGTTCTCTAATGGTGGCCGGGGCACTTAAAATAGAGCTTGGCTACAATGTCCTCCAAGTTCTCAAATTTACCTCTGGAGGTGCGGGGTCAAGTGTTCCGGTCCCGTCACTTGACTCGGTTCAAAATTACGGTACCGGTCATTTACCCAAGTCGGACTCCTTCCCTTGTGGTGCTAATTCAAAACAGGAGCCGTACCTTCATCGCCCATAGCCTTCCGTACTTGATCTGATGTCGATGTCGGTCAAGTGGCATAAGCAACAGCAACATGTTATTATCAGCTGATTGAATAATCCTTAACCACATCAGTGCGAGTTTAATATTTCGATTTTGTCCGATACACATGTCACTGTATGCTATAACATGGTCTTGGGTTGTAACATTCTGAACATGTTTCAGGCAGCAAGATGCTATTTCTTTCATACCTCTAGATGCTACAGTTTCTTCCCATGCATACATATGAATTCTGCTGTCATGAAAATTATGAAAACCTTCATTACGAAGCAAGTTGTCTTAATTATAATTAGTAGGAATGGACTTATTCCACTTTCAAAAAAAAGATTTTCGCGATAACATTTTATAGCCAAAATTCTTTTGTTTACTTTATGAAAAAATCGTACTCCATTGAATGTATGATTATAAATATGAAGAGAAGGTGTCTATATCTTACTAAAATTACCGCTAACTCAGTTTTTTTAAAAGTGGACTTATACCACTTTCAAAAATAACAGCTCATATATATATATATATGATTCATATATAGATACCAACAGCTCATACCACAACAAATAATTTTAAAAAATTTGCTTTAACATTCAGAAAGATTCCCCGACGATCCTGTGATGAATGTGGAAGTGAAATCAGCCCAATATATCGCTCAACACCATCATCGTAACCTCTGCGGTTTACAATACTGACATTAATTAGCACCGCAAAACATTTTGCAACATATTAAAGAAAATCTTCCATGGTAATTTTGTTGATTTATAAAGTCTATTTAGCACCCAGGAATTTTATTCAACCGTGGACTACCAATGAACTAACTCCCTCCTGAAATTTTGTTTCATTGTGTGAACGTGGAACTTCAAGTTGAAGGAGCCTTGTTAAAGCATATTCTTTCTGAACAGTAAAATAGTTAGGATTTGAGGGGGTATGAGGTGAGATTTCAAGTAAAAATGATCTTTGCACCCTCCCACCACAAACTCGAGCACTGTAAATTTGACTTCAAGGATTATTACAAACAGTTTCATGAGTGAAAATCAATCTTGTCCATAATGTTATCACTACACTCCTGTACACATATCAGCATGACCTCGATTCAAATATGCAAAAAATCATGATGCCTATGAGACAGAAGATGACTGAAAACATTCTAAACCGGTCGGACCTGAATAGCAGGAATTATTTTCTACACTGCATATATTTTTGGGTGATCGGGAAAAGAAATATCGAAGACTGAGAACCATTCTAAGGGAATTATAATCACATCACATTCGGAGAAAACCATACAAATTGCTTGTCTAGTATTCGAGCGATATATCTAAGAGACATAATCCAAAGGATGAATGTGCTAGCCCGCTATCATCAGCTACCAGTCATCTTATTTTATTTTATCGTTAACCGGTATTTTAAAACATATATGTGGAAATGATTGAACAGGTTGTAAAAATAAAACCCTCTGCAGATTTATTTAAGAACTATAGTGTTGAATTAATTAACCCATGCCCATTTATATAATTCTTAAATCCTTAATGCAGCTCCTCGGTTCATCTTAACAAATCTTTAATCATAATGTTAAGTAATGGAGAGTTTCTTAATGGGGTTTTTTAATGATACATTCGTAAATTCATATTTTTAATTCTTGGTTTTTTTGCATTTGGGAACAGATGTTTTAATGGAAAGTGCAGAATTTTTTCAATTTTGAAATTTTTGAGCATTAATTGTTTAAAGACTATCCAACAATTTGTGTCTACCGCTGTAAAAATTAAAACTTTTTTTTAAATATAAATATTTGTTAAACAATGATTTTTGAAAAAATTACACACAACGTTTGAAGATTTAATTTCCTTCTAGAAGAAAATTAATTTTACAAAAATTGAATTTCTCCGTAAAACACAATTAAAAAATAGTTTAATATGAGATCAGTGGTATTTGAAGTCTTCTGATACGCTACCGTAAGTCTGGATAGACAGGATAGAGAGAAACAAATTATCATTTGCTTATCCTTTTAAATAGGTGGTGTTTTAAACAAACTTTAACATTTACTGAATTTGTTGTCTTCTGCTGTATTTAAACGATTTTCTATCTTTATACATGAAGTCTATAATTACTTTAAATTGTGTATGCCAGACTGGATTTGGGTGCATGCTTACACTCTCATCCTATATGAAGGAAGTTTACAAATACATAGCAATACACCTCAGAAAACACATTTAGAGAAGTTTTCCTAGGTATAAATAGTAATAATAAATACAAAAAAAGCAGAAATTGTAATACAAGAAAAATCTTTTAGAAGTTTGGACAAAAAAATTTTATCTTTGTTTTCTCTTACTTCCCAATATTAACACACGGTATTTCTCCTCTTTTGAGTCTAAAGTGATGTTATTTTTAGCAAATATTTTTAAAACTTATATCGAAGAACATCTTTCCACATCTTTTCTCAACATTTACCTTAATTTAAAATAATATATACACTAATATATACAGACCCTTTGTTTCCGGATAGGTGTGCTATACCCAGGATGGTCAGTCTCATAAAACCTTTTGATTGCACCATTACTTCCGTATGTCTCATGTACTGGTCTTCATCCACGAAACTCACTAAATGTTGTCTTTTCTTGTATGTAAAGGTACGGTGAGTTAGTTTGTAGAAATATTTGCGTGAGTTCGCTAACATTTTTAGCCTGTTGCTTACGACATTAGATAAAATACACTACAGTAACACAGCCTCCAAAAGGAGAGACGATTGATTAACTAAATAACATTATCCCACATTTTACCATCAGAAAATATGCCGAATAAGTTAACTGAAAGTTTTTTTTAAATATCTACGAAATGAGAATACCTGTATACTTTATTTTGACATTCATATAAAACTTAAGTTTTTGCAAGGGACTAATACGTGAAATTACTGCCATTACTGCATTTGAAAATACTACCCAACTTTACAACCTACCAAAATTTTATGAATAATTTTAATGGTTTCCAATATTATTGACATTGAATGAAAGGAAGATATGTACACGCATAGTATACGGCACATTATAAATATAACACAATTCCTGCAATTCTCGGACATTCCTTTATCCCCTATAAAGTTCTCCCTTCCCTCAATGAGACATAAAAATTCCTGAGGGAATATTTTAATATTTCATGGCTCAATAAAATTCCTGGGTGCTTAGTATATTTCATTAATAAATAAAATAATTATGAAAGTTTTCCCTTAATACACAAGACTTTCTGTTTATCATTTTTTTGTGAAATTAAACTGACATCATATGGTGGCAGAAATATTTTTTCTAATCGGGCTACAGCATACGTCAGGCCCTGATTTTCCATTAGGCCCGGTAGGCCCGGGCCTAGGGGCCCCCGAATGTGGGGGGCCCCGCAAAATTTTAATTTTGAAAGGGAAAAAAGAAAAAATTTCCAATTAATTTTTTTTTATTTTACCTTTTTTAATAGCAATTTTTTTATATATCCTTTCAAATTTGATTGATTGATTGATTGGTTCCTCATATGTATAGTTATATGTATAGTTCATCATATATATATTATAGTTTATATATGGGATTAATAAGTTTTTCTAGTTTCATTGTATTGGTGTTTTAATGGTGAAGTTAATATGTTGCATCGCTTTTTGTTATTTGATAATTGTTTAGGCTTCTACGCTTCAAATAACCAATTCTTGGTAAAATGGTCCTTTCACAATGATTCATGATTAATTTTTTTGTGTGTCAATTTTGGAAATTTTACGCCCACATCAGTGTTAGGGGGCCCCCATCCCAAGTTGGGCCTATAGTCAAGAATTTTCTAAATCGGGCCCTGGCATACGTTACTGGAAGAACACAATGAAACGAACATCACTCAGGAGATTAACTAGAAAAAAGGTCATGGAAAGATATTCTGTAAATATGTATTCACTGTCTCTCCCCCACCCCTTCATTTTGTTTTCTTTTGTCAAGAGCACGTGGTTAAAAATCTGTAACAAATGGCAAAGTTAGATGCGAAAGTATATCTTAGCGACTCAAGAGGTAAGATATGCTTTCCTCTATTAGAGGCAAGCAGAAAATTCAAAGGAAGACAGTTGCCAAATGTGAAACTTCTCACAAGGTCAAACTTCATATCTGGTAAAGAAAAATAGAAGGATTTTTTTTTTAATTTTATACAATATGTAAAATTAGAAAATCCCTGTCAGAGTCATTATTTTTTGCTAATTGAACGGTATCTGCCAGGCCCAAAGTATAAGCAAAGTTAACGGTACATCATAAAAGTAGTATGATATGCTATGTAATACACAATTCTTTCATCGTTGAAACCTATATATGCGACACATTAATTTCAACGAACAGGATTTTGTAGGAAAAATATTTGAAACGATGAATCTGGAAAAATGAAACGTAATAACGCACCATCATTCTGTTGTTCATAGCGCCTTTTGTTAGTATTCGTGAAATGTTAAACAAATAACATAATAGAATTGTTTATTTCTTTAAAAATTTTCTAAATAAAATTTAACATCAAAATTGCTTCATATTTTAAAGTATCTGACTACATTTAAAACGTCAACTTTGATGAAAATTCAGATTTTTGTCTTTTTTAAAAAAATTCTTAAAGATTGTGAATTATTTTTTTTTTAATTTCTGTTTCTAAATCTGCTTTTATTTTTTCTGTACGATCATCAGAAATGAAATTGAGGGATTTTAAAAAGAGCAGTAACTGTCAATTTCAATACAAGTGCAAAACTTGTGCATTCTGAAGAACTTAGTTTTCACCAAGAATGTATACGACTATTGTGATAACTAAAAATATAATCAAGATATGGCTATAAACTTTTCAAGTATGTCATAATATTAAGGATTTAATGGTATGTCATAATACTAAGAATTTAATGAACTACAGATTAGGCTCTAGATATGTTATGTTTTGATTTATAGCTTATTTATTAAAAATCTCTTGAGAAATGACTGAAATTTTACACATAATTACATGTAATGATCTGTATTTTATTTTTTAGATTTCAAGATATCGATTAGTTTTAAATTCATTACACTTATGAGAGACTTAGTACATATGATATAAGAAATTGCTATACGCATAAATTATTTTTTTAGAGATAGGGCCGTTTGCAAAAAATTTGCAAAAATTATGTAAAAATTTGCAAAATTCGACAAAAATCCTTCAATTTTGTAAAAAAATTGCATAATTATGGACTTTTTTTTCCTCATTTTCTTATTTTGGTGCTATATTCCCTCGAAAATAGGATAAAATTTTCGCGACCATGGTTTTTTTTAAAATAGTCTCCGAACGTAATTGGATACCTTAAAAAATAACTGGAGTTATTAATTACTCATATAAATAAATAAATTTGCTAATATTGGCAGGTTTTGTGGAAATAATTGATTACAATTACGATTCTCTGAAAATAATATTGAAATATTTTAAACACCATAATCAATCAGATTGCAAATCTCATAACAATTATTATTTTATAAAATTACAGTCACATTAAATAATATTATCATTATTCATTGAATAGTCATAATCTTTAAATTTATTCTTCCTTTTCCACAGTAAATAAACTGCACATAATAAAAAGTTTCTCCCGCAAGTATTTGAAACGTAGATACAACGCTGCTTTTAGATTTCATTCTTGTCCATGTAAACAACTTGACTCACTCAAAGAGCTCTCAACAACCCTCAATACTCAACTCTAATTCTATTTAAAAAAAGTTCGAGGAGAAAAGTGAAAATATTGTTTCTGCTCTCAATCTGAATGATGAAATGGTCTTTAATCGAAAATCATACAAAAGAGTTATTCTGAATGTACTGTTCAGTTTCAGTGCATTTCTGCTGCAGTTTAAATTACTAATAACAAACAGCTTAGAAAAGGAATACGATGTGCTGAAATTACCAGATCGCATCTGATAATCAGCATAATCAAACGAATCTAACATTTAAGATTAATTTCATGTCTGAGTAATGCTTGGCTTTACTGTACATCTGAATTCCAGATACGTTCAAAGACATCGGCGGCTGGGTAAATGCCAAGGGTGCAGGTTCACTGGGTAATATGCCAGTAAGAACGTAAGAGAAAGGGATATGATGTAATTAAACAGAATGTTAAGCCTACGCGACACGAAAGTTTCCCTATAAAAAAAAATGAAATGCACATCTGCATTTAATATACTTATTAATAACTACTTTTTTTTATTTTTTATTCATTCATGTACGTAAAGGTAAGTTCCAATAATTAAAATTCTTATTTTAACGTGATAGATAAATATAAAGAAAATGTAGCAGGAAAATGTAGCAGGATACCGACTTACATGAATTTTTCCTCTGCTTCGAATGGGATCTACCAAGCAATCAAAGATTAGTCCATCCTTAAGAGAGCCTAAATATCTTTTATGTATGAATTTCTATAAAGAGAATTTCGTTCTGAATCAGTGTTTCCAAAAATAGAATAATATCACACCTTTTGAAGCTTTCTAATTATCTAAAGGGTTTTGAGGCATTAAGGTTGTGGCAGAGGGGTGTTAAATTTCAAGAAGGTAATTCTGGTACATGTTCGGATAACTCTCGTATATTCTAACAATATTTTAAGTAAACAGCCCAACAAATTGTCCAACAAATTTTAAAATATTGCTCGAGCGCATGTACATACATATTACAACACACACACACACACACACACACACACACACACACATATATATATATACCCACACACACAGACATACATGCATACATACATACATATATGTATATATATATATATATATATATATGTGTGTGTGTGTGTGTTAGTTAACTACGGTAAAAGTGATTAATCTGGTGGTTATGCATAATCACCAGTTACAATGCATAATCACTGGTTATTATGTATAATTGCGGGTAATTATGCCTAATCACCAATGATTTCGGTAATAAATTTATATCTTACATTGCAGATTAATCATATTTACCGGTGATTATACATACTCGCCAGTCTAGGATGGTAAATTTGATAAATAATGTATTCTTGTCGAGTAATCTTTATTTTTTAGCTAAGAATACCAGATGTAGACAGCACAAGAAGTGATCCGCAGATTATATTGACAGTTATAATAGCTACTGAAAATAATTAGTACTACCCCTTAGGAACAAGGAAGGGACACGTATTTCCCAATTCTATAACAGAAACTAGTTTGTGCTAAGTGACAAACAATATCTTAAAGTAGAGACCCTAGTAAAACAACTACGTCCTACAGACGTCGGTTTAAGGAGGCTATCCGTCGGCTCCATGTCCGCGACCCCAACGGTCGGACCGACGTCAGTTGCGACGTCGGCATAACCACTGGGACGGATAACCACCGACGGATAACCACCAACGGATTCGTCGTCGGACTGACGTCGTCATGCGTAACTGGACTGACGACGACAGAAAACAGCAGCGTTGGGTGATTCCTAAAGCTTCAAATTATAGTTTTCTTTGTTTTTGTTTGTTTAAGCAAAACCTGAAAACTAAATAAACTTATCAAACAATGAAAATGAAATATAATTACTATCTTACAAAAGATTTCAGCGATGGGTAATATCTATAATCTCGTATCTCACTATTTGCACTAACTTTCTAAATATACAAATATTATCCCCCCCCCCCCCAAAAAAAAAAAGAATATACAAAACTTATCGTTTTAAAAATCTTTTAGAAAAATAACTTCTTGGGTAGAAGAGAAGCGAAATTCGACGCGGCTAACTGACGTCGTTATAGAGTCGGAAAACGACCTTTGGCTTCCAGTCAGTTTCAAGTCAGATTCAGACGCTGACGTTTGACCGACTTATCGACGTCGGTCAAACATCGGCAGTAGGGTGTCTCGACGTATACGTGCTACTTTGGGAATGTACCAATTATCATTCTGTCTCTTAGGGAGTCGCAGGAAAAACATGAATTCCAGGAGTTCAGTACCAGAGGTGCGCGTGTAAAGGATAGTGTAATTCAACCAAATGTACATGGAAGAAAAATTAAAAATTTTGTAACTCGAAATGTCATGATAGATTGCCACGTTTGAATAATCAGTAAAACCTATTAAATTCTATAATTTTTTTCCAAAGCATTTTTTGATACTTTTGTACACATAATTCTAATATGAAGTTGAAAAAGATTTTTTTATTCCCTTATATTCTTTAATTAATCTCATATTAATTTTCTTTAACTGTATTTTTTATTCATTTTATTAAAATTTGTTGAACTCCATGAGTTGTTTTATTAAAGTAGCAGAAGTTGGAAAATTTCATGCTATTTATCAGCTATATTAACTTCAGTTTGGATATTATGCAAAAATCGCTTTAAAAGCAACATATTCAACGAAATTTATCAAACTTACCGAATTCATTTGGGAACTATACATAAGCGGCAGAAGTGAGTAATTCTGATCTATTTATCAAATTTATCAATTTCATTTGGAAACTATGCAAAATCGCCGGTAAAAGAAAGAAATTTAGAGAAATTTATGAAACTCACCAAGCTGATTGATGATTATACATAATAACCGGTGATTGTGCATAATCACTCACCATGACACATCCACCCACACCCACACTCACCCACCCACATATATATATATTTATATATATAGGGTAACTCTAGGATAGATGGCCATAGAAGAGAGATGGCCAATCTATATTTCCATAACTTGATCATATATGGCAGTTTAAACTTTTTTCGTAGGAAATGTTCAACGAGTTCATTCATTGTGAGGTACAGCTGTGTTTTTCGATTACAACAAATAAGTGAAATTTTAATGTTTATTTAATTTAGTGGTTGAATATTTTTGTTGAGTTAAGTATCTGAATGTTTTGCAATACGTACGTTAATTTTTTTTTTTTAATTTACGAACTTTTAAGGCACGTATATAATCCAACCTTTTCTTCTAAGCCTAAAACAAAGACGTACAATGGCGGAGTGACGCTTTAAATTCGGTGGCCATCTGTCCTTCAATTTCAGGATAGATGACCACATAAAATCGAGGAGAGATGACCACCTTTAATCAATATTTCAAAATTATACGGAGTGAGTATTTTAACTAAATATAATTATATTTAAAATAATTATATAACTTTTATGTTTATAATTATATTAAGGGATATAATTGTTTCAATTTTAAGTAATATAAATATTTCAATAATAATAATAATAATAATAATATAATACGCCGAACGATGTTTTTTTTCCAGTTTTTCACGATGCCGAATAAATATATAAAATACATAAGAAATACATATGAATACATATAAATACATAAGAAAGCCTCATTCAAACCGAGGGACTTGGAGTCAAAATGATTTGTCTAAGGCAATAGACGCTGTGCAAACGGGATCATATTCGGTAAAAGGAGCGTCTGTAGCATTTCACATTCCACGCAAGACTTTAGAGCGCCGATTGAAGACCAATAAATCCAGTAAAGGCAGCATGTGTCCTGGTCCGATGTCTGGAAAAGAAAACGAAGAAAGATTAGTAAAACACATTAAACGAATGAAGAAACAAGGATTCCCATTTACTCGAGATGATGTGAGAATTCTCGCTTATGAATTTGCCAAAAAACTGGATATAAAGCACCGTTTTAATGATACAAGTGACAAAAAACAAAAACAGGACACTTCCAGTATCGAAGAAGATGAAATACATTTGAAATTATCAGATTCTATAGATTCCGACGGAATAGAATTTGATGAGGATCACTGTGTTGGTTGTGGAGAAGAATACAATACCACAACCAAAAAGGATGACTGGATAAAATACATAAGGTGCCTGAAGTGGTTCCATGAAACTTGTACAAACTATCAAGACCTTTGCCAAAAATGTGGTAAAATTTTACGAAAAGTTAAGGGTTGAAATGATACTTCAAATGTTGTTTATTCGAGCATTATTCACTCATTTTCCGTGATATAATTGCATCTTTACGAATTGCTATATGTTTTTCATGATTAACTATATGAAATGTGTTGTTTTTTGCTATTTTAAGTTCACTTTTTCTTTCTTGTATTGGATGGCCGTCTCTCCTCGGCTTGAAGGAAATATGGCCATCTGCCATTTTAATTTCAAACTATTTTTCCCAATTTTTGTTGCGAATTTTTAATTATTTTTTGCCCAAAATATGATGAGTATATATAAGAATTTTAAATATGCATAAATATTTCTTGTGTTTGCATTCTAACAATTTTTATTTCGATCTTTGAAAACTATGGCCATCTATCCTAGAGTTACTCTATATATGTGTGTGTGTAAGTAATGAATTTTAAACATCCATTCCCTACTGTTCACAAGAGATGTATTACATTTTTATTGTAACTGACGTCTGAACAACCTGTAAAGGTTGGGAAGTATTTTTTGGCAACTTTCAGTGCTTTTAAGTCACGTCCTGCTGATGAGTTAATATAGCCAATAATAGACAAATGATTATCAATTGTTGCGATCAGCTGGACAAACTCATTTTACAAGAGTTGCAATCATTCCTTGCTTGTGTCGGGACGACGGGTAAGATACAGTTGGCCACTGAGAAGTTTTTACTTCAACATATTGCTTACAGTGTGTCATGTAATTATTCGACAGTCAGTACATTTCTCTGCGAATTTAAAAATACTTTAGAAAAGATTGAAAAAAAACTAACAAGATGTAAAACAAGTTTGTACTACAATTCAAAACTATGTTTTAACACTCTAATGCCAAAAAATTTCTAAAGCTTCTTCTGAACAGAAAAGATAATTCCGACCTGCAGGAGTGGTATGAAAGGCAATAACGATAAGATGAAGCCTCCTATAAGAATGAACCGCTAGCCCGTGTTTCTAAATAGAAGCCCCTCTAAATACAGAAAAATAAAAAAAGATTTCATTGAATTAGGGTAAGATGGATGCCAAATTGACACTTGTAGTCATTTGTTTTCCCAAATGAGAAAAAAATTCAACCTTAAAGCTGAGTACGGGTGAAGGTTCTTGAATTTAGAAATATGTCTTTTAAGTTCTCTGTACCATGGAATCAAAATTATTAAACATATTTAAGCTCTAAATTATCCAATATCATGTTATCATGAAGGTTACGAATGTGAAAGTAAAATCAGGAATTAATTAGGAAAAGTGTTTGTATATTTTTGAGGTATTGGAATGCCTTTAAAGATGCAGTTTCAAGGTCATGATATTCTTTACACACGTGATAGCGTCCTTATACATGGTATTGTTCAAAGGATAACGCTGTAAAAAGATAAAGCTAGAATAATTATTAGGAGGTGGTGAGGATGTTAGACAAAGGCTAGTGAAGAGTTTTTCTCCAAAGAACTCGCGCTTGCATTTTTAAACACCAAAGAGTTTATTTAAAGTGGTATGACTTAGAATTTTCGGATATTGATATATGCGTGGTTCATTTACACTATATCTTCAAATTTTCTAGGAAATAAACTTCCAAAATCGTTTTGCAGTTAAAATAGATCTCTATCCTAGCCTTTTCACTGCAACCCTTTTCACTGCAACCCTTCGCGGGATTCAAGATTTCACCTTAACACCCTTCCTACAATACACTAGAGACCTGTTAACGCTTTCTCTCAAGCCTAATCAGGATATACCGACTGTTTTGTTACATATACACAGTGTAACATATACAGTGTAACATATATTTGTTACATATACACTCCTGTACAATCTTCGATTGTCCCGGAGAAAACACTGTGTTTTGTGTTTTTCATAGATTCCCTGGCGGCTATCGTGGCTCTTTCCCCTTATTGTAATAATTATGGGCCTCTCTATCATTGTAAAGAGAAATTGAGACATCTTAGAAGAGTTAAGGGAAAAGTTGCTCCAATGGATTCCGATTCATTGTAGGATCTATGTAAACGAGAAGGCTGATTATTTGGGGGAAACTGATACTCAAATGCCCCAACCTAGCCCCTATTATCACTGCGTAACATTAAACAATTAAACAAATTATTAAAACAGTTATTAAAAATGTTTATCAACTTATCGAGTAACTGCCAAGGGTAAGTGCTGGACTAATATTTTGAGAGATAGAGATAGGATACCTACAACATTGCCTGGGGCCATTGACGCCACATGGTTTAGTGCTTACGGAACATAACTACAAACAGAGATACTTACATCGTATTGAACTGGTAAATGATTCTACCTGCCCTGAATGGAGATCATCTCAAGAGCTTCCCTAGTGTTACAGTAAATATTAATAACAATGCCTTTGCTGATGCTTTCAAGGACTTTTATATTGTTTCAGACTTTAACTGAACTGCCCGTCGATTAATATCCGAGAGGCTGGAGACGGGTGTAGGATAAAAAAATTTAGTTTTTGATATATATATTAATTATTTCCAATGGCTGGGGCCATGTTCACGAATATGAAAAAGAAAAATTAAAACAAAGAAACAACAGCAACAAAAACATCGAAAAGTTCATGAGATAACCGAAGGTTATCGCCCCGTAAGTCCTCTCGCTTCCCAATATCTCGATGAATCCGTATCTCCATGAAGGGCTCCACAGGTATGCAGGGGATATCTGTCCATAGGCTTGTTTCCTTTGTCGCACAAGGGGCAGGCAGCCTCGGTAAGAATGCCAATGCGATATAGATGGGCTGCAAGGCAATCATGCCCAGTAAATAGACGAAAAGCAGCCACCGCCTCCCGTCTAGGTTTGTCAGGTATATCTAAAAGACAATTATTTCTTCCATATTTGGTTTCTATTTTAGATAAAAGTTCATCCTGGTGCGTTAACTGCATAATTTGTTTAATAAACAGTTTAGAGGTGAGGCAGGAGATTTCTCGTTTTGAACTGTGTATCAGTACAGCACCCCTTTTGGCAAGAAAGTCTGCCTGCTCATTACCATATAAATTGCAATGGCCAGGAATCCATTGCAAAACAACACGCTGTTGATGAGACCTCAACAAAATTTGCTGCTGTTGGCATTGGGAAATTTCTTTTGTTAATGGATCCTGTATAAAACTGATGGATTGTATGGCAGCCTGTGAATCTGACAGTAGTACTACCCTTTTAAAATTACACAAATGGCAAGTTAGTTGTTTAGGAGCAATGCGTATAGCCTCCACCTCACCGTCAAAGGCAGTACCACACTTTCCAAAAGGTGCATAGAAAATCATTTGAAAATGATTTTCTATGTACCTTTTGGAAGTGATTAGTGATAAATTTTTAAATTTATATAATATAGATATATATAAATTAAAAAAAAATTATATATATATATATATATATATACAGTTAAGTCACACTACAAAGATAGACACTATATCAATATATAACTTTACAACAATCTAATTTAAAGTACCCGGAAGTCTTACCATTGTTTTAATGTTGAATGACAGTAAATACAGCAATATTTGAATACCTCAATACATATCAACACTAAACTCTCTCTTTTATGGAATCCAATACAGATAAATCCCTCTTCAACTATCTCTTTTGAAATCCGCCAAACGCTACTTTTATTTCAATTTTAATAGTTATATATTTTTTTAGGTGGACTTGTGGCTCCCCAGTGGTACGGCGCGCTGGATTTCGGTGCTGAGATCGAATCCCGGCGTTGCGCCACGAAAAATGTTTCCATTAGTGGCGTCCCTTCATAGGGGGGTAATGCTGTCCACCTATATGGTGCCCCCATAATAAAATGGTCAGTAAAAACTGCGGCGTAGTAAGGGCGAATTTTTGATTACAAGTGCCTTCGCATTGGTATTAAAAATAAACAAATTTTTAGGTATATAGATACATATTTTTTAGGTGTTTTTGAAACATAACATTTTATAAACATAGTTAGCGAAAATAGTTTAAAGGAAAATGAAGGAAATAAAAGTCTCGAATTCTTAAAGCAACACTAAATATGCTCTATTTCTGGGGCAATTTAACTTCAAACGGCTTAAATATGTTTATGTTTTTAGGACCGATAACTATAACTCTCTTAACGAGAACATTTCTCCTCAATCCGTATAAAATTCTCGTAAAGATGATTTACTCTCTCCCTCTCTCTCTCTCTCTCTCCCTCTCTCTCTCTCTCTCTCTCTCTCTCTCTCTCTCTCTATATATATATATATATATATATATATATATATATATATATATATACAGTGGTACCTCGACTTACGAGTTTTTCGAGATACAAGCATTCTCTCGGTAGAATTTTTGCTTCGAGTTACGAGCTAAAATTCGGGTTACGAACAAGCTTCAGATATCCCACCACTAGTTTGAGCAGCGAATGCCATGTTACGTGCTCATCAAATGAGAACACAAGGAGCATATAATATTTACAACCTTTATGTACAATTATTATACAATTGTATACTTATTATTCTGAGACTACTATTCAGTCTTATTCTCATAGTAGATTCTTCGGATTCTCGGAGAGAAGAATCTTCACATTACAGCCACAGTGAACGGTGCTACAATCGCCCATCTTCCGTGTCTCACTCGTTCACTTTAAGAGAGTACCTGGTAATAAAAGCGAAAGTGAGGAAAGCGTGGCGGAAGGGTAAAAAATCATCGAATAAGATTTGATTTTTCAGTTCAGCCTTCTCCTCCTCTTCCATCAGCATCTTCAAGTCTGATCTCCAAGTTAAAAGTTGTACATTACACTTAATAAAGCAAATTTATTGCAGTACATTCTATTGTATTGCATTTTTATACAATGTTCGTCGTTTATAAGCACATTTCTCTTATTTAAAAACATGTAACAAAAAATTGCGGGGTTTTGGGGGAGCCCGGAACGAATTAATGGCATATATATATATATATATATATATATATATATGTATATATATATATATATATATATATATATATATATATATATATATATACACTAGCATTATTGCCCGGCGTTGCCCGGTAGATATATAGATATAAAATTTTTCATGCATTCCATCAAAAAAATACTGGGTTGCACCCGTGCTCTTCATGTTCATCTGGCCAGTTGTGTTTATTTGGGGAGCCAGGGCCAAAGGTCATTCTGAACCCTCTTCCTCCCGCGCAATGGAATTTGATCCCCCGTCACCCCCAAACCATCTCTCTTAACGCAGCTGGTTGTGGTGAAGAGGCTCCACAGGTGGTCACGCACCTCTTAGAGGCACAAAAATCATTAAAAAATTAATTTTACAAAAACTAATTGAGCCCCAAATTTCGTTTTTCCTGATTTAAGTTTCTCGAGTCCTAAACATTAACTGTGCCGAATTTGGTCCCTGTGGGTGAAACAGTCTATGATTCTATAGCGGACAAACAAACAGACGAGCTCTTTCATATATATATATATATATATATATATATATATATATATATATATATATATATATATATACATGTAACGCACGGGCGCGGGCCGACGAAGGAAGACCTGAGTGGTATTTCTTTTTTAGGTAAAGATGGATGACTTGTCGCCCGGCCGTGCATCACATATGTTTAATTTTCTTTCCCGCTTTTCATCTCACCCTCGGACACATAAAACACCACAACGTTAATATAACTACATCTTTATTAGACGGCGAATACGTCTTCTCAAGGCAATTACAAAATCAAAAAAGCGTACATGTTTCCGTTCCTGTTGTTTATATAAACAATGTCATGTGATCATCATCGCGATTAGGGATTTGCTGTTGTCGATAAGTCACATGTGGTTTTATATAATCTGCGCAGAGCTTATCTAAAATATTGGGGACGCCGCGCCTATTTGAAAAAGGAAGCCATTTAATATTTTCTCTCGAGGTTATTAGAGTTTAGAATCAAAAGCGAAATTTAGCTCGTACGCCCAAGGGAATTTAGAATAATGTTAGATTTTAAAATGGTATGGGGTTTTTAATGTTATAGAATATCCCCCCCGTCCGAGAAGAGGCTGACCAACAATGCCTGCATTGGAGGACAGACTCACCCGACCATGTGAGGAAAATGGGCGTCGACCACAAATTTGGAAAAGTTTGAAAAGGAACATATGTTTTAAGTTAATTTAGTATGATGATCACATGGCAAGACATTGCACATTTCAATATCGAATACACAAAAATACACTAATGATTTACTAATTTATGAACACAATAAAAACAAAAAAAATTATAGAAATTAATGATCAATTATAGAAAATTGTAAATTATATAAATTTCTTATATTGTTGCTGTGAAAAACAATTAAATTTAAATATGCACTTATCATCAAATGAAGACAATGCTGAGCAGGGCGGCCGTCCCCACACAACAAAATCTCAAAAAAAATCAATTAAATTTAATTAAAAAAAATTATCAAATTTTCACTCTACATCAGTTTTAATTTTGAGTCGACTCACACAAATAATAGAATATAACAATGAAAATATCAACAAACAAACATGTTAAGTAAATGGAATTGAACATGACAATAATAATTTGAAGTTATTGTACTTTCCTCCTCAACTCTCACAACATTGGGGTGAGTCCAAAAAGTTTGTAAGGTACACATGGTAGCTTATAGTTCACGTTCCTTGTAATGTTATCTACAGTATGTTGCTTGAGAAAAGTACAAAAAAAAATCACAGTTCGGTAGGTTCTGTGTCCTATCATCTCGCAAGTGCAGAATACCCCAAAAAGATCACAATGTATTGGCTTAAATAGAAAAAAAATAGTCCTTTGTATTTGGGTACAAAATAAAATCACAGTCTTTTTAGTGCTGTGTTATTTCTGCTTCACAAACGTAGAATACATAAACATCACATTATCTCGACTTGTTTACATATAAAGAAAATTAGTTCTTTAGTTATATAATAAAAATCACAGTTTATAATAAAAATCACACTTTCAATAAAAATCACAAGATTTAATAAAATCACACTTCAAATATATCAATTGTACATAAAAATTACAAAACATATCACTCATTATCTAGTTTTCGTATCTTTATTTATCTCATTATTTTTTCTTAATATCCATTATCTCCTTTATTTCAATATTACTTATTATCAACAAAAATCTCTTTTTAATATCTTTTATATTTCTTATTATTCTCATTTCATCATTTCTTATATTCATTTTATTTCGACAATATTTATTCATTCCAAAATTCTATTCAATATTCTTTAATTATACTTATTCATATTTATTCTAACTTTATTTATTAATTCTCAATACTTTTCACTTTATTTTCAAATTATTTATTTACTATTCATTTTTGTACATTTATTATAAGTTTATGAGGATCCATTTCCTTGCTTTGAAGGTACCTTGTTGTATGTGTGTTCCCCAACTCTTAGTCTCAAATTCTTTAATTCTACCTCTAAGCAGTGAGGGTTGTGTTTATGTTTGTGTAACAAGTGGGTTTTCTTTCTCCATATTGTTCTCTGACTAATAAGGAGGAAGAGTCTTTTAGCCGTACAGTGGACTAACCGTTAATCTCCGACAGAATATGACTGCGTTGGAAAACAGCATCTTGTATAGTACACAGATGGAGAAAAAGGAAAAGGTGCAGTTGTCATACCTGTGGGAGTATAATATATAGAAATGGGAGGACAAAAGGAGTGGCCATCCCAGCCCTGTTTTAGTCATTACTCAAGCATATAGTCTTCAGCACTTTAAGTGACTGAGTTGTTGAATTAAAAACAAATAGTAAAAAAAATTAAAAAAGATCTTAAACAGTTGGGACGGCATCCAACGCGCTTGTAGAGTTGGGTGATAGGAAAGTGTATTCAAGAAATAGGAAATTTACTGAAAGGTTAAAGAAGTAGAGTTGTCATAGTCGGTGTTTAAATTGAGATCCAAAAAATTCACATATAATAGTATTCTTAAGAAGAAAGTTTAAGTTAGACAGTTTTTTTTTTTATATCTTTAGTAGGACAACACATAATTAATTATATCAATTAAAAAAATATATAATGATGTTAAGCATCACATAGAAAAGAAAGAAAAATGGATCTAATGTTTGTCATTATTCGTGGTGTAGTTTTAAGTTCTCTGGTGCATTATAATATCTCAATCTGCAAGCATGGACAATTTCAGAATCTCGTTTAGTGTGAAAGTTTGGTCTATCAATTTTATACACAACATATGAAAGTATTAAACACACACTAATAAAATACTCCTAATACCAATAATAACAATAATAATACCTTAATATTCTCTATCAATTGCCATAATTTAATGTTAATGTTCAAATTTCAAACTATTTTTCTATTAATTGACACAAATAATCAAAATTCTTTTACCAATATCCATCTCAGTTTTATTAAGTTAATCATGAAATCGATAAACCAAAATTAATTTTTCTTTTCTTATATCACATTTTGGTATGAATCCTCGCTGTAAAGTTCCCAAATATTCATCATTTGTATTTAATATCTTAAAACATATTTCTCATTATAATATTATCTTTCCTATTTATTTATTATTCTTCATTATTTCTATTTCGAGAATTTTCTGGGGCGGATGAACCAAATATAACATACAATGGTTTTTTCAATTATCCAATTGTGGTTTTTTGGCACCCTAAGTCATGTTATAAAGACGTTCCGTTTATATGAAAATCGTAACACGAATTTTAACTGTCGACTAACCTCCAGAAATCTCCTTTACTTAAATTCGTAGAACAATTTACGAGGTCTCAACATCAAATGTAATATGTCAAATACTTAAATTATAAAATTTTCTTGATGTCTGAAAATTACTATGTTATCCCTGCAGATATTTTCCAAAATCAAAACCACAGGCATCATATGTTTAAATTTAGAGTCCCAAAAAATTCTAGGTCAAATGAATCAAAACAAGTTTGGCTCTTTTCGTGATCGTGTTTACAAAACTAATGCTGAGCATTTAAATTTATTGCGGAGGCGACCTTCGAAATGCAATACAACGCGCTCGAAAACGGAAATGATTTACGTTATTATTTTTTTTTTTTCTCCGCGACGATTCAGAACTGCGTGCTAAATTAGATATTTGTAACATTACTTTACTCATTTAATATTTCAGTTTAACGTAACCAAGGATCATTAATTATCTTAAAACACTAAAATATTCATTATCAGAAAAAGAACATGGAAATATTATAAAATTACACTAAAAACACACACTTATAATAAATTTATCACATATAAGTCTCAAAAATTTCTTTAAATTCAAATATCTTATAATATG